>CAJHZI010000247.1:610000-837500 GCA_905160935.1 Enchytraeus crypticus | reverse complement strand
TCCTTCTATTACATCCTTTATCAAGTCACCCCTAGTAATATATCCTATCCAGATTTACTTTCTATTTTTTATCTCACATAGGCCATAGGCCTATATTTTAAACGAATTCAGATATTAGTTCGTAATTTTTGAATCAAAACTGACTAGGATACCACAGGAATAACTTATTTAGATCTGCGTTTATTTCAAAGCAATCTGACAAACGCAGTTAGATATCATAAGAACATACGAAATGGAACACTATCCGAACATACGAACATAATTAGGCCTACCCGCCCTAAATTGAATTTTAGTAACACCTCTGCTCAAATTTGCAACAAAAAATTACACAACAGCAGCAGAATATCGGGGAATCTAGAAGGAAAAGAAGAATGGTAGCGGAATATTGAATAACGTACACAACGAATCTAAGATCTACTACAATGCACAGCAGTGCCGATATGCTGCAGCTACTGCAGCTGCTGAATTCTGCTGGGAGATCCATGCAGTGGCTACGCCGCGGTTAATTCATCGAGATTTTATCTTCTATAAAATTCTATCTTTTTAAAGCTCTGTATGAAACTGATAGATTAAACAAGTTATAACAATATTCATTGAGATTTTATAACAATTAAGTTTAATTGTAGTTTTATTAATTGAAACTTAATATCAATGCAGATATCTTGAACGTTGAGGTTTCATAAAATTTAGCTCTTGTGAAGAAATCAACAATAGTTGATCAAGCAGCTCTTTTACTGACTGCGAAAACAAATAGCAGTAGCCAGTAGGAATATGTGCCTTGTATGTACCACTTGGCAGACCACAAGAAATGAGTGAGAGAGATCACTCTGGTACCTGACATTGCCTTATGACCAGACGTACGTTAATTTCTTATTGATTGATTGATTAGTAGAAACAGATTTTGTCGCGGTGAACTATTCATTCGCTGCAGCAGCAGACGAGCGACCTGCTTAGTTACAGCAGCACCTCTCAGTTTTACGCAAGCTCTATATCAGCTCATCAGCCGATCTACCCCACAACTCACTTCACTCCTCGGTGGCTCTCGGGAAAGTTTTCCAGTCGGACTCTGCGCTGTCGATAAGCTATCTTGCTCTGCTCGATATAGCGACGAATCCTGCTCGACCAGTCTGAGGACTAATTTCGATTAATTTTCTCATTTATTCTTATTTTATTCGCTAGTCGTTAGCACAAGAAACGAGGCAAGATGGCGATGGCAGCGTTCAACACGATGACGGCGATCAAGAAGAAGATGCACGGAATGAAGACCTCCAAGGAGACGGTCTTCGACAGAGTTGATCAACTGGAACAGAAGCTCGTTGAGCACAAAACTGTCTACGAAAAGGTCAGATTTCTCCCTCTTCTTCTCTCTCGAAATCTCTCCTTAACGCTCATCTAAATGGAAAGATATATGGCGCAAATTTTCTACTTAATTTCTACTACCACGCACTTCAAGAGCAATCTATTGATGAATATGTTGATTCGATCACGAAAAATACATTTAAATCAAACTCATTTGTGTCTTTTGCCTTGAACACATATGATTTCGGAGATACATGACTAGATACTTTTCCTTACTAGATACTTTTCCTAACTAGATACTTTTCCTTTATATTTCATTGAATGATGACATTTTTACAGTTTAATTAGACTACCTTTTGATGAACATGGTATATGCCATCTTAATAAATATGGCAGCCAATATTATCATAATAGAATTAACAGCCCTACTTAAATACAGTATAACAAGTGAGAATATCACACGTGCCTTTCTACGCAGTGATGACATCTAGACAAATTGATTCTAAAACGTGTTCCTCTACAATCACTGGTTAGACACAGGCTATATAATCTATATTTCACCAAATTCATGGCAGTAGAAACGTACAAAGTCAAAAAAGCAGAAAAGTCAACATAAACATGAAAAAAGCTGATGTTAACATCAGTTTCCTCACTCGAAAGCGATGTCAGTGACGGGCGAGCCAAGGATTTGAACCCGGCATAATACTGATCCGCGGTCAAATAACTTACCTACATCGCCTCTGGCTCCAGCTAACATAGAACACATACAGAAAGAGAATGATGAACGAAAATTTGAATAAAATTGCTATCAACTAAGGGATACACGCATACAATCGTAAGATATTAATTTATATTGTTAGATTAAGGCGATGTTGTTTAAAATGAACCCAAAACTTACACCGGGTACATGCCATTGCGTTCAGATCCTGAATTGAATATTTATATCAATAAAGTCCGAGTTGTCAGGAATATCACATTCAGCCTTCACAATTAAACTATTTGTGGTAAGGTATATAGCCTGTGCTCACTAAGAATGTCTTCACTAAATAACTTCATAACTATTTAGCGTCCAGTTCGTCATCCAAAGACGAGATCAGAGACACCTCAAGTGTAATAGATACAGTGGTAATATATTTTTTCATCCAATAATAATACTTAATCATCCAGTTTTTGCAGAAAATTTAATCGAAGGTAATTGTAAAGAATCTGTAATGGCTAGAAACCACAGAACCATTTCCATAACGTTAAGTATTACAGCCCTGCTACCTTATAGAAGTGGGTTAACTTGGAATTCTCTCAAATTGCTTCTAGACTTACAGCAGAAAAATAATGTAATTTAATAATAGTAGTGCAATTTTAACCGCAATCTTGGCGAGTTGGCGTATCAACACATAAAATCAGTGACACCGTCGCTGATTGGATTTCTTTGGCTTGGTTTCAGAATTTTGAAATTTTGCACCGTTTTGGGCCCTTTTTTGCTCATCGGCTTGGATTTGTCTTAAGTTTGCTCGATATTGTTATTGTTGACTGAAGCACTCTAATAACAATTGCTGTTGTTGCTATTGGAATGCATTAGATGCGGATTGTTTTTACTGCAACACTTGTGGCAATTACTGCATCTGACTTTGATAAAAGCTACTCTCAATAAATACAATACAATTCTTTGAACAAATTCTTTTGTTTCGTTTGGTTCCCAGAAAAATGAAACTAGATTAGCTACTATAATACTGTATTCATGCACTATAAGATAATTTCACTGAAATGTTTGGATGGTCAATTTGGAAGCACACATTCCTGAATACACAAGAGGTTACTGATTCGTAATCAAGTGGAGTTGACTATATAGCTTAACTTCATCATCGTCACCTTTTAATTCAAAATAGCAGGAAGAAATTCGTTCAACATTCTTTACTTTTACATTTACCTTTAATGTTTTATTTACGCCTATCAAGTAGAAAAACATATTTGAGTCAGTGATATCATATTTTCTATAAGTAATCTGAAGAATAGAATAAAATAAAATTAAGGATCAGAATAGATTCAAATGGTTCGGCTGCTATTCGCAAGCCTGCCTGACTAGCATGAAGATGCGTATCTAGTAGGTGTTTTATTCGTCAATGCAGCTTGTGCAGTTAGTGTTGCGTTAGTTAGTTAGTCTTTAATCATGTTTAAAGACTGAAGTAGGCTTAATCTTGTAGCAAATAATAATAACATGGTCATTGTTGGTGTCAATGAACATCTTATTATACTTGAATAAACACTATACTTGAATATCCTAATAGCGTAGGGGTAACGTCATGAAGTTTTAAATGACAGATCCTGAGACGAATTGCAACCTCGTGGGTTCCTATCCCAGCCGCGCTGATCTGAGAGTAAAATCTCTGACATTCACAGGACTGGTTATACGAATATTGGTCTAATTTTCCTAACGGTTTAAACATGTGGTATTAACAGTGATAGACATCAACATAGTTGATCATCTCACTATAATGTGTGTTTACCTTATGCGGATTAGTATGTGCGGGATTCAAATCCTGGGCTCTCCCGTCACTGACATCGCTTTCGAGTGAAGAAACTAAAGACTAATTTAGCTTCTTTGCTTTTACTTTTAATATTTGTAGAATGGAGAGGAGATCTTGGTTCTTCAGAAGAGGATTACGCAGATCCAGACAGACTTTGGTCTTGCTCAGACGCAGTTGTCTGAGGCAACAGCGAAGCTCGATGAAACAGCCAAACAACTTTCCGTCGTACGTGTGACATTCACTGGCTCTCTAGAGATATCTTAAAATTCACAAATCTGCAATAGATCTACACAAATTATAAATTAATAATGATAATAAAATATAAATTATTTAGTAGATCTATAATATATTATAATATATATACATTAGATCTTCAAGTCTTTAGGATTGGAGAAGGTCTATTCGTATCCCGACCCTAGTTAAACTGGGATTTTAGGGAAGATGATGATGATGATGATACAATAGATCTACAGTTCACATCTTGCTTATTTTAATGTAAATGTTGTAGTAATTCTAGTTCAGCTAAATCATAGTTAAGGAGAGAGAGAGAAAGAGAGAGAGAGAGAGAGAGGAGAGAGAGAGAGATAAAGAGAGAAAGGTACAGAGACATCTGATATTACAGACCATAATGTTATAATATATGTCTTATTTGAAATATGCATTGACCTGATTGATCGTCTTTTAGAGACGCAGGATGTTTCAGATCATCATTAATGCGGTTGATAATTATTATGTCCTCAAGCGGATTCTAGTAATGAAAGTGAGGACTTTCGAAAACTGCACGTGTTGATAATATGCTACTATCGCAGATATGACAATGCGATGATCTGATAGGATGATTTGATAATTTCAGTTTGTATACTGATTACCCGGTAATAATATTATTCCAATCTTGCAGGAGTCCAGACGTTGCATTTATTGTGGTCTTTCATTCCTAGCTATTCACTTTTCTGGTAGTGCTTCTATGGCATCTTGGAGAGTAGGGCATTTCATAGGCTACTTATTATTGACTTTATTTCTACAAATGTCCACGAACTGAGACCAACACGTAAACCTCCATTCCGCTCGTACCTTTCTTGGACTGATTACTCGGATTTTGGTTCTTATCGTTTATGGACCACGGTTCACCCACTCTGCTAAAAGGTTTTAATTTGGTTCCATAGTGCTCAGTGTTGTCGTGGATAACAGTAGCATTCTAATCGTATTGTTGTTGTTGTTGTTGTTATTTCGTTGACCTTATTTGGTAAAACAATATTTGATAAAATTGGGCCTAAATAGCCATTTTAAGCTATGCGTCTACATTCAGAGTGATCTTTACTAAATTGTAGCCAGATTTAGTTCATATTTGTTATCTCGGAAATGGATATTTCTTAGATTTCTTAACCATCTTAAATAGCCTGACTTTTCTTTATTGCCCTTTTTTATTTCTTCATTACTTCTGCATTTTGTAGCTTTACTAATACTATTTTGAGTTATATCTGCTGGTTAGAATTGTAGCCGGTATATTTCTTACTCATAATATCTCCACGCCGGACTTAGCATTAAGCTCAGATGCACCAAAGCAATGCTGTTGTGGCTTGCCAACAGCACTGCTTTGGAACTTGCACCTGTTTTGAACCAGCCAATAGAACACCGGGCCGGGCCGTTGGCTTAATTTTCATTAATTTATTACTCATTGACTGATTAATTAATTGCTGGATCAGAAAGACGCACTCCTTTGGCTGTTATACTGAGATCTAAAACAGTGCACATGCGCCTGCTTCCAGCCACCGGCTAAACTCTCTCTGTAATGCATTCAGCTATTTTTAACAAAGTTTTCCTGAGAAAGCAGCAAGTGGATGTAAGCAGAGATGGAGAAATAAAGCTTTGGCATGTGGAATGAGATAGGGGGAAGAGATTGAGCGAAGTGATTGGGGTAGGAGGAGAGGGGAGGGAGTGAGAGAGAGAGATCAGGAATCGTTCGTTGTTATATAAATCTTACAGCTACTAACTTTAAGTAATGGCCCGCAGCATTCCTATCAGTGCAACAACAGTCTGTTAGCAAGAATTGCTAGATAGAATAACATCTGTTGTAAGAAAATAAGAAACCCGAAACCTGTGAAGAGAATTATGATTGCCACCTTCTCACATTTTAGAAGCATATTGCAATGATTATATCATTGAGTGAAGTTTTATTGCACATTAATTATGTTTTGCATCTCATTTGGTGTCAGACAAAACAAGTTATAATGTAACGGACGAGATATTTAAGCGATATTTTTGTTAGATATATTATATTTTTTTATAAGAAATATTTTATAGATTTTTTATATTAGTTAGTTCTCTATATAATTTACTGCTAATATATATATTTACTAGCAAGTTATTCGCATTATATTAGCTAATAATTAATAGAATAGATAAAGCAAGCTATAATGTAACGGACGAGATATTTAAGCGATATTTTTGGTAGAAATTTTATATTTTTATACGAAATATTTTATAGATTTTATATATTAGTTAGTTCTCTATATAAATGACTGCTAATATGTATATTTACTCACAAGTTATTCGCAATATATTCGCTAATAATTAATAGGATGCATTTTGTTCGAGTCCCAGCTGGGCTAACATAATCCCTTGTGATAAAGAAACAGACGTTAAATTTAACTTTAGAGTTTTAGTATAATCGGATTACAATCAGGTATGAAATTCACCCTCAAAG
This sequence comes from Enchytraeus crypticus, assembly GCA_905160935.1. Classification (NCBI taxonomy): domain Eukaryota; kingdom Metazoa; phylum Annelida; class Clitellata; order Enchytraeida; family Enchytraeidae; genus Enchytraeus; species Enchytraeus crypticus. Next base: position 830,975 of record CAJHZI010000247.1, on the reverse strand, counting down.
CTCTTAAAATTAAATAAACCAATGAAATGATTATATTGAAAATTTACTGCAATTCACTTGTTGATTGAGTGCTCTTTAAGGATCGAGATAGCAGGAGATAATTGAGTATAAATATGTATCTTAATCATGTCATACAAGGGAAAGCTAGAGAGAATTAGAAAGAAATTGAGGTCGAATTTAGAGGCTGTAGGATTTAGAGAAATAGCTTAAATTAGACTATAATGAAAATCTATACAGCAATCGATCTTCAATATTTTGATCACAAGCTATGTTCAATATAAAAACAAAATTATTACATCTATTATTTTAATAGTTCCATTTAAAAATACTGTAACTTTTATTAGCTCTGCTTAGTATTGCAAACAATTTACAGAGATGACGGAGCCGGTGGCATGCTGGCAAGTTGTTCGACAGTGGATCAGTAGGTGCTGGGATCCAATCTAGAGCTCTCCCAGTCACTGACATACTATTTGAGGAGAGAAATTACCTTAAAATGAATTATAGAATATCTCTATAGAGCAATAGTTAGAAGTGTATATAACGTCACGAAGGTTTAAATGACAGATCCTATATGTGAATTTAACTCTCGTGGGTTCGATTCCCGGCCACGCTTATCAGAGAGTAAAATCTCGGACATTCACTGGACTGGTTGCACGGAAAATGAACAAAATTACTTAACGGATTTAACATGTGATATTAAAAGTGATAGATATCAACATAGTTGACCATTTCACTATAATGTATGTTATTGTTTAAAATTTAGATTTAGCTTTTAGCTTTAATATAAAATGGATATATTGTTTCACAGGCTGAAGCAGAAGTGGTAGCGCTGACGAAGACGGTTCGCTCCATCGAGGAGGAGTACGAGTCCACTGAGAACAAACTTCAAGCGACCAACACAAAACTGGAACAGGCTGCCAAGATGTCAGAGGAGAGTGAGAGGTTATTGGCTCTTAGCGTCATTTAGCAATACTGGATGATATCGTATATTAACCACACGAGATTAACCCAGTAATATATTACCACTGTATCTATTACACTTGAGGTGTCTCTGATCTCGTCTTTGGATGACGAACTGGACGCTAAATCGTTATGAAGTTATTTAGTGAAGACTTTCTTAGTGAGCACAGGCTATATACCTTACCTTACGTGTATTTTGTAAATGTATGAGGACAAGTATACTTCTGCTGCAGTTTTAATTGTTTTATGATCTAATAGTAATTGTAATTTAGCCTTTCCCTTACACTGTAACTGTATTCCAAGGAGATCAGAACGGTGAGTAAATTGCATCTCGCTTTAATTCGGATATCTATAGGACCGCTAAATGAAAATTTGACTAAGCACTTATTTGACGATTTCAAGGTTTGATATTAGAGGCGATTGATGTAATTATGGACCACATCAATAATAATAAATTTTTGCACTGTAATTGTGTTCGTTTATCTATTTCGCACAGATAGATCATTGCTATGAAATATGCTCAATTAGCTAAATATTTTATATGGTATATCCTCTATTATACCTTATTCTGTAGAAGCAGATCACGGTGTAGTGGAGCCTCGTAATATATAATGTGTAATTATATGTAGTTCTACTGCATATAATTACACTGTTTATATATTGTTTATTATGTTGTTCTTTGTTCTACTGCACTAAACAGAGAGAGATGATGATGATGAATAACAAAATGTTTAACAATAAACACGTTTGACAACTTGTTTCTTGTTCTACTGCAATAAACAGACATATCAAGATGATGATTATCAACATGTTTAGCAATAAACACTTTTGACGACTTGTTTCTTGTTCCACTGAACAGACAGATCAAGGTCCTTGAGAACCGCATCATCAACGACGAGGAGAAGATTGTTCAGCTGGAGAAAGAACTCGAGACGACCATCTTGTTTGGAGAGGAGGCAGATCGTAAATACGAAGAGGTTAATCTTCCGCAAAATCATTTATCTATCAGCCAGAATTAACGCCCTTTTTGTTCTACACATGCTGGCTGTAAGGCCAAACTAAAGGGCTTTCTTTATTTTATAGCTGGAATAAAGGCAACTATAAGAATAAAGAATACATTTTTATTTCTCGAATGTTTGTCGATCAGTTACGGTGCGAATAGTAGATTTGAATCGTTCACCTACTGAAGCGCTGTCGGACGTCTAACCGGTCATGCCACTGTCTCATGGGCCCATAGAATATATTGTTTTTACTTGTGTGAGCATCTGCGTTAGATTCATCCTTAATGTAATTCATTAAATTAAATCGAGCTACTACAATGTGATTTTACTGCGATGACTCCCCAAGTCATTTGCGATAAATTTAGAATCAGTTTCACTGAGTAGAACCACTTTAACTGTCTGCGAATGATCAGAGTAATGATGAATTTAAATAAAATACTATGATTGCTCATTTAAGCGCTCTAGGTTATAACAATTAGCTGAACTAAGAGCTTTTATGTAGTCGTCATGTGTGTGATCATACAGATGATAGGTTCAATATATAAAAACATAAACTTACCTTGCTCCTTAACGTCAAACAAACAGTGCCGACAATTCTAATAAACTTTCTAGAGTAGATTTTGCTACCAAATCCGTAGTAGAAAATTGACCATATTCTATCAAGTTTTAATTATTTATATTCCTAAAATGTTTTGTTTAAAATAAAAAAACACCATACAGTTAGTTGTTAGCTTCTATCCACTGTGTAAGCAATTTTGTTGATTGTAAAATACTAAAAAAATTATTTGGCTAAAATTTCCCGAATCCAAGCACCAGGCTAGAGGTTATAAAATATCCATAACAACAGAGTTAGGTAACAGGAAATAATGAAATACTTATTAAAGTGAAGTGTCGGTACATTTGAGTTTAAAAAATTAAATACTTATAATAATTAGAAATTGTTATGAATAAAATATTAACTAATAATTATAATAATTATCAGGTAGAATAATTAGAATTAGTAATATAATTAGAATAGATTTCCTCTATTCCTGAAGGAACTAAGGCCATCAAGCAGGACGCTTTATTCCTGACAAAATTTACAAATATAAATAAACTTAAATACAACATGAGAATGCTAAAAATCTGCATTGATGGTACAGTGAACATTGTATTATTAATGCTTATTGATGATAATGTAATAGAATTTGACGCTAATTGTCGGAGCCTGTTATTAGTGTATAATGTGCATTCAACAGACCAGTAACCTTAGTACTCGAAAAATATATCCAGTGTTTTAATTAAATGTCGTGGTTTTCTGCTCTAGACCGCTAGGAAGCTGGCTGTTACAGAGGTTGACCTTGAAAGATCAGAAGGTCGTCTTCAGACATCCGAGGCGTAAGTTATACATTTTAACGTCGTAATAAACTGTACGGATTGCTATTGTATGATTGCCTAACTTTCTTGTCTTTTCTCTCACATTCTCTTTCTTTCTTTCTTTCTGTTTTCTTCTTTCTTTCTTTCTTTCTTTCTTCTCTCTCTCTCTCTCTCTCTCTCTCTCTTTCTCTCTCTCTCTCTCTATCTCTCTCTCTCTTTCTTTCTCAAATTAGCAGGTTAGCTCTATTCATTAGAATGTTTACTATTCTTATTACCATTATTAACATTAGTATCAGCCTTGATTTAAAGTTTTGCTTGAGCTTTTCTATACCTTTCATTTTCACAATCCTTCTTTTCAAATTACCTTCTCATGCCAATTTACTTAGGTATGCATAAACAATAGAATTATTCATTTAAAATATGACTGTTGCTATTGTGCAGCATTTCAACTTTCTTAAGATTTATTTCATATAATATTCTGGAAACATTGTCTAAACCTTTAAAGATAATTAGGCCTACTAGAATTTTTAAAAGTTTGCAATAATGCGCTGCAGTATTATCGTCACTGAATATCTGGAATTTTTCACATTTTACATGTTTATTATTGCTCTAGCATTATTAACCTCTGCTTTATTTTATTTTCTCGCTATTTGAAGTAAGACGATAGAGTTGGACGAGGAACTGAAGATCGTTGGCAACAATATGAAGTCACTGGAGATCGCTGAACAAGAGGTTAATATACTAATATCACATCTATTTACTCTCTTTCTCTTTCTCTCTCTCTCTTAGTGCACTGCCTACTGGCAGGTCCATGGTACCTAACGCCTCCAATCTTCTCTGTCTTCCGCTTTCCTCTTCATGTCCACATATGAGTGGGTCTTTAAATCATCTAACATACCTAATCTCGGCCTGCCCCTGTCTCTTTGTCCTTCATTCTGCCTTTTATGACCTCTTTTAGTAGACTTTCCTCCCTTAGAATATATACTATCCAGCTTTTCTTCCTATTTCATAATGCATTTATCAACTGTCTACCTGTACCAACTCTCTCTATTTACTAATATCACATATCTCTCTTCAGTGCACTGCCAAGTGGCAGGTTCAAGATACATATTCATACTCAAAGTCTGCTTTCTCGCTCCATAAGAGCACTCCTTAGATCAACAAGTTAATCCCTTCGCAAAGTCTATAATATAACATATAGTATATGATTATTCATATATGAGGATTACGAAGACGGGTTAACTCTATTTACTAATATCACGTTTCTATTTTGTAATTAAACATATATTTAATATATATTTAATATCTATTGACTTTACTCGAAATATCGACTTTAAGCTGATCTCACAATAAATGTTTACCGTAACCTCAAATTCAAAAATACTTAACATATAGGCCTACTGTACCAAGTCTGAGCAAAACTGTAGACAACAAAACCAACTCAAATAAATCGATTACCACCTACACTAAAATGTAATTTTGCTACTCTCTCTCTCTCTCGCTCTCTCTCTCTCTCTCTCGGTGCACTGCCTACTGGAAGGTCCACTGTAAAAAACGCCTCTATATTCTGTATCTTCCATTTTCCTCTTCAATTCTTCTATTACTAATCTACAGTTTTACTTCTACTGCTACTGTAATTTCTATGTTATGTTTTGCAGGCTATTCTATCGTTATTATATTTATATTATTATTTATACTGTATATATTGTTTTTCAGGCTATTCAGCGACAAGAAAGCTACGAGATGATGATCGCCAGTCTGACAGAGCGTCTCACTGATGTGAGTATTCACTTCGTTTCTTTATTATAGTTTATTGTGTTTGTCTTGTTCATATTCTTCGCATTGACGTCCCTGATATCATCCTTGTATGAGGAAACGGACGTTAAACTTTTATTATTATTATTATATACTTACACACACGGCATACCGCATGTGTTACAGAGTTTTCATTGTTTAGTTGCCATTTTCGTTATTTCTTCATTCCTCTCCATGGTTATTCGTAATCGTCGCCGTTTTATAGCGCATTGATTGAAGCCGCCCGGATTTATTGATATCCTTCCAACACATTGGGAGGTTTTTCATTCAAGGATGTCAACACTCGGTCTTCTGAGGTGGTCTCTTGTCCAAGTACTAACCGGGCCTAACTGTGCCTAACTTCGTACTTTTACGCACAGATAAACCAAGCGCGCTAAAATCACCCTTAATTATAGATGCACAATACATGCTATATTCAAATGATCATCAACCATAACATCGATTTCTATTAAACACCACCTTCAAACCCCGTGTTTAAGCCGGTAGAAAGTTTATAGCGAATTGCGAAGTGTGAATGTTTGACATTCTACTCTCTGATAAGTTTACTCAGGGATTGATTAAGGCATAAGGGACAATCATTTAAAACTTCGCTAAGTTACTTAACGATCTACATACTGCTGTGTCAGATTTTCGAACGACATACTTGTTTTCAACCGTAACATCATAGTTCATGCTTCTTTTGAGATTCCTGTATTATAAGTTACTAGTTGCAATTATATTTATAACGATGTTTGTCTTTCTCAGCAGTTTCTTTATTGAACAATTTTGATAGCATGTACGTATCAACAAAAATAATAGCAAAAATATAGGCCTACAAGTAATTGTTAAAAACAGTACTTTATATTAAAAAGAATGCTTTCCGCAAAAAAAGCTAGTTCATTAGATCATTTGCGTCGGGATTTAGCGCACTTGGTCTAGTTGCGCGTCAAGAGTCGAAGTTAAGCTACGCCGGCCTCGGTTAGTACATGGTTTAGTGACTATCTTGGGAGACTGAATGTTGAGAGATTCAAATTAAAAACCGCTCAGGGTGTTGGAAGGTCATTCTTAATCTGCCCCCCCCTCCCCAGGCAATCGATGCGCCATAACAAAGCATCTACTTTTGTCAGTTCTTATATCCCATAATAATTAATAATTACTAAATCACTAATAATTCAACTCAGTTCCTGTTGATAGCGATCATTCCAGGTAGCGCGGAGTTAAGAACGATTTTCCATCAACTCCAGGTTTATTCATTTCTGACTGACCTGGGAGATGAACCCAGCTATCCCGACTCCGATGCGTACGCTATATCGACGAGCTAAATCTCCGTCCATAGAACTTAATTCAGACAAACATGCTCATGAAATGTTGCTCTCGTTGTTTCAGGCTGAGAACAGGGCCACCGAAGCCGAAAGAGCCGTCACGAAGCTGCAGAAGGAAGTCGACAGACTGGAAGGTAAAAATTCTTCTTCTTTAATTGCTTTGAAGTTTTTAATATATCATTTATTAAAAAATATATAAAATGTATTATATCATTCTGTCGTACGTATATCATTTTCTGAAACCAATGGAAAAGTTTAGAATTCATTACCAAAGATAAACTGAGATTCATGGGAAGATGATGATGGTGATATCATTTTGTCGTTATTGAAAAAACTTAGTTTAACGTCTCTATCTGGATCACACGTGTACTGATAGAGATGGTTTAGAGGGGCTTTGAACTCGTGATCTCTTGATTATCAGGCAATCGTGATACCAACCCAGCCACCTGAAGTTATCGTATCAATTTTATCCCCGAGTATGATCTCAGTAAAGTTTGCACTTCCTATAATTAATTACTACATCTACTTTTAATTAAGCCTGTTGCATTTATAATTTTATATATTACATATATTTTAAATTAATATTTCCATATTTTAATTATAACATCTATTTCAATTACTACATCTATTTTTAATTAATGCATCCATGTTTTAGTTATTACAGTCGCATTTCTAATTACTACATCTACTTTATTGATACTATGTCTATCTTTTAATTATTACATCTATTTTTTATAATTACATCCTTTATAAGTAATACATCTATTTTTAATACTTACATCTATTTTTAATAATTACATCTATTTCTAATTATTACATCTGTTTTTAATAATTACATCTATTTATTAATAATTACATATATTTTCTGCCACAGACGAGCTCACCGGAGAGAGAGACAAGTTCAGGTTGGTTGTGGGTGAACTCGACTCCACGTTCACCGAACTCACTGGATTCTAGAAAAATCTCCTATCACTCTGCTCTTGACATCTCGGAGAAATGGATGGGAACAAATATCGGCATAACACTGAACTTTATTTACAAAACGATGTATTTTATCCCAATAATATAACTAAATAATATAACTTTTATAGCACCACAACAATGAACTAATATCTTTCCATGAATATTAATCCGTTTTACTTCGAAATGATTAGATCGGATTTTCGTTGCTGGTACATTAACAATAATTTAAGCGAACAATTCCGAGATGAAATACAACGTAACTGCTACAAACGTCAAACGGAGAGAAGAAAGACTTGCAGCCTAGCTATAGCATGGTTGATCTTATAGAATAAATATAGCTAAGTGCAGCCCATATTGTGTGTCTTAGAGCTAGACAAACTGTATATAAAAACGTACGCACAGCGCTAGTGTAGGCAGAAAGCATTTCTATACGTTTCGTAAATAGGTCACAGGCAGGTGTTAATTATAAATTAGCTGATTTATCATCGTATTCGAATATACATGTAAGCCTACATTGGCCTCGTCGTCGAAGTTTGATTCTCTAACTACATTGAAACCGACCAAAAAATAATGTACACTTCTAATAAAGAGATGAAATCAACCCTCGGTTGATGAAATTAAGAGCTTTGTTTCATGTAACGTCCCTATAGCGGTTATCAACCTGAAGTCCCTAGTATTCACCATGTTTCAAGAGAACTATTCTATTAAATTGAATTTTAAAAGCAAATGATTCGTTTTCTCTGTCGGACTCAATTAAACTGAAAAATCACAACTTTTTGTCGTCGAACTTGTCTAATGTGTCAGACGTTCGATTAATGCTGTATAAGGACACGATAAGAAGAATGTACAAACAAATTACAGTACCATTAACAGTAAATAAGTGATATAAGGTAACCATTAACAGTCAATAAGTGATATGCCGACTCGATGATCGAGTAGAGAGAGCACCCGCGACATTACGACACTGGTTCGAATCTTAATCGGATCGTCTCTAAAGTATAAACCGAGGAAGGCACAGGGGCCCACTTCGTCATAAGCAGAATCCCCTAAGCAATTGGTATAGGATAACAAGAACGAGTATTGCTAGATTACTTATAGTTTCACTCAAATGTAGACATGAAGAGGAAAATGGAAGACAGAAGAGTGGAGGTGATATATACTATGGACCTGCCAGTAGGGAGTGCCCTGAGAGACAGAGAGAGATTGGATCTTTAGGTCTCTACTCATCGACTCTCCTTAAATTCTATTTTGCTCATTTAGCGCTACTGCATCATTTGCTCGGAGTGGAGCTTTCTGAATATACTTATTTATTGTTTATTTAATTATGCTATACCATAACGATTAACTCACAACAAAGAGTGAAGAACAAGCAGTTTACTTGTGACAAGTGCAATACGTTCACTTATATTCATTAAATCAATAACAATTCTAGAATATTAAAACGATAATTTCTACGTCAAACAAATAAGTACAAAAGTACTTCCTATTGCAAATAAAGCTTTCATAATATTAGCGATACATTTTGTACAAAAAAACAATACTATCATCATCATCTTCCCTTGAATCCCAGTTTAACTAGGGTCGGGATACGAATAGTCTGTCTCATATCCTCTCTGTCCTACATCATATCTTCCATCAGTGGATCCCCTATTTGAGACTTTTCCAATCGTTTACATTTTTGAGCAATTTCTGGAGCATAGGCGCTCACCAACCGAATTCCCTTTCTGACGTTGGTGCGGATCTTAGTGCTTTAGTCGCCTTCTACGACACGTGCAGTCACCGGCTGGTCAATTCTTCAAACAACCAGGACACAACACGGGGTAAAAAACAATACCAGAGAAAATCATATATATATTGTGAAATTAGAACCCATCGTCATCCAATAATCTAGCTTTATAAAATACATATTAATCGTACTTAAAACTGAACAACAGTGTGGAAACTCTGTCAAAGAATGATGGAAGAAATTTCCGGATTCTGTCTTACTTCGTAACAATACAAAAGGGTATTCGGCGCGAGAGATTATCACAATTGTTAACGAGAAACAAAACCTTGAAACCGGGGTTATCACATTTATTCTTATCAGAATGTAACGCAGCACAGCCTGTGCTTATCTTCGCCATATTTAAAGGCAGTCACTCACTATTAGAAATCTAACAACAGCGCACAAAACAATAACATGTTATATATTTATATAGCACTAACATGTACAGGATGAATCAAGGAGAGACTGGCTAAACCTGATGAGTTAGCGAATGATATCATAGTTTATTTATAGAAGCAAAGCGCTGATAATAATAATAAAGGTTTAACGTCCGTTTCCCCATACAAGGATGATGTCTGGAACATCACTGATATTTGCATCGTAGATCGTAAATTATTGTACAAGCTGTTACAAAAACGAGCACTATAGAATAATTTGATTAATCTAGGCAATGCGAAGCACTAATTCTTTTGTCGTTTAGCCCTACATTGTGACTGTCGAGTGAGCGACATCACATTGTTAAGTCATATACAAGATCCACAGTAAAGCATGAGATAGGAACATGTCTATGTTAGCCATTACGTCGCTGATAGGTATATAATAATAATAATAATAAGGGTTTAACGTTTGTTTCCTCAAACAAGGATGATGTCAGGGACGTCCCACCATCGCATGTCACTACAAATCGATTCACTCCAAACGATATAAAAAACATGTGCTGAAGAGAGAGAGAAAGATCCAAAACAGTGCCCACCCGGTGATCAAAAAACAGTCATGCAAAATGAAAAAAGTCTATGGTCGAAAGAGATGTGTTTTCAATCTACAACGGAAAGTGTAAGAGTAGAACAAGAGCGAAGATCAGGAGGCAGAGAGTTCCAAACAGTACATATATTGCGAAGTACTCTCTATAGCGTCTTTCTATTTCACGATTTACGGAGAAAAATTGACAAAATATGTCAATTCAGCTGAACTACAGGAGTGATCAAAAGTAATCGAATAAAAGAAATGAAACAAATACAAGCAAACGAATATTTATTGAATTATTACATAATTACCAATGTGGAAGCCTTCTTCAGGCAGCGTCTAAACTTTACGTCTTAATATGAGAGGATAATATTAAATTAGTTGCCACAGAAAACTCTGAATTAAACAATAATTTCACTGAAGTTGATATAAACATGTACATAGAAATTGCTATAGTTTTCTCCGAACATCGACAAAAACAAAAAAGATTCATCACACACATTAAAAGTTAACATTTCAAGGGTCTGTAAGATCACGCAATACAAGACAGGCTCAAAGCTTTCGCAACGCTACTCAAATATTGTCTTGAAATTAGAATACTTTCCCCGACAGCCGAATTCATCTATACTAGGAAAGAAATAGAATATCGTCTCAATGCCTGCCCTGTTCCTGTTTTAGTGTTGTCAAGGAAAGGTCGTTATGACGAAATAAATTTATGATAAATACACGTTACATGAAATTGAGCATCCGTGACGATATCTATCACTTTTACTACCACCTGCTTAACCATTAAGCAGTTTTGTCAATAATCCATGTTAGGAGTCCCGTGAACGTCCGAGATTTAATTCTCTGTTCGTCTCTAACAGGACTTGATCTCAGGAACAGTAATTTTAGATTGCATGACGTTACCAGACGCACTTAACCAACTGAATCTGGAGTTCAGTAAGTATTCATGCCCAACATCATCAGTTCCTTGCGTTCTATACAGAACATAGAGTGGCAACATTCCTCCATTCGTTTCTATCATCAGCAATCTTCACAGCATCTTCCCATGAACTGTTTAATGCTCTCAAATCCTTGTTGATCGTATTTAGCCAAGTACTTCTAGGTTTTCCTCGAAGTACTTCCCAACAAGTTTGTAATTAAGCTCACTGAAGTGATTTCTCAGTGGAGCAGTCAGGCAGAGAGCACTCGCTGTCTGAGTGTTCCACGGCCTGGCGACTCCCCTGTCTCGACATACGTGTCGCTCCTGACCCGAGGCACAAAGGCGCTATCAGCGGCAGTCCTAGGTTGATTGGAGTCATGCGTAAGAGTTGCTCCACGCCCTGTCCGTTCTTGTTCACAGTCTTGATGCGTATCAACACAGGGATCCTCAAGTGATTCTGAAATAAACAGACCAATGTTACTAAAAGCTAGTAAAGCTAATGTTAACGTCAGTTTCCTCACTCGAAAGCGATGTCAGTGACGGGCGAGCACAGGATTTGAACCCCGCACATACTGATCCGCGGTCGAGTATCTTACCGACTTCGCCCCTGGCTACAGCCACTGCAATAAAGCACGCAGCAGGGCCGGCAAGTGCAGTCCATCTAAATGTTGAATTCATTCTTCAGTAAGTGTTCCAAAGACACAACAGGCGTTAATTAATTATTTATTTACCTGCACCAACTGAAGGGTAATCACTGTTATAGACAAAAGTAGCAAATCAAACAATACAAATACGTACGGGCATATAGTAGAATAGACAATAAATGAGTCATTTGCCTACGTATAAACAAATATACAAATACATCTATTGATGACAATGAGAAACATCTTTTCAAAATGTTAACATTTTTTACATTTTAATTTATACTTTGCATCCGAGTGTCGAAGACAATACTTCAATTGTATGGAGTGTTTTACCGACTTCGAGTGTCTTACCGACTTCGCCACTGGCTCCAGCCAGTGGATGTCTCAAGCTGAAAGTACAACTACAAGCAGTTTTACACAGACACTATAGACTCAGTCTAACCCTTATACGATGAATGTTGTTGAACTGAAATCTCGTGATGTTTCCAGGATGGAGAGAAGGTAAGATATTGATAGGCTTGACAATGGAGTCCACCTCGTTCAGCGGAATCTCTACGTCTACACGATAATTGGCAGTACAAGATTTCTGCACTGTCAGGATGAGAACGTTGTTTATAATGCTCTGACAGGAAAAAGCGATGACTCCAATGTTGTTGATTGGCACACGCATTGCGTTTGGAACAACTGCAATACAAAATGAAAAATGTATGCGATGTACGTCTGTACGATTTCGAGCTTTTGAAAGACAGTAACGATTACAATTAAAATTGTAATAAACTTTTCGAAACTTAGACTATTAAAATTACATAAATATTTGTAAATGCTTTAAAATTAAACTAAGACTTCAAGATGAATTTGATTACTTTACAAGTACGTAAACAACCTGATTTACTGCTTCTACTCTGACAACATATCAGCAGACAAACTTTTCAAAGCATAACAAATTCAAGATTATAAACTAACAATTACTTAAACAACAAAGTTGATAACAATACTGTACTAAACCACTGCCCATCAGGAATTAAATCTTATCTGATTGATTGATGGATTGCTTCGTTATCACTAACCCAGAAAGCTATCCCAGTCGTGGATTCGGTTCTTCTTTAGCTCCGCTCTTTTTTCTGGATCAATGGGATCCCAGAGGGACCGGTTCAGTTCGCTGATGTTGATCGTCACCTCGGGGTTCTGAGGAAATTTCTCCTTATCATACGGACAATTCTGAAATCCTTTTGTCCAGAAATAATAATAGATGTTACAATAAACATTGTTGGTTAAACAGGATTTCTTTCTCAGGGAATGACTACCCTGCCCAGTAAATGTTAGTCGAAGCTGAGGAAGGCATAGGGGGCCTACCTCGTCATAAGTAAAATGCCCCAAGAATAATGGTATATCAAAAGGAATGTTATAGATGACTTAAAGATCTATTCGTAAGTGGACATGAAGAGGAGAACGGAAGATAGAGATGAGTGAAGGCGTTATAGACCATAGACCTGCCAGCAGGTAGTGCACTAAGTGAGAGAGAAATGTTACAATACAACATAAAAATTTCCTTATAACGCGTCTTTAATTCCTATTCGGGGTCAGTTTCCTCACTCGAAGGCGATGTCAGTTACGGGAGAGCCTAGGATTTGAACCCCGCACACACTGATCCGCGGTCAAATGTCTTACCGACATCGCCACTGGCTCCAGCCAATGGAGCCAATAATTAATGTTGAAGTAGCTGAGCAATTAAATGAAGAAATGAGAGGATAGGCCACGTACTGTCCTGTAGGCACTGAAAGAGGTCGCCCACCCTAAGGCCCTGCTGCTGCATCGACTCGATGAAGTATCGGTTAAAGATGCCTCGAGGGGCCATGTGCTCCGTCGTCTTGCTCTCCTTCTCTTCGTACGCCTGCTGCCCCGAGCTCCTGTTACCAACACCAGCCATCAATAAGAATTTAACTCCGCTTCCTCGTCAAAAGGCAATGTCAGGGACGTCTCTTGCAGACTACACACCAAGTAGAGTTTGTTCTATTCTGTTACCAAGCAATTAGTCTGCTACCGGCGTCCATGACATTACACTACTAGTCTGCTACCGGCGTCCATGACAATATCAGTCTGCTACCGGCGTCCATGACAATATTAGTCTGCTACCGGCGTCCATGACAGTATTAGTCTGCTACCGGCGTCCATGACAATATTAGTCTGCTACCGGCGTCCATGACAATATTAGTCTGCTACCAGCGTCCATGACCATATACTACTAGTCTGCTACCGGCATCCATGACAATACAAACAAACTGACCATCGATAATACAACTTTATTATATAGTATTTTTTAGGTAAAATACCATAACAATCGCGAATTTTCACATTAAACAACAATACCATAGTATTAATGTACAGATTGTTCTGAAGTATATAATGGTATTCAATGTGATATTTATTAAGAAATACTAAATTCAGACAGTGCGATTATGTCATAGCTTGTTTACAAGCGTGATGCCTTGTAGCAGCGACATTAAGCTTGAGAGTGACACGTGATGCATGACAGTGACACGTGATGCATGACAGTGACACGTGATGCATGACAGTGACACGTGATGCATGACAGTGACACGTGATGCATGACAGTGACACGTGATGCATGACAGTGACACGTGATGCATGACAGTGACACGTGATGCATGACAGTGACACGTGATGCATGACAGTGACACGTGATGCATGACAGTGACACGTGATGCATGACAGTGACACGTGATGCATGACAGTGACACGTGATGCATGACAGTGACACGTGATGCATGACAGTGACATGTAAGATTTATGATAGGTGATATTTAATAGTGATGCAACTTATGATCATTATACCATAATACATGATATATAAAGAATGCAAAAACCGATCGTGCATAAAGTTATTAACATTATAGAACATAAAAGTGTTTAACATATCATATCATGCAATTGCATCCCTATACTTACAAATTTCTCTCTATACTTTACTTATAAAGACCTGAAACTACCCAGGGCTGTTGCCCTGGTTGCTGAAGAATAGACCAACCGTGCACTGCACGTATCCTAAAAGGCGACAAAGCGCTAAGATATAAACCACCATCAGAAAGATCATTCGGTTGGTGAGGCCTAGGCTCCAGATCTTCCTACAGAATTTTCTAAAACTAAAACAGTTTTTAGGATATTGATTGATACGGTGTAGACAGAGAGGAATGGAGAACGTCTATTCGTTTCCCGACCTAGTTAAATTGAGATTAAATGAAAGATGATGATTGCTGCCTAAACTATAATTTTGACCCACTTGCCTTGGATCTTGGACTTGCACTATTTTGATCTCGCTTTCTATGGTGGTCTCTGCATACTCAGTCCTTGTCATGAGGTGATTTCGCGCCTGTTTGTGTAGAGTCTGCAAAAGATGCCCCTGACATTGCCTTATGGCGAGGAACTGGACGTTAAATTCTTTTTGATTTATTGATACTTATACATAATGTCTTACGATGCATAGAAGATAGCACGATTGGGTCGTATAGGTCCAGTCACAACGGGTCTCGGTTTAGTCTGCGAGGTTAGGAGCCGTACGCTGCGTAAATAAAATAACAACCATTGCTCTAGAATCATCATAGTATAATATATAAATATATAATAATAATATATAATAATATATAATATATTAAATATATATAATATAATAATTTATAATATATAAGATATTAATATATAATATAATATATCCGGCGGGAGCCAGTGGCGAAGTCGGTGAGACACTCGACCGTGGATCAGTTCGTGCGAGTATTAAATCATGGGCTCGCCCGTCACTGACATCGCTTTCGAGTGAGGAAACTGACGTTAACCTTAACTTTAGCTCTTTTATATAATTTTTTATATTAATTAAAGTAACGTAACAATTGGAGTGCTGCTATCGTCCTTGACAACATCGAGTACAACTAAGACAAATCCAAGCTGCTTAGCAGGAAAAGGTCCAAACGGTGCCAAATTCAAAAATCCAGAAAACCATCAAGATAAAGTTAGAGATTAATCAAAGGATTAAAGTGAGTATTATTAACTAGCAGCCTTTATGTTTATGGTTTTATGGCATTTAATTAGAAAAATTAAATGCCATAAACATAATGTAACTATACATAATGCTTTAGATTCTAGCATAGTGTAGGAATTGCTGTTGAGGCATCGTACGTCGCTTATGCATTTTGTGTCTTTGCTGAAAAATAATCATATTATCTATTCTATTCTATTCTATTCTATTCTAGTGTAACCTATCAAACCACAATTCAGATCAGAACACGACCTGATACTGTCACTTATGATCTATTTGCAGTTACAACGCACAACTGCACTACTGATCCGGATATTTTACCGACATGCCACCGGCTCAGACCAAAGTTATCAGTTTCAACCTACCTTCTTCTACACATGTCTAGGAAGAGAAGAAGGAGTGTAGGAGCTTTCAGCTGTATCAGTGCCTCCACATCGTCGATACAGAGGCACTCGTCATGCTTCAGCCCCTCAGGAGCGTCCCACGGAATCAGATAATGTCTGCGAGCTTCATCCTGGTACCCGTGACCAGCGCAGTAGAACACGACTAGAGCAGCAGAATAATATCACGCAATGCTCATCCGTTTACTCCATTTATGTTTTTTATTTCATCCTTTATATTTTCTTATTTTACATTTAAACAATAGAAATAATAAAAATAATATATATAATATTTTGAGTACTGTTTCAAAAATGAAACGGTACTCGAAAGGAGTGGACAAAGAAAATTAGATGAAATTGTTTCTGAGAGAAGGTTGAAGTTTTTAGGTCATTTACTGAGAATGTCTGAGGATAGATACGCAAAGACTGAAGTTAACTGGAAGCCTACTAAAGGAAAAAGGAAACGAGGCAGACCTAGAAGTACTTGGCTAAATACGATCGACAAGGATTTGAGAGCATTAAACATTTCATGGGAAGAAGCTGTGAAGATTGCTGATGATAGAAACGAATGGAGGAATGTTGCCGCCCTATGTTCTGTACAGAACGCAAGGAACTGATGATGATGATGATATTTAAATAATATAAAATCTATTTTTTATTATTTTAAATTATTTTTTATTTTATTTAATTTTTGTGTTGTGAGATATCATTCACAACACAAAAGCGTAAGACAGAGAAAAGTGGAGGCGTTACATACACTATGGACCTGCCAGTAGGTAGTGCACTAAGAGAGAGATATTTTATTTTATTTTTATTGTTTTATTATTTTATTTTATCTTTTATTTCTTATTTATTATTCATTAGTAATGACGCATAGTTTGATACAATAATAATATAATTGCTACTATTGTTATTATGATCATTATTTGAAATATAATAAATATTAACTAAAAGCTGTCGGCAGAGCTGGTGGCAAGTACGAAAGTAGTTCGACAGCGGATCAGTAAGTGTAGGGTTCAAATTCAGCGCTCATTGACATGCTGTTGAAAAGAAAACCGACACTAAACAAGGCTTTGGCTTTAAAAATAAAATTAAACCGTTAATTGACTATAGAATGAAAGCCTATCATACTGTGTTCTGTATATTAGATATTTATAGTTTTACAACGATCGGTTCTACATCTAATTAATTATATCGTCATGCTTTACCGTAAAGTCTCCTTTACATTTTCTGCATATTATTTATTTAATGTATAGTTTTAAAACCAGTTCTGACCGGTTTTGAACGGTTCTAAAAAAGTAAACACGCATTATAGTGAAATGATTAACTATGTTGATATCTATCACTTTTTACTACCACAAGTTTAAACCGTTAGGCAATTTAGTCCTTTTTCCGTATAACCAGTCCAGTGAATGGCCGAGATTTTACTCTCAGCTCAGCGCAGCTGGGATTCGAACCCACGAGAGTTCTATTCACCTCAGGATCTGTCATTTAAAATTTCATGATGTTACTAGGAAAAAGAGGCAGAGGCAGGCCGAGATTAGGTATGTTAGATGATTTAAAGACCCACTCATATGTGGAAATGAAGAGGAAGGCGGAAGACAGAGAAGAGTGGAGTCGTTATATACTATGGACCTGCCAGTGGGCAGTGCACTAAGAGAGAGAGAGAGAGATGTTACCACTACGCTATTGAGACATTCAACATATACACATACATAACATACGGTATGTTCTACATACCGTATACACCGGCGGCCACCAGATCGCAGAAATGTTCGACGGCGTCTTTCATTTCCTGCAGCGTGAGATCAATTAGCGACACGACGTGGAACTCCATCTCTCGCAGAAGTCTAATCGTCTGCTGCAGGTCATTCTGCACGGCAGGCAACGGTGAACCGTAGCATCGATACGAACCCGTGCCTATTACTAGAGCCACCTTGTCGTAGGCTATAAACACAACGTATTGTACATGCCAATTACTAAAGCCACCTTGTCGTAGCCTATAAACACAACGTATGCCTATTACTAGAGCAACCTTGTCGTAGGCTACAAACACAACGTATTGTACATGCCTATTACTAGAGCCACCTTGTCGTAGACTATAAATACAAAATATTGTACATGCCTATTACTAGAGCCACCTTGTCGTAGGCTATAAACACAAAGTAGTATACATGCCTATTACTAGAGCCACCTTGTCGTAGGCTATAAACACAACCTATTTTACATGCCTATTACTAGAGCCACCTTGTCATAGGTTATAAACACAACGTACAAAATGTAACTATTTAAAACTTGTAGAACTATATATCTAGTATTATTACATACTTGTATAACTCTAGTGTATAATTGTATCACAATTCTAAAGCCATCTAACATAGCCCATAATCACACTACACAATATATACCTATCGCTAGCGTAACATTCGCAAAGGACATATATATACTTGTATAATGTGGAAAATATAAACTTAATGCTAAATCTATCATGTCAATGATAAATAATTATTAGAATATACACCTACTACTACTATGTAGCACTATACGCTCATTATTTCTATACTCCTGCATACAAAAGACAGGCATCAAAGAAGCATTTAATAAATGCTTTTAACTCAATTAAATAACATATAAAAGAATCCGCTAAAAAAGAAAATTTACAATAACAAATGTCATCCTGTTTATAGCCTTTCATTATTCAATGCCATAAGAAGAGTATAAAAAATAGGATATATATATATATATATATATATATATATATATATATATATATATATATATATATATATATATGCCATAATATGAAATCCAGGTGCTGCTGCAATAATCAGTTTCTTATCAGATATTTCTAGATTAAATGTTAATGTTGGCTGGAGCCAGTGGCGATGTCAGTAAGATATTCGACCGCGGATCAGTATGTGAGGGGTTCGGATCCTGGGCTCGCCCGTCCGTGACATCGCTTTCAAGTGAGAAAACTGACGTTAAAATTTGCTTTACCAGCTTTTTTATAAGACTAAAGCAGAATTTGATCATTTCATTCTAAGGAATAACTGTGACGAATTAAAAGCAATGCATCCACACACAGTCTTTCACAGTCAGACAAATAAAGGTAAATAATAAACAATGACTACCGCAGGAATTAGGTAGATTAATTAACAGATTATTTAATTAATTAATTAGTTCCAGCAGAGCTAGAATGCTCACCGCAGTAAGAAGAAGGAGGAAGAGGATCGTAGATGACTTCGCAAGGATTGGAGAGTATTGGCTGACAGTCGCTCACTCTCACAGCTGCCTGATACATTCCAGCCACCTCTCTTCCCTTCATCTCTATCACACAGTCCGTCTCTGTTGCTCCTAAATACATCATCAAAACAAAATCCCAATATATCCACGTTACCATTCACGTTCATGTTCCTAAGTTGTACAAAACTGCATGTATATATATATTCCCTATTATATTATATTCCTATATTATTCTTCTAGGAGCAGTCTAAAATATTCAAAAGTTACAGGGCTGAAAAACCGTTCATCGTGTCATATTTGAAATTTTTTTATCTAGCCTTTTTAAGTGTTTCTTAATTTTATTTAATCCAAATTAATAATATCTCGAATTATGACACGGTAAACGGCTTTTCTGTATTTGAGTATTTTAGACTTTTATAGGAGAATTATATAAGAATATAATATAGCAGGGAATATATAATTTATTTATGTAGATTTATACAATAGAGTATATTCCACTTATTCAGACCTTCGATACCAATGTCAGAAAGGACATTCGGTTGGTGAGCGCCTAGCCCCCAGAAATTGCTACAAAATTTAAACGAATGGAGAAGTCTCAAATAGGGATTGGCTGTTGATATGATGAAGGATATAGAGGATTTGAGACAGTATGTTTGCATCCCGAAACTAGTTAAACTGGGATTCAAAGGAAGATGATGATGATGGTGATGATTAAGACCTTTGCTATCCTTATGTAGATCTGAACTAAGAGTCATAGATTCGAAACCTCTTATTGCACGTGCTCTTAACAGGCTGAGAATTAAAAGTGATATATAAATACATAGGTTTATTATTATATCTAAAGCCAATTAAATTTTGTTATTACCACGCTAGAGGTCTTACAGTAATTTGTACTATATAATAATTAATGAACAATGCAACAATAAAGTACAATTTTAGTGTAAAATTAGATTAAGAAATTTAGGGTTCAGTATGCAAACATGTCTCAAGAGGAAATGCGAATTTGACAAAAAGGTTAGCAGCAAACTATAAGAATATTTCCGATGTCCATACTGCATCAAGTGCCACAATTGGTAACTAAAAATACCAGACACCCGTCAGGAGTCATAATCTTCATATTGAGCAGGCAGTGTATCTATAAAAAAGAGAAAGCGAGAAAATAGAGAGAGCAAAACAGAGAGAAAGAAAGAGAGAGAAATAGAGAGAAAGAAAGAGAGAAAGAGAGAAAGAGAGAGATAGAGAGACAGAGATAGAGAGAAAGAGATAGGGAGAAAGAGATAGAGATAAAGAGAGAGAGAGAAAGAAAGGAGAGAGAGAGAGAGAAAAGAAAGCATGCTTCATCTCACTATATAGTACAACGTCACGAATCAGTATGCACAACCTGTAATTGGACGACCCTTGTGGAACCACTGTATTGCGTATGGAACTCGAGAACTGACTTTAATGGAGAGCAAAACTTTACCACCATGGCAACAAGTCTGACGTGGAGGCGGGTGAGATACTATAACTGGCAAACCTAGATAATTCAAAACATATCTATTATAATATGTAAATATCTCTCTCCTAGTGTACTGCCTACTGGCAGGTCCATGGTATACAACGCCTCCACTCTTCTCTATCTCCCGCCTTCCTCTTCATTTCCACGTATGAGTGGGTCTAAATATATCAATAGCTTTAATAACATATAAATATCTTTCAGTGAGTTCTGGTGAAGTTTCGGAGAGAGTAGTTATACAGAAAGAGTTGATAAATGCATTAAGAAATAGGAAGAAAAGTTGGATAGGATACATTCCAAAGAGGGAAAGTCTACTAAAAGAGGTCATAGAAGGCAATATGAAATGAAATGGAAGCAGGCCGAGATTAGGAATGTTAGATGATTTAAAGACCCGCTCATAAGTAGACATAGAAAGCAGAAGACAGAGAAGAGTGGATGCGTTGTATGCCACGGGCCTGCCAGTAGACAGTGCACTATGAGAGATAAATATCTTAGTATTTAAGTGAAAACTTTACAATCCAAAGTCTAAAGTTTGTCCAAACCCAAGTTTAACTACCATTTTGTCCCTCAACGATGCCGTACAAATTAGACCGCTTGAGATTTGAGTCGAAGGACTCTAGCTTCCCAGGCATGTCACTGAAGCATGTGGTTCATCATCTATCGTTACGGTCGTCCAGGACAACGTTTTAACTTATCGAATATTTTTAGTGCAAAATTAAAACTACTACTGAACTTCGCAGACACTTGAAATCCAAACAATGTATTACATGGGCAGCTATAATTTATTACTACTAGTATTGCATATCTTGGGTATTACAATACCCAAGATATGCAAGTGTAATGCAAATTATAAACTTGGGTTTAGAAATTTTATTAAATTAGAAATGCTAACATTATAATTTTTATGGCAGCGTATCAAGACACCTATATACTGCAGTGTTTAACAAACATGATCTGGTCTTCTATCAATCAAATCGTTACGTAGGCTTACGAGGCCACAGCAGTGGCTGCAGACTAGACCTCTGAAAATCTTAAATTAGAGAAACTATTTTGTTTAGTTGAGCAACCATCCCTGCAAAGACATTAAAGCTACAAAAGCTACTGTATACTACTGTTGTCAGAGGATTATTTGCCTTCTGGGTCATGTGCAGCTTTTAGAGTTCAATTCACAGTTTTCCTAAACATCGCCGGAACCTCTGCGACCAAACCAAAGCCTGACTATTTATTATATATATATATATATATATATATATATATATATATATATATACATGTATATGTAAATATTAAATTCACTAAGTTTCAAACCAACATCAGAAAGAGCATTCGGTTAGTGAGCGCCTCGTTTCCAAAAATTGCTACAAAATTTAAATGAATGGAAAAGTCTCAATATAGGAGATTGACTGGTGATATGGTGTGGGACAGAGAGGATTGGAGAAGGTACATTTGTATCCCGACCCTAGTTTAACTGGGATTCAAGGGAAGATGATGATGATGATATTAAATTCACTCATAATGATGATAATTAAAACCAATGTTTTAAAATGGTAGTACTACAACAGCAGCAGTGAAGACAAAATGTTCAACTTACCTTCTAATCCTGATGACAGCTGTCCTGAAAACAGAATTAAAAAAAGAATGCTAGTCAATTTTTTCAAAAGACAAAAACTGACACGCTTCAGAGTTACCAAAAATTTTTTGTAAGTTCTGAAATAAACTGACTTGTTAATAGCCGCCTCAGAGCTCCTAAAATTGAAATTATTATATTCACACATTGAAATCTATTTCAATACACATTGAAATCTATTTCAATAGCTCAATCAGATTGTAAAAATTTCACAATCAAACCTAGAATTTATGATTAAGAACTAGAATACAAAATAATCATTTTTGAATTTTCAACCTTCAATCTCCAGTGCTAATAACAAAAGTTGGTATCTATATCAACCACGTAGTCCATATTGAAAACTGGCATAGAATTGTGAAATACAGACACAAATCCGCTCTCCTGCAAGATGGCAAGAACAACGGTTTTTACGACTAATAAGAAAAGTAGTAGAGTTTTAAACTTGCAGCCACTTACCACTGCCACGTAACGTAACGTGAGCTACATTACTTTTGACTTCTTGCTGTCTATTCTTTGCTATACACCTGTAGGATCCAGTACTAATATCAGTAGCTTGAGCTATCTGCAGCAACAAGTAAATACACTACTGGGCTTAACAAAAAATTAATTGTTAGAAAATACATTAAAATGGAATGAAAGCTCAAATAAATATTTTTTAGATAAAAACGTTTGATATGGTATTTTATACTGATAGATTGAAATTATTTGATATTGATATTTGAGGCGAGCTTAATAGTACTAAGATTCTGATAATCACGTTGTCAATACGTCACATTCAAGCTATAGGATCTACTGACTCTGGCAAATAATCATTAGATACAAACAAATTCATTTCACTAGTCTTAAAATTTGCTTTATCATTCATTAAATTATAACCTTGAAATAAATTATAGACTATAATTATCATAGCAACAGTCCTTAACTGTAAGAAAATGACACATCACTAATTTTAGTTTATCCGCAGATTGATGTTTTTAGAAGGCAATATCATCTCCATGATATCTCTCTAAGTTCTCTAAGTTAAAGCTTTTCTTGTTTCACTGTATTTTCTCCTCCCTTTAAAGTTTATTTTAGTTAGTTTTTTGCTCTCTATAGATACAAACTTAGTTTACTTGTTTAATTTCTAATAGTTTTAGAGATACTTTTTAAAAATTTAATTTTAGTTTTCACTAGCCACTATCTGGCCATTTGACTAATAATTTTTTAATTTAAAAATATTCAATTGTATGGTTACCAATGGTATTACTGTACTTGGTAGCGTAATACAATTTCTTGATATTTCAGACTAAAGTAGGCTCTGCTATAGCTGGTAATTATGGTATCGCACAGAGCTCTGGCTCTTCTATGGTAGCCTCTTTCGTATTACTTGTTTGTTTAAAGCCAGATATAGAGCGCAGAGCCATGCAAAATAGCGCTGAAAGAGCCAAAGACAGCTAGATAGAGATCTCTGCAGGTAAAAAGTATAAGCAATTTAGAGATCGACACCATGGAAATCATGTCAAGCAACATATCTTCTCATTCACACATTTACTTTCCTTTACAGACAACGAAAAATTTTACAAAATGAAGAGAATTGCAGCTTACAGTAACACAAGGTCCCCTTAGCTCGTGTAGAAGATTTCCATCTTTCAGCCAGAAGTACTCGATGGGCTCTTCCCCCACTGCCTCACACTTGAGCTTGAAAGATTGACCGCGTTCAACTACGATGGACTGTGGATGTTCTTTAATGCGTAGCAGGCCGACTACATAAATAACCATCATCATCATCAACAAATTGATATTGAATTGAAATTTTAATTTAAATATAAATTCAATTATGCAGTGTTAGGTGCATTAGTGAATGTGACATAGGTGGTTCTCATTTGATAATTAATACATAAAAGCTGGTAAAGCTAATGTTAACGTCAGTTTCTCACTCGAAAGCGATATCAATGAGGGGCGATCCCAGGATTTGAACCCCGCACATACTAATCCGCAGTCGAATATCTTACTGACGTTGCCACTGGCTCCAGCCAGTTTATAGTTTACAGTTTAATAAATTAATTGTTTTACAGATAATTATTCTCTAGAATTATCAGTCCATATTTTCCTCACTTCAGCATAAAAGGAAAGTTTACTGATAAAGCATTTAAACGTACAATGTGTCAATATAGAAACTACAACTAAACTATTTAATCAAACAAAGTTTACCCATAAAACTAATCTCCAATTTAATCATTAAAAGAGAAAAAAATAGGAATGTACCCCAACCTGACATTGGTGAACTCCTCGCTGGTGGCAACTTTGGAAACGGAGCAGGTCTGATGGTAACGCGACATCTCCCAGAGAATACGTGATCAATATCACCGTGATAACTGTGATGAACTCGACATGTGTAGATTCCAGCATCTTCCAGGCTAAATAAAAAATAAACCATCTTTAGTCTATGACTCAGTTCTAATAATAGAATACACTATTTCATAACGGCACACTGGGTCAGGAAGCACAGATGCTTGTTTAAGGCCCATCTCCTTCTTCCTTTCCATGGCTATTAGTAATCATTGTCTTTTGGTGACGCATCAATTGTGGATTTTTGCGGATCTAAGAATATCCTTCCACCACCCTGTGATTTTTCCTTCCTAAGTTGTCAACACTCGGTCTTTCAAGGTGGTTGCCCACAAAGTACTAACTGAGGTCGATGTAGCTTAACTTTTATAACTGAAGTGCAACTAAACCAGGTGCGCTAAATCCCGTCGTCAAATATTGATAATGAAAAACATACTAAATATTTGGATTTAAAAAGAGCGAAATACATTTTCTACAGATTCACCAAATTTCAAAGTTCTACCACTTTTACTTAAAAGCTGATGCTGTACTTCTAAAGAGCCTCTGCTCTATAATTTAAAGAAGTATTATTCAGTATAAATATTAATTTTTTATTTGCACTTATCTAAATAATTTATTTCATGCAAAGATATTCATCAATACATTTCTATACATATTTATTCATAAGAAATCAAAGTTGCCATTCCCTTTTAGTAATGATCTTAAAAATGGAAGATTTGGACTAATTATCCTTTCACCTAAATAACATAAAGTAGAAATTAATGAGTTGAAATCGAGACCGAGGTCAAGTGTCAACAGAAAAAAAGTTCATGGCGAATAGTACTATCTACCGAACGGATTCAATTTTTAGACGACCATCTTGTTTGTCAGACACCGTTGTTTGACCACGAAACCAAACATAGTGAGGCCGAGGAAATCCTGTAGCCGTGCAAAATATGTCGAGTTGTTCACCTTCAATCAGATCCAGCTGATCAATTGGTTGTGTAATTATTAGAAGCTTTTCTGAAAATAAAATAAGAAAGCACAAAATTATGAAATGCGTAATAAATTAAGACAGAAAACTGCAATCTTAACATTATATAAGGATTAAGGTATACATATTTAAGGTATTTAGTATTTTAAAAATACTTTCCTTTTTCTTTTACAATTTTAGGAGATACTTTAATTAGTTATCCACTTTATGTACCTAATATAAACCAAAGAAATTTAATATTTAACTAAGTACTTTTTGGTAGTTAAACTACATCCTAATGCTATATTAGATATGAAATTATAAGCTACACATATGAATATCAAATGTACACATTTAAGAAAACATATTCAAATTATAAAAACATATTCATAGTATACTAAACTCTCTCTTCTTGTTTTTACTTTTAGTTCTTATTCTAGTATATAACATCTACACCTAACTCTACTCGTCTCGTATAAAATCTGTAAGTTTGAATATTACCATAGAACTTGAACAAATCTATCCAACAACTAACCTCTTGGAATCAAATAGACTAGACTGGCTTCATCATCCATTGCACGTAACATTCGCGCAAGAACATCCACCGTCATTCCAAGATTTGACCATTTCTTCAGTAGCTCCGTGGCAGGACTAGCATTAATTGAACGATGGATGACACTGGCCAGATGCTCTACCTCAAGTGGACTGCAGCAGGTAAAATTTTAAGGAGTATTTCACTATAAAGTTTAATGTATCGTAATTAAACTACTCAGCAGAGGACATCATTTTAAAATAAATTTGAAGGAAATCGCTTGTATTAGTGTGTTCTTAGTGCAATACTAAAATATTCTTAGAAGAGACACAGCATTTGAAATTACTGATTGATTGGTCCAGTTGGCAAATCAGAAAATATTCACTAATAAGCTGAATGTCGAACGTGCAAATCTCAGCCTCAAACTAAGAAACTAATTTTCTAAACTGTAATAGCATATGTAGCTTTCTGCTAATTCCATAGATGCTGGTTTTTCTAATCAATAGCACTTCCAGCATTAATATATTAAATTGTAAGTTTCACACACAAAACCAATTATTTGTTTCACTAAATAATTTCTAAAATCTTAATTAACACAATTATTTGTTTCAGGTATCACCTGCGGCAGAGTGAAACCGCTCGCTTCTTGAGCGACAGCCGCGAGTACGGGATTGAGTTGCGACCAGGGTTTTCTAATCCGGTGGGGCGCAATAGAACCCAATCAAGTGCATTTGGTGGCTTCAGGCCAAAGGACCACTGCCCGTTATGGTTTCGTTTCTTATCTAGACTCATATGCACAGACCCTGTAAAATGGGACATAAGGTTCGATGTAAAAAAGAAGTTAACAATTACTTGTTTCAAAACTGCTAGTCAAATATTTATTATCATAAAGGTTTCTAAGAAGACTTCACCTGAGTTTAAAGATCCTACTATCGTCAGCTCCTTCGGCTAATCTCCTCCACCGCAAATCAATATTCTGCCGCTGACATATTGCATTAAATACCCCGTACTCCATGTCCATTATATTTTTATTAGGCGCTGGAGGTATATAACTTCTTGCTGCTGGCATTGTGTGTGTTTAATCTGCATAGAAGAAAATTTAAACACAATAAATTTAAAAAATAAAATTAGTAAGAATTATAAATTATATATCCTAATTAATATATAAAAGACTAGATGATTCATTTATTACATTATAATCCGATAACAGTATGTCATTACAATACATCAAATGAATTATAATATTAGCAATTACAGTTAATTTAGCAAATATGGAAAACGGCATAGGACACTTATCTCTCTCTCTCTCTCTCTCTCTCTCTCTGTTTATCTGTCACAATCAAGGCGTCATCTCTTTCACTCATGCAAGGTCTCACCATTTCTGTCTTCCAATAGACATAAAGGTTTTCACCAAAAGGTTGTCATTCAAGAGAGGCTGCACCATGTTGGATTCTATTCCAAAAGAAGATTTTCGCCTGATACGCTGTACCCGTTCCTTTTCGTTTATTTCACAATAAAAAGAAATGTTTAGAATATGAAATAAAAACATTTCGTTTTTATTGTATATTTGATTCTTTTATATGTGGAATCCACGGTAGCGAGTCTAGTAACAAACACGTTAACATCCGTTGAAATCCTTTCCTTTAATTCTTTTTCTTTGGACATAACATGGCAACAATTAGAGTGATACTGTCGGCCATGACAACAGTGAGCACTATATTAGGACAAATCGAAGCCTGATCCGGAGTGGTTTTTCGGATACTGCATTTAATAATTATAATAATAATAATAATAATAATAACAATAATAATAACAATAATAATAATAATAATAACAGCAACAATTAGAGTGTTACAGTCACCAATGACAACATTATTTGCATCGTTTGGACACTATTGGTAAAAAATTGGCACTAAAATTACAGAAAACATTTACTTACATGACGAGATCGATGATAATCTCTAGCTGTTAAATTGATTCAAATCTGTATTGATTTAACAATAATTTAAAACAATAATTCTCTATAAAAATTATATATAACATATAACAACCAGGAAGTTCACGGGAAATCCCAAAGAGAAAAACCACCGGGAATTTCCATAAATGTTTTGCTTCCGCTGGAAGATTTGTCTTGTTGTTTGAGCTTTGAGGTCGTTCATAACAGCATCTAGAACTCTGAAAGTTTAATATAAAAGTTTAACAAAAAGATATAGAATAATTTATGAATACGTCATAAAGAATTCTTTATTCTATGGTTTTACTTTCATAAATTCAGAGCATTTAATGTAACACACATATTATAATAGTGAAATGATCACCTCTAGGCCCCCCCCCCCTATATACATACATATATATATATATATATATATATATATATATATATATATATATATATATATGTGTGTGTGTGTGTGTGTGTGTGTGTGTGTATGTGTGTGTGTGTGTGTGTGTGTGTGTGTGTGTGTGTGTGTGTGTGTGTGTGTGTGTTGGGTTCTCCAATCCTCTCTCCATTGTAGGAGTTCGGAAATGGAATCGTGGGTTCGATTTTTCCAACTCTTCATGCTTTGGCGGTATTAATCTTTAGGATGCAAGGATCTCTTGCTCATATAGCCAGTTAGAGGCTAAATCAATGAGACTGGAGCTGCTATGAACAGAACTCATGCTTATTCGTTCAATGTATGATAATTTACAGTATTTGTGTGTTATTTGTAATTATCTGTATAAATTCTAACTAAATTAGAATATTGACACAAAAGCTAGTGATTTATTATTTTAAACGATTTATTATTAACAAAGAAACACGATAGCAATATAACGAGTTAAAACATTAAACATAAAGATAGAATAGAATATTAAACGAACACTACGCAACAATTAATAAAATGCTAAAAATAGGCGATAAATGTAAAGTCAGTCTACTTATAATCAGTTAGTTAAATGTCTGTATTTGCAATTAAAATAAGAGATAGAAAATGGGAACGAGTTATAGGCTTCAAGGCACTCCTCGCTTATATGATTTGATACTTTCCCTCTTTTCTTCTTTATTATGACTGTTAACACGTGAGGTGTTATTTTACAGTCGTATAGTTGATTCTGTGTAAAAGACGCTTAACTAGAGTAGGCAACTAGTAAATTGCGCTTTTCATAGATTTTAGGATCTGCAATCGCCTGACTGAATTCTAGAAGGATAACGCTTATCTAGAGTGGACAAGTAGAAGATTAGCGTCCTTCGTAGAACTTCATAATTTTTTTCTTCTGTCTTCTTTTCGTTCTTTCTTCTGACTGTTAACACAAGAGGTGTTAATTCACAGTTGTTTAGCTGAATCTAAGGCAAAGACGCTTAACTAGAGTAGGCAACTAGTAAATTTGCGCTTTCCGTATAATTCAGGATTGTAGTCGTTTAGCTGAATTCTATGAAAGAAACACCTATCTAGATTAGGCACTAGAAAATTAGTGTTCTTCGTAGAATTTCGCTCTTTTCTGATTCTGTCTTTCTCTTCAATTTCTTTCTTCAATCTTCAGTCTTCAATTTTCTGTCTTCTGTCTTCACTGCCAACACAAAGTGTTGTAAGCGCAGCTATTCACCTGAATTGACGAGACAACGCTTTATCTAGATTCAACTCTAGTAATCGGCGTTTCTGGTACAATCAAGGATTTATACGTTCAATGGATTGAGATGTTGAAATGGATCGTGATTACCCGACTTATAGAAGGTTAGACGACAATTTCACACAAAATCTGCAATCCCGTGAGGCACAATCGGTTCAATATAGATTTCGTATTTTTCGTGCTAACTATCACCGACCTATAGAAGGTGCATAGTAGCAGTACTTCCTACGAATACAGTCAGAAATTCAGAAGCTTGTATGAAATCTACTAGTTTATGTGTTTGTCGCAATAATTCATTAAGAATTATATTTAGACAAGTTCAACTAGTATTTCCGTACATGCCAGAGTTCAGGAGTGAACTAAAATTCTATAGCCTGTTCTCTGGTAATATAGTATTGACCGAGGCCATGCTCAACAGCCAATCAGAATCAAGCTCTTCATAAGCATTTCTCCATCCAACCCCCAGGAGTGGTTGCGTTGCATGCATGTATCTTACGCATATATTTTTTATTATTGCTTTACACAATCTACTGTTTTTACTGAATGTCATATCATATTTAATTTAACATCAGTTTTTACATCAATACACCAATAAGCAACGATCATATCTCAATATATGAAGGTTAAACTTCTAATAACATGTTAATTTGCATTTCCTCATTACTTATTTTAATATTCTCGTTTCATAACCTTGCAATTCTAACGCAAAATAAGTTCTAATGAACACACGCTGAAATGAATACAAGTCCTGATGCACGAAGATCAATTTAAACATCTAAATACAAACATGAGTGCAAATAAAATTAATTCCAAACGTATGGGTGAGAAATAACTTACGTAACACATTTAGTTGCGCTACATTATAGTGAAACGTCAAATCATCTTTTATTCCCACCTTACTTTGAGATTAAATTACAAATTATATATCAGTTTACAATAAAAAATTTATTAAAATATCTCTCAATGCACAAATAGCGATTTGAAATAATACACATCTTGTCCATGGTATAGTTCAGAGCAATTTACAGTAATTTTTAATAGTAAATATAACTCGAGATTACTTGTTAAGTGCTATAAATTGAAGCCGCTACTTGTAATAGTGCAGCAAAAGATAAATATTCCCGCTCTCACAGAGCCAGCCATGAAAATTTAATAAATTTAAAAATTTCTTAAATCACTTTAAATACATTACAAACTGAATAAAAATATAGCACTGGAATGGCTTCAAAGTACATAAACTAGATTTCTTATATATATATATATATATATATATATATATATATATATATATATATATATATATATATATTGATATCTATCACTTTTCAATTGATGCCGTAAGTTTAAACACTTATATAGGTGTGGCGGTCTTCGATGTCTTATCTCGCATGTTATGGTCTATCTCGGTCACATGGCCTGGTATCTCGCTGTGATTGGTCGGTGCGGGTGCTAGGCAGAGAGACCGGTTATAAATCAGATAAGCTAAGGATTACCAATAAACATGACACCATGATATCACCAGAAGTTAACCTATGTCAAAACCTAGTGGAAGATAATAATCTAGATCCCACCCGAGACATGAGACCGGACCGAGCGCGAGCCTCGACGGAAGGTACCTACGGCGGCGATCGTGCGCGCCGGACTGACAGCTCGGACTCGAGCCTCGACCGAGCCAGACACGGGCACCGAGCCGGCGGGCTGTCAGCAAATAGCAGTCGCGCTGGCGAACCGACCGGGCCGGGCATCGTGAGGAGGAAAAGGACTGAGACGGGTACACCCACCGGGCTCGAGAGGGAATCGACCGAGTCGGACGTGAGGACCGGTCCGACGGCAAGACCAAGAGAAGCGGCCGGCGCGGGTATGCAGATCAAGCGGAGCAAGTGATCGGTGAGTCTCAGGGCACGGTCTCGGCAGTTACGATCGGATACTTCCTGTGGCAGACAACGCCCCCGCCCAACAGAGCGGCGGCTTCCGTTGCCGAGCGGGAGCGCAACCCGCAAGCCCGCAACTTAAAGCAATTGATTTAGTCTATATCAGTGTATTCAGTTCTAGGAATGGCCGAGATTTTACTCTCGAATCAGTTCGTCCGGGAATTGAACCCACCAGAGTTCAATTAATTTGATCACCTCTAGATATATAGCTGTCGTTTAAAATTGCATGACTTTACCTAGCACATCTAACCACTGCTCAATTAATATATCTTTACTTCTCTTAACAAGGAAGCATATGCACAATATTTTATGTGCATAAATTGTGCCTATCTCTCTCTCTCTCTCTCTCTCTTAGTGCACTGCCTACTGGCAGGTCCATGGTATATAACGACACCACTCTTCTCTGTCTTCCGCCTTCCTCTTCATTTCCACATTTGAGTGGGTCTTTAAATCATCTAACATACCTAATCTCGGCCTACCCCTGCCGCTTTTTCCTTCCATTCTACCTTCTATGACCTCTTTCAATAGACCGTCCCCCTTAGAATGTGTCCTATCCAACTCTTCTTCCTATTTCGTAATACATTTATCAACTGTCTATCTGTGCCAACTCCCTCTAGAACTTCCTCATTTGTAGCCTTTTGAGTCCAACTCTCCATTCTTATCCCCTCCATTCTTCTCCAAATCTACATTTCCAATGCCTCCAGTTTCCTAATATCTTCCTTCCTTAAGGTCCATGTTTCACAACCATACAATAGCGTGGTCCAAACCAAAGTTTACACTATCTTTATCTTTGTGTCTTTTTTCAGACTTTTTGTTAATAGTTCTTTTCTATTACCAAAGGCCGCTTTTGCTTGTGCAATCCTACTGCATATTTCAGTCTCGCATTTCCCGTCATCGGTTATAGTATGACCCAAATATTTGAATCTCCTTACCTGTTCTAATTTCGTTCCATTTATTGTGATATTCACTTCACCTCTTTTATTGGACACTCTCATAACCTTGGTCTTTTTTATATTAATCTTCATGCCATATTTCAATGCCGTATCATTCAGCCTATCCATTATTAGTTTCATGTTCTTTTCGTTTTCTAACACTTTATCTCTTTGCCCTGTTTCGCTGGACATGATTTCACTTTTTATAGTGTACCTTTTATTGTGTACTTATTGTACTTATGCTACCATATTTTTGGTGAAATAAAGATGCATATATATTATCTTCTGCAGTCCAATCTCGCTACTCGCTACCATTCCTTGGTCATCTGCAAATCGTATATCTTGTAACAATTTGCCTCCTACATTTATTCCTTCTTCCATGTCTTCCTCCATCATTGCCTCAGCGTAAATGTTAAACAGCAGCGGCGAAATGCTACAACCTTGTCTTACTCCACGTCCTATTGCGCCTTCTTCTAAATATTCTTGTTGGATTTTGATTACTGCTCTTTGATTCATGTACAAGTTCAAAACTAGTCTCTCCGGTCAATTCCTATTCTTTTCAAGATATTCATCTTCGTTATCCAATCAATCCTGTCAAAGGCCTTCTTGAAGTCTACAAAGCATACAAAAACGTCATTTCCATATTCTAAGCTTCTTTCACAAAGAACCCGCATTACCCCTATTGCTTCTCTTGTGCCGCATCCTTTCCTAAAACCAAATTGTGTCTTGCTCAGTATCATCTCTGCTTTCAGCTGAATGCGATTATTTACTATCTTTAATAAAATCTTCGATGCATGAGGTATTAAACTGATTGTTCTGTAATCCGAACACTCCAGAGCATTGGCTTTTTTGGGAATTGGGATCATCACTGACTTTGTAAAGTCGTCTGGCCAAAACCTGTATAGTACACTTCCATACATACCTCCATTAACTTATTGAGTGTTTCTCCTTCCATTATTTTCAAAAATTCTGCTGGGATTTCATCTATTCCTACTGCTTTCCCCTTCTTCATACTGTTAACTGCAGAATAAATTTCCTCCTTCATTATATCGGGGCCCCTTTTATCGCTTTCTATGATATTTTCTTCTTCTATTTTAAAATCCTCCTGAACTGGTTTACCAGCCTTATCTTACCATTCCTCTACATATTGTCTCCATCTTTCTTTTACTTCTTCCAGCTCGGTCTTCAATTCCCCATCTTTACCCTTTATACTAATGTTCTTTGCATCTCCTTTCTTTTTCTTATCGGTTCTTGTTAATATCCTGACTTCCTGGTATAATAGATCCGCTCTCCCTCTTCTATCATTCTTCTATTATTCTGCTAAATCATCACACTTTTCACTCCACCAATGATCTTTTGCTTTGTCTGTAATTCTTCTAAGTTCAATATTTAAGCTTCTATATTTCCTTCGGCCATGACTGGTGTCAATACTTTTCCATTTCCTCCTTTCATCCATTTTGTCTAGCATCTCGCATGTGATCCAATGTTTTTTAGCTGTATTTGCTTTACGAAAGCCATAAACTATTGTGCCTATATATCCTGCAATATAGCCTTATCCTGCAATATAGCCTACAGAAGAATCTCATGTGCACGGATCGATTTCATGTACGTACAGTTGTCATGGGGGTGGGGTGGTTGAATGCGTGGGTGGCTTATCTTATGCACCACTGAATGAAGATTATCCCTTAATTAATTCCGCGCATCTAGCTACTAGTATTTTAGCCGTTTCTCACACATAGGTGCCTTCAACCCCCCCCCTCCCCAAGTAACGACTCATGCACGCATAGTCCCCCCAGCGTAACTCGCGATGATCATTTTTCCACTTTTCCCTAGCTCCTTTAATTTTTTAAAACTCCGTACCTTTTTACACTTACCTACCTATTTCGTCAACGACGTTACTTGCGACGTTATTAACATTGTGTGGAGGCTCACACACATTAGATGTTGCTTGCCACCCCACTTATAGGCTACTTTTATAAAATGAAAAACATTCGCTCATACACTGGTCCTCCGAACTGAAAATAGTTATAATTCATGTAGCAGCAATTTAGAAATGCAAATAAATTCGTATGCAATCAGAAACGCAGCGACAGAGGAGCTAGGAAAGAACCAAACGAGAATATGGGTAGTAAAGAAGCAATGGAAGAGAGAATAGAAGAGAAACTAGAGTACAGAGAGACAAGAGAAATGCTACATATTGCTACACATTGCTACACATTGCTGCACGTTGCTATATTCACATTGCTACATGTATTGCTACACATTGCTAAACATTGCTTGTAACAGAGTACTAAGAACCCTACAAGGAATGCATCGTTGTGGTGATGTTAAAGATCTGTGTATTTCATATCATCATGCGAAATATATATACAGTCTGGGGCAAAAAAAATAATCCCCTAGCGAAATCTCAATAACTTCAACAAAAATCAAATTATTTGTAAGAAATTTTTGGAGCTTTTAGAAGAGAAATTTATGCACATAAACAGCCATTTTAGTGAAAATCTATTAAGTAGTAACCAAATTACAAGGCTTTTAAGAAAAAAGTGCTAAAATCAATTTTACCAAGGTTTTTTAGATCAAAAGTCTTAATATTTTCGACAAAACTCAAAATAATTTTATAAAAATTTTCAGAATTGCTAGAGGAGGACGTTCTGCACATATCCTGCAAATTTGGTGAAAATATATTTAGTAGCAACAAAATATGACATTTTTACTGGAAAAAATTCAAAATCAATTATAATAAGCCTTATTTAAACATAAGTACGAAAACTTTTCTTCAAAATTTTGGAATAATATTAAGAGAAGAACGAATTTTAAACATCTTCTATTTGAGCAGGTAAATAGGTAGTGTATACTTATACTCCACTATATAAGTAAACTATCCTTTTCAGGGTCATTAATTTCCTAAGATGGAACTACTCATATTTAAAAAAGCCTTGTTAAAATTGATTTTAGCACTTTTCTCGTAGAAACGCTGTAATTTCTTTACCACGGAACATATTTTCACCAAATTTGCAGGATATACGCAGAAATTCCTCCTCTAGAAGATCTGAAAATTTAGTATAAATATTTGGAGTTTTGTTGAAGTTATTGAGAATTCGCTAGGGGATTACTTTTTTATGCCCCAGTCTGTATACTTTGTATATGTATATATATATATATATAATGTATATATATATACATGTATATATATATATACATGTATATATATATATATATATATATATATATATATATATACACATACATGTATATATATATACACTGTGAGTATAAAAAAACATGTGCGCAGTCTCTCGCTTATTACTTTGGTATTAGTTAACCGATTTTTTAACTTCTTGCATAGGTATAATCAGGATAACATTTGCTATAAAATAACATTAAGTGCCTCAGTTAATTATTACTTTTGCGTTCAAGCAGTGCTTGAAAATATGCGCGACTGAAAATATTCAGTTTAAGTAAATCAATCGCTACAAAATGCTCAATTCTTATGCTCATCGGACGTCCACTGCTCTTCCTTCTATCGGTGCTCCCAGTCCGGCGTAATTTCTTTAATAAGCAATCTAGCCCTCCAAGCTTCCAGTTTATTTTGGAAATTCGGCAATCAACCGATGTGCGCCATTGCCCTATAAGAGGTACAAGTTTTATTATGAGCGCTTTATCGTCATTCGTAAACATCATTTACTAATTTCAGCAAAAATAGACTATGTTTGCAAAATCGTCTGTTATTGTTTAAATTAAACCGAAAGTGTCATTAAAACTAGATTTATGATTAATACTTTTCTTCTTCTTTATAATTCTGAAAATATTTTCAAAATCGGTTCACAAGTGTCAAATTTGTGGACGAAATACTGCGCACATGTTTTTTATGACTCACAGTGTATATATATATATATATATATATATATATATATATATATATATATATATATATATATATATATATATATAACTGCCTACTGAGGAGAGAAATTTTGTATGGCCAAGTTAATACTTGTACGTAAAGATTTTTTATAGAAATTCTTCCGAGTCTTCAGTGGCTATTAGCTAATACTGTAGATTTGATCTCGTTTGTTTTATAACCATATATATTGATGTTGGTGTTGTCGTCGAAATAATCATCTCTCTCTCTCTCTCTCTCTCTCTCTCTCTTTCGCAACTATGATTAGATGAATTAGTAAAGCTATATATCATTCGTATGCATAGGAATAAAGTGCAAAACTGAGAATACAGGCCCAGTTTAAATACAACTACACAGTTATATTCCATGAAACTGCTCTTATGAATGACTGGGAGAACCCTAAAAGGAGAGAAATGGAGAGAGAGAGAGAGAGTGAGTGAGCGAGTGAGAGAGGAGATAGAATATAGATTTTTGGTGGTGGCTAATAGGCCTAATCAATAAATCTCGTTAACATCATTATAGATAGATTTATGAATCCCGTAAATTTAATAAAACTACGGGATTCCTAAATCTCTCACTATTAAATGAGGGATCATTATTTGTAAATCTCATATGAGTTACCAATGCAGATGTTTCGAATAGGGACGGTTTATCTCCGGATTTACACTGAATCCGAGAGTGCTACCGTCACGTGATGGTTGATAATTAAGAGCTTTCATGACGAATGATAATTAATTCATAAATTGTCAATGTTAAGGTTAAATTTAATCACTTATTAACTGCTCTTTTCGTTTTATGAAATTACTTTTGCAATGTTTCATTATAGTGATAAGCATTAAAGCATACAAAATACTATTATCTAGCTGCTTTAAACATATGCCAATACAGTAATTATTTTCACTGAGTCGCAAGCTTGGCCATTTAAATTATAATCATAAGATAGCTAAAATATCGC
Source organism: Enchytraeus crypticus (assembly GCA_905160935.1). NCBI lineage: Eukaryota > Metazoa > Annelida > Clitellata > Enchytraeida > Enchytraeidae > Enchytraeus > Enchytraeus crypticus. The sequence continues at coordinate 793,352 of CAJHZI010000247.1, read as the reverse complement.
TGCCAAATTTAGGATTACATAAAAGGGTTAGCATTATGCGTATAGCGGAAAATTACAAAAAGTACCTGCACGTTTATTATTAAACAATAATTAATTGATATATTAATTATTAGACTAATTAATGGATTGATTCGTTGATACGCCGCAGCGCTATGTTCTGGAAGATAGCGCATATGCATGATAACTATTCGTTCGACTCATAGACTGAAGAGTAACGAATAGTAGATTCCTATTCGACGAGTAACTAACGCCGTATGGATACCGAATACTCGTTACCAAGTGTTCCAAGAAAATACCTTCGCTGGAAAACATCGATACTCGATTATTGCAACAGTCTGCAACTATTATGTTATCTTTATCGTCTGTGCAGACACCTTTGGGCCACTGCAGCTGACCGTTATCGGCTGTACCTCTACCTTTACCGCACACTCCCAGTAATTGTCCCGTGGAAGAGAATATTTTGACGCAGTGATTACCAGAGTCACTTACTATGATCCTATCTCTGTTATCTACAGCCAGAAATTCCGCCATACACAGCTGATTATCGGCTGCTCCGTAGGAACCGAATTCCGTCAATAATTCACTTCCGGCGGAATATATGCCAATCGTGCATTTCGATCTGTCAAGGACTGCAAGGTTTCCGTTGCGAAATGTTCCGATTCCACTTATCCAGGGGAATATATTTGAATCCCACTGAGCTACGTCGCTGCCGTAGCAGTCGAAAACGGCCACCGTGCGGTGCTTGCGATCTCCTACAAACACTCTTTCTCCATCTCTGGTCACGGCAAGACTGAAGGGCTTGAGAGAGTTAATGGAATGAGACGGAGAACCATCTTCAAAGAGATATTGAAGGTTTGAGCCGCCATAGTCAGCAACAACCGACACGTTTTCCATTGAGACTACGGCTGTGGGGGTGACGCAGTCCCCACCCCGGACCTCCTTCAATTCTGCACTGCCCGTGTTTACAGGCACGCCAGCTTCTACCCTGGATCTACGGAGATTTGATATGCTATTGTCGGAAGATGATTTCGATGAATTGTGATTAATTAAAGTATCGTCGGATTCACCGGACGCATTAGTGTTTGGACTGTTTGCGTTGATGTGAGTATTAGAGTATGTCAGTGGACTTCTTGATGTGGATGTAGGATTCTCTTGAGGTTCTCCATTATTCTCTACCACAGGACCTGAACTACGTTGCAGAAGATGATCCATTTCGACATTTCCAGCACTGCTACTTTTTGAACTGTTTACATGAGAGAATGCATCTTCATTATTCTGTCCACTCTCGTCCAAAGTAGTCTCTAAAACGTGCGAGAAACTATCGTGTTCCACTTCCGTGTCACCTGGACTTGACTGCCGGAAGTCAACTGTCTTTAAATCATTGTTAGATGTTGGGGACTCTGGAGTATATTCAATGATTCCACTTTCGTCCAGCGGAACTTCCGATGTAGCAGATAAAGTATCACTACTTTCACTGTTATCAGCCACTGCGCTGTCGTGATCCACCCCGCCTGTCTTATCCTCTTCATGTTCAGGCAAGAAATCAAACATATCATTAATTTCTTCATCATCGAGTTTCCTTCCTTCATGTTCATATGTTATCTCAGGCTTTTCTTCAGAGTGCACAGAAGGCGTTCCAGAAGAACTCATATCATTTCGCTTGTTTTCTCCTCTAGTCTCTTCATATATTTGCTTGTTGTTAGAACAATTTACTGTTGAATCATCTAAATCAGACTTTGGTCGCAAATCATTATGCTGACTATACATAGAAGTCAGCTTGGAGTTCTCGTTTTCTAATAAGCTTTTCTGATGAGTTTCAGAAAATTTACCATCTCCCGCCTTTGCGAAATTCTTACAAGCAGTATTACTATTAGATGAAGTAAGTAAACTATTATTTTCATGTATAAACAAATCCTCGGTAAGACGTGGCCTATTACGAATTTTCTGCCTTGAAGCTGATATTTCACTAGAGTTCTTTAATGTGCTATTGTTTTCACCATTTTCTGTCTTTAATCTAGCGTCGGAAATTGATCCATTTGAAGAAAAATACGCATCGTCATTTTTGTCTAAGCTAGAAGAATTAGAATGAAGAGGCAGGTCTCTAACTCTGGGGCGATTGACTGACATAGACTGCGGGTTCTCTATCCCATCACTCTCGTCTCGATGCTTTTCCTTGTTTGCAGTTTTTGCTCCGTTTTGAGTGGAATAGTCACTTTGTTTGGGCTCATTCCAATAATTTCTTGAGTAGTTTTTCTGTTCGTCGTTTCTGATTATATCCCGGTACGATCTTGTGCTAGTCTCTCGAAGACTTCCTGCTCGAAAGATTCTTCTAAATCTGGCCAGATGACTCTCAACATTTGCTTCGTTCCTGCCTTGAGCAAGATCTGCAAAAATACTGTCGATCAAAGATGCTCCTTTCTGATCGTCTGACTTAACGCTATCTCTTCTCGAAAATTCGCTGAAATTTGATTCTTGACAATTTAATTCGCTATTCTCTTTTAAATCACCTTTTTCTAGTAATGGATCGCTAGCTCTACTGTATGTATCAGACATCATGTCCCTAGTAGAAGAGCTATTCGAAGACAGAAATCGACTTCTTGGTGATTCGAAGAATTGGGAATTCAGCACCGAATGAGTTTCATCAAGGTCAGAACGTCTGCGTCTGTCACGCAAGCTCGAATAAAATGTTCGATTTCTTTCGATTTTCACAAATTCTCGCAGGTGGTCCAATTCTGAAGAGAACCTCTCAGCGTCCTTCGTCCTCTCGTCCAGATCAGAGGAGCCGCAAGACTCCTTCTCACTGGGCCTCAAGCCGCCAGTGAAACTCTTACTGTAACGAAGCCCCGCCCCCCTCGACTCTCTGACTGAAGCGTAACCCGGGCGATTTCTGTTCAATCTGAAAGATGGAGAGCGGTGATAGGAATAGCGAGAAGATATTGAAGATAAATCAGAATATTCGTCGTCTCTAGTCTCACCAATATCCAGATCCATATAATGATCAGACTCAACTGTCTCTTCAGAAAGTTGACCAGTTCTTACTGCTCGCTCTCTAGCCAGTTTCCTCGTCATCTCTTCCACTGCCCTCTCTCTGATTACATCCACTCGCGTGTCTTTAGGGAAAGACGTAACTCCTGCGGAGGGTAGACCGATTTGGGCAGAACATTTAGGACAGGAAAATGATCCGAATTTTAAGGACTGCCTATCACCTTGAAGGCCGAATACGTACCGTTGTAAACAGACTACGCAAAACGCATCACCGCAGGGGAGGGTACGAGGGTCTTTGAAGGTCAATCTGCACAACGGGCAGGTGAGGAGATCTTTGGTCTTGGCCTTGGTTTCCTCAAGCAATCGATTCTCACAGAAGAATGTCTGCTGAAATCCAGATAAATTAATTTCTTCCGTCATGGTAGGATTATCAACTACTTGCGGTGCTTGATTGGAGACTGTATTAATTCACTGGCATTCTAACACGCGATAGAGCGAATCATTCAGTCAACTTAATAAAAATTGCATAACTAGATATTTTCTAGATTGCAATCAAATCTCTTTATTACTTATTTACGTCTTATACTTTTTTACTGTAAATGTGCTAAACCGAAATATTATGTCGTAAGCCTAAATGAATAACTATATTTCGAGTATTCTGTAAAGTAAAACGACAAACGTTTTAAAGTTTATTATATCAAATCTGTTTGAGGATTATAATTATCTACCAGACATACAACATGACAAGTTTTTATTTAATTGTAAATATTTTGAGAATTGGATGAACACTCTTCATTCAATTTTGCATCAACAGATGAAAAAGTCAGTCAATTACATTCAGATATATATATTAATATGCAATTTATTAGAACTTGACGTTTACCATTCCCAGACGAATGTGAGTCTCAGATGAACAAAGATACATAATAATACACATATAATATATTGACGTCGGTAAGATACTCGATTGCGGATCAGTATGTGCGGGGTTCAAATCCTGGGCTCGCCAGTCACTGACATCGCTTTCGAGTGATGAAACTGACGTTAACCTTAGCTTTACCAGCTTTTACATGTATTATATTTTTTATTGAAATACAAAAAAGTTTCTTTTATCTCTACGCTAAAGGTTATATATTTGGAGTCGGTCAGGCTGAGATTCTAATCCAGGGCCTTCTCGTTGCGTAAAAGCCTATCAACCAAATGTGCTAACAACTCACCCATCCCACTACTATCAAATGATTTCATCAAATAGTTATATGATATGATCCGCTAGCGAGCTATTTCAAAATAAAACAATTGTTATAAATCGCATCGGCTGATAAAAATTTGGCAACTAATCTAATAGCACCGTAGAGCACGCATCAGCAAACAATCGATAGGAGTCGATTACTGGATCAATGAATCAGCGTCGTATAGAGGGGGGGGGCGGGGGTCATGTCCTCCCATGATGTCATGTAAAATTAAGCCTAAAATATAATGCACATATATTATTAGGCCACGTATATATAATATATACAGTATATATAGCAACATATGTATATATATAATATATATATATACATATATATATATATATATACATGTATATATATATATACATATATATATACATGTATATATAACACATGTATATATATATATATAAGTGCATATATAGGCCTATTAATAAATATTATTAAGCCTAAAATATAAGTGCACTTATTGCATAAAGTTTGTGCCTTCCCCAAAGTGTCCACCGAGATTAGAGTGCCCCACCCAGGATTGAATCCTGGCCACGCCACTGTGAGGGATCGGGTGTACGGGGCACATCACATTGCGCCCCGATGAACTCAATCCTCTCATATCGGTGGTCAGGTATTAGCCAGCGCTCGAATTGTAATAATATCATGTCGTATAAGAATTTCTACACGGGGGACGAGATATGGGCAAACTCAGACAAATAAAAATATCAGTTAAATTAGATTTTGGGTGTCGGCTATCGGATCGCTCCGGGTGTTCAAATGTCTGCAGATGGTAACTTAAGGACAGGGACTTGCGGAGATCTCTCGCTCGATTCAACAACTGCAATATTGTAATTAATTTAATTTTAAAATGTATATTATTTTTATAGCACCCAATAACCATTGGATTGTAACTTGGGCTAAGGCTTGAGTAATGATAAATACTTTTGTTATATTTCTAACATTAATTGCTGCTTTCGTAGTACATATATGTTATATTTACAACGAGTACTGCTTTAAATCTGCTGCTTATGATACTGTTTTTGCAGTAATAACCTTACAGTTAAATGTAACATTTGTTTCGCTATACAAGATGCTCTCAAACCCGGTCTGGCTGGGCTCCGAATCCGTAACCTTCTTTTAAATCTGTTACAGACGCGATTATCCTTATTGTACACTTACAAATGATTGAAAAAGAGATCATTAAGTTGTTAATTTGTCAATTAAAAACTAAATTAACAACGTCTTGATCATTCTCGAATTCTTCAACATCGTAGGGAGTTGAGAGCTCCTTATTTTGTTTCGCCTCGGAGTGTAGTATTAATAAATTGATGTAATGCCAAATCGTGGCTAGAATTGTTGGTCAGATTATTGGTCGTTATAAATCAGTAGAACGCTCTAACAGGCGTTTCTTGATTTACAGCAGCCTCCAATGGCTCGAAACAAAAATTCCAATTATTAATTACAATTTTGAGTGAGTTCGCAGCAGCTGGTAAAGCATTATACATCTACATGTATATTAGGCCTAGTAGGCATTCAACAGCTTCCTTACAAATCCTAAGCATCTATACTGTATATTATAGAATCGAATTTATGGTTCTTTACACTGTACATGTATAGTGAGCGCATACTAAAACTACGCTTCCAAATGTCAAAGATAATTAGGCCTAACACAGCATCTAGCACTTCTAGATTTTTAGAGAAAATATAAATATAACAGTCTCGAAATATCATGACGATAAGCAGCAATTTATTTCAACAGTTGACCAGCCTACGACTTACTACAGGTAACCTAATACACTTGTCTTTGTCCAAATGGAAATTCACAGGTTATAGGACTGCATGTATATTTATATTTTTACTTTACCCTCTTGTTATTTACGCTATATGCTATTTACGCTACATGTTAATTACGTTAGCTGTTATTTATGTTACATGTTATTTACGCTACATGTTAATTAAGTTACCTGTTTTTTAAGCTAGATGTTATTTACGCTATATGTTAATTACGCTACCTGCTATTTACGCTCCATATTATTTATGCTACATGTCATTTACGCTACAAGTTATTTACGTTACCTGTTATTTACGCTACACGTTATTTACGCTACTTGTTAATTATGCCACCTGTTATTTACACTACATGTTAATTACGCTACATGTTATTTACGCTACATGTTAATTTTATTTGCTTCGTTACTTTCTACCCTATGAACTAATAATTTATATAAACAATCATACACATTTAACACACTTGTCAGTATATAAAAATAGAACACTATCACAATTAGGAATTTAGGAAAACATGTGGAAACGTTTTTCGGACTTTGAGACATTTCCGTCGCTTTCATGCAAGTCTTATTTGAGACGTATAATGTTTCATTCGATGATGTGTGATGAGATTTTCCAGATGAAGATTTAAAGAAATTAAATCAAACAATTGAGACTTTAACGTCGGTCCCTCACACAATGAATCTATTTTGAAAAACAGAATGTAAAAAAATGTAAAAATGTGCATTAAACCATCAAAATCAGCAACGTTCACGCTGGAATAAACAAGATAACCAATAATATACGAAATATCAAATAGAAAATCCATATCCTTAATAAACAAATTCACTAAATGCTTCTTGAAGAATTTTTTTGCGATAGTGAACATGGTTATAAAATCACTAATTAATATAGTCCTAATCTAATTAATATAATAGTAGTCCTAGTCTAATTAATATAATAAGAGTCCTAATCTAATTAAAAATAATATGGTCCCCCTTCCCTTCTTATTCACTATACATCTCCTCACTTGTATATGGTTGGTTATAATTAATATAGTTCAATGTTAAAAATCTGATAACACAATAAAACTCTGAGTATCAATTTTAAATAAAGGAATATGCAACAAAAAGCAGCGATTTCAATCTAAATTTTCAACCTCAGAAGTTGAATGTTTTCTAAGACATAAAATTATAACCCACTCGTACTATACTGTAACTCAACTCTAGCACAAATAGCTTAAATAGTTTCTAAATTTATTCTTCAGAAACTGATTTATGGCCACTCAATATTAAAAGCTGTGCCTACTATTCAGTTTATACCTACTATAGACGATAAGTATTAACTATTAAGTAGGCAACGTCTCTCAAGAGTCTACGTCACTAAACTGATGACTTTTTTAACGTTGTCAAGTTCTACAACAAGACCGGACAAATTGTTGCCTTCAACCAACGAGACGCGACACAAGTATAATTATGATATGAATTAAACTTTATTCGGACATTTTTCGCACACTTTTCTGACTCCATCAGAAATAGGGAAAAATTAATTGGAAGAATATATCATATTTAATTTTATTCACTATCTAATTTTGAGGTGACCAGCTAGATAGAATGTAGCAGCAATATAGAGAGCATCGATTAGTTCACGTGTTGGGTGTAGATGTTTAGTAATAAACTAATAATAAAAATAAATAATATATATAATATTAATAATAATAGTAATCATCATCATTATCATCATCATCACCTGCCCTTGAATCCCAGTTTAACTAGGGTCAGGATACGAATAGACTGTCTCAAATCCTCTCTCCTACATCATATCATCAGTCAATCCCCTATTTAAGACATTTCCATTCTTTAAAATATATAATAAAATCATCATCTTCCCTTAAATCCCAGTTTAACCAGGGTCGGTATACGAATAGACTTTTTATCCGTTCTTTAAAGTTTTTGAAGCAATTATAATAGTAATCCATTTGTAGTAATAATAATAGTAATAATAATAAATATTACTGATATAGAATTACAATTGAACATGTATAGTAATAATGTAATAAATAATAAAATAATACTAATACTACTACTAATAATAATACTAATAATAATACTAATAATAAGGAGAGAAAACTTGCGAGCCTCACATTTGCCTCTGCGGTCATGAGGTTGACTCTTTAGGTCTCCACGGTCTCTCCTGCAAAAGCAACTCGGATAGAATGTCTCGGCATCAGGATAATGGCGTAATATGGCGAGCCCTTTCGCGAGCGGCCATCCCTTCCTCAAACCAAGCGAGTTGTCTATGCCAGAAACTAGCGCCCTGTCGGCATAACTTTAGTGCCCTAGTGCCATGGTAAATGTGCCGTATAAAAGCTAATGTTAACATCAGTTTCCTTACTCGAAGACGATGTCAGTGACGGGAGAGTCCATGATTTGAACCCCGCACATACTGATCCGCGGTCGAGTATCTTACCGACATCACCACTGGCTCCAGCGTATGGGACGTCACTGTCATTGACACTATGGCAAACTACATCTTCAGTCACTGCTGGAGGAGATGCGGAACTAGCTGATTCCAAGAAATGGATAAGCACATTGATCTGTCCTTGGGGTAAAAAGTTTTTCCGGTGGCCATTGCAACCATTGGCCCTATGAATCACGATGGAGTTGACTTCATTAATGGCATAGGCAGAGTAATTGCAGGGAAAGCCAGTGCTAAGCGAGAGACCTCTTTTCTTTGACAAAGGCTTTCCATGACTTTGCAAAGATTTAAAGCTGTCTTCCTTAGCAATTCTTTTAAGCAGCTAGCTCACCTCGAGTAGCCGGGCAGCGATTCAGCACGTATTGCCCTAATCAATGGCTTTCTCTCTCTCATTTCTTTTCTCTCACTATCTCTCTCTCTCTCTCCCTCTTTCTTTCTCTCTCTCATTGTCACTCTCCCTTCACGAAGCAATCATTTTAACAATACTGATATTTATATTTTTTAAAGTGAAAAAGGTTCAGTGATACGTCGTCTTCAATAGTAATTTATGTATGCAGGTAACAGCGAAACACTTGAAGTGATAATTAAGCCTGTGAGATAATCTGCCGCTAGGCTCAGGCCAGAGAATTTCCGCAAGTAAATAAATGTAGCCAGGTAATCTCATTACTGCCTCTACAACCCACAGAAATATGTGCAGATAACCTCAACCAATGTTCATGTCAAGGCTTAATCTATGGGGACATATAGGCGAGCGAGAAGGGGAATGTGTGTATGTGCATATGTGTGTGTGAATTTGTGTTTGTGAGTGCGTATGTGTGTGAGTGTACGTGTGTGTGTGCACGTGTGTGTGTATGTGCATATGTGTGTGTGAATTTGTGTTTGTGAGTGCGTATGTGTGTGAGTGTACGTGTGTGTGTGTGTATGTGTGTCTACATAGATTCGTCAATATTTGCTAAAGTTATTTTGAAATAATGATTTTGATAATATAAAGAATAGTTTAGATATAGAAGTGATAGAACGCTTTCTTCATATAATTATGATAAATTTGTAAGGCATATTTAATTTATTTCTTTTAATTGATCATAAAAAACTGATAGTAACTCAAACAACACCGCGCACATATCGAAAGAGTCGACTAGGGCAGATATTGGGGATGACGTTCAAATTAAATTGCACTTGTACTATACATGAATTTTTTAAATGTCTCAATAGCGTACTGGTTAGAGGTGTTAGAAAACGTGATAGTGTTTGAAGTGGCCTAAGCCTCCAAGAAGCTGGATTGCAGTAGCACGCCACAGCTCCTAGCAATTCCTGAGGTGAGTTGAACTCTCATGGGTTCGAATCCCGACCGCGTTGATCTAAGAGTAAAATCTCGGACAGTCACAGAACGTAACACGGAAAACGGAATAAATTGCTTAACGGATTTAACATGTGATATTAAAAGTGATAGACGTCAACATAGTTGATCGTTTCACTATATTGTGCTATTATGATGAAATTTACGCTTGATCTCTATGCAATTTTTCTCCGTTGTTCACTGGATTTAATTAGCCTACTAATTAATTCTCAACCGATGAAGAGTAGGTCGCTCTGCTGTCAAGCCAGCTCATTATTGTTAGAAATTGTGTCAATAGTCCAAAGTTATTTAAGGCCCAGTGTAAATCAAAGAGTAGACCTGGTATGCAACCTAGACCTATATAAGGATAAGTTTATATTACTGCGGTATGCGACTATAGCTTCATGTGAATATTAAGCGATCGTTCAACTCCGACAGCTTACCTAGCTAATAACTAATTCCAACTAATTCTAAATGTAAACTTAAGTATTTAATGGGTTTTTGTTGTTCACTTGCTAACTGTTTAGATGAGCTAGTAATGGAGTTTATTCACATATAGACTAAATATTAAATACTAAACATTAGGTTAAATTGTGACCATGAATTAAAGGGGCGTCCACACCACGTTAATAAATTCTAACTACAGAAAACGAATAAACTCTAACTACAGTTAGCCTACACAGACCGCCTTACACACGATACGCATGCTAATGTCACTACAGCAGCATTCCAAAGTGCCACTATACCGGTGTAGCATGCTTAACCCGTTCATTGATTGATAAATGCACTTGACTACCTGTTTTAAATAATTCCTACTCCACGTTGTCTTCAGTTAATGCTAATAACTTACATGCGTACTGAAGCAAATGTGTAATTGTACACGCTTGCAAACGTAATTAATGAAAGGCCTACATACTTATACGTTTATGTGTACTACATTTGTACATACAAGTTTAAGTATGTGTATTACATGTGCATATACGTCTCTGTCTCCATGCAGTGTTCTACCTAGTGGCAGGTCCAAGGTAGTCTACATCTTCAGACTCAGAGTCTGCTACCACGCTCTATATAGAGCACTTCATAGATCAACAAATTAATCCATTCACAAAAGGTTATGCCTGATAAATTTATTTCTCGAGAAAAATATGGCACCTGAGAGGATTTGCTGTTGCCTTCATCTGATTTTTCTTTGTCTCCCCTTACTACAGGTACAGTTAATGGTTGGTCTATTTTCAGTGTCACGGAGATCCGGTCACGACATGAGAAATTTATTATATATCTACTTAAATGTCTCTAATTACGAAGACAATTCCACTGATACTAGTGAACTAAAAGATGACAGATGTATATGTATCAACCAAAGTAATTTAGTAAGTGCCTGCTAAAACAAACAGAATATTAAACCTGTCGATATCTTCTCATGCTCGTAAGAGGCTACTAACACCGATGTGACATATGTAAGTTACAGCTATGTGGAAATAACGTAATGATTATAAATTGGCCACTCAAATTCCAACATTTCTGAGAATTAGCAACTAAACGTGGAGAAACTGATTGTAGTAGTTTGCTATTGTTCTACGTGTCAATTACCTCTAACTCTTCAATAATAATCATGTAATATATTTATATATATATATATATATATATATTAAATATTAGTAGGTAAAATTATATATTTATATTATATATAATATATAGTAAATAGTATAAATTATTATTATTGAGACTTGAATTTATAATGGCGCAACTGTACGTTGTAGAATTCCCTATGCTATAGAGTATGGGGTGCATTAGAGCACTCCCTCTATGCTATAGAGTATGGGGGCACTCTAAAGAGTCAATATTCGTCTAATGAAGACATTACGTCGCTAAAGTTCAATTCATTTTAAATTTGTCAATTCTCGCAGTTAAAAGCCTCCCGAGAACCTAAGAGAGATTTACAAATCTAGACTGAGCTAAGAATGTCAAATGCTGAACGCTGTGCCATGGGCACTCAACTAAACGAATACCAAGCCTAGAAAGAATGCGAGAATCTCAAATATGACATGCATAGAATGGAATGATATGATATGACATGAGTATGATTGCAGCTCAAATATGATAGGCATAAGATTGCAGTTCAAATGTGACATGTAGATGATTTGAGCTCAAATGTGTAAAGCATATGTATACTATTATAGTTCAAATATGCATGCATATGATAAGAATTCAAATATGCATGCATATGACTATAGCTTATAGAATTTCCTATGAATTGCAAGCATAGACTTCAGCAATAATTCACCAGCACGAAAGTGACTGGTCATTAAATCTGCACATCTTTCTGAATTCACATCCAAGCACAAATACACCCGAGGAAGCCTGGGAGGTAGCCTTGTCACTAAATTAATCTACCCATCTACCAACACAGCTCAGAGAAACATCAAATAGTCAATATAGTGTAGATATGAAAAGAGCCACAATTTAATATTTAGGTAAATGACAGAAAACACGAAAAGGCTTTTCCAGAAGCAATCAGACTAATTCAGTATACCCATTCACGCGCATCCACTCTTTTCAAAATTTAATAAATGTCGCCGCCTGCAATCGATGCGCCATCAAAAGGCAACTATAAGCGTGGAGAGTAAAGGAGGAAATAACCAAAGCTAGTACAGAAACTACGCAAGTGCAGTAGTAAGTATAGCACATGCGATTTTTGGTTGTTATATATAACCATGCAACCAAACTAATTAGATCAACTGAAGAATTCATTCCAAACATTAGTCAGCTTTACTATAGGGTCCTTTCCTATGGATGAGAATTTCCTCAAGAAGCCACAGTAATAATTATTGTAATATACTCTCGTTTACAATGTAATTATTGTTTCTATATTTGCTTTTCTGTAATTCGTTCGTTTTGTGCTATGCAAATACACGTAGCTATGTCGGGTAGTTTGAAAGATATAAGTAGCGTGTCATAGTTACCTAAAGTATAGTAATTTTTGTATTTCTAAATAGCTCAGAGTGTATTTATAGAATATTCAAAGGGCGAAAATTTAAAATGTTGGAAACAAGTTGTTTATATATAAAGTATCTCATGACTACAGTGCAATGTTCTGTTTTCTATTTAGATTTAAAGATTTATAGATTAGAGTTAATCTAAATAAATGCAATCTCATACCGCACGGAGACTGGTTAATGTCATCTAGAGCAGGTATTTACTTATGATGCTGAAATTCGCTATGGAATTTCATGCGTCTCAAAATTCTGATAAGAATTCATATGCCGTTGATAGTTTTCATTTTGTAGTTTAGTGTTCCAGCTCTTGTTCTTATTCTATAATTTAAGAGAGACATAAACGAACCTAATCCAACTTAATGTAAGTTTACTATACTTACTAAATTACCATGATTAAATTAAGCCTCTCGGCTAACCGCTTGAAACATTAGACTAAAATATAAAGTACAAGTATCACCTAATAGTCTTAATTGAAGAATTCACGATAATATAGCCATATATAATCTTTCAGTCTCTTATATCAACGGCTACTTATCTAATCCATTAACTAGATCTCCTGTAAAGTTGACATCAAATTTTTGCGAAATGTATAGAGAATTTAGATATCTTACATTTTCATGTTAACGTCTAAACAGATATAGGTCGCAAGATTGTAAAAAAAATTCTTTACATATTAGATCCAGTTTTGTAGCAATTAGGTCAATTTATCTAGGACTTCAGTCATAGACCATAGGACATAGGCCATAGGTCATAATAATAATAATAAAGGTTTAACGTCCGTTTCCTCATACAAGGATGATATCAGGGACGTCTTAGGACATAGACCACAGTTGCCGATAATTACGAATCTAGAGAATGTTAGTGTTTTATTAGTAAATGTCTAATAATAAATTTTTATAATTTTAATAAATTATTATAATTGCAATAATAAATTTTAATAATGTAACAATAATTATTAATAATAAATGTGCAATAAGTATAATTGCTTCAGAAGCTTTTACAAAGTTAAAGACAGATCTTATATTTCGCTAATTTGTGCACTAAATAATTTCATTAAAAGCGTTTCCTTTATTTATTTATTTACATTTATCGTCACATAAAAGATCACATAAACACTTAAAACATGCAGAAATCCATCAACAACAACTACAACAGAATTAGAGTGCTACTATTATCCACGACATCATTGAGCATTATGGCACCAAATCCAATCCGATGAGCAGAGTGTTACTCTGAATGTGGGGTCCAAAAACGGTGCCATCGATCCAAAATTTGGAAAGTCAATTCAATGAAGAGTACTAGCGGAATGTAGGTTTACATGTCGATCTCAGTTCATGTGCATTAAGACTTGATTAAGTGGATAGGAGAGGTTGAAGAGAAAAGCTTTTAGCCGTCTATCTTGATACTAAACATCAATAGCATAAAGACTGGATCCAATACTGAGAAAGTGTGTGTATCAGGGATCCTGCAATATACAGGGTCAGGGCCATTTTTATAACTTTAATGCCTTCCAAATTTGCTGTAACTTTAAGGGTCTAACCAAAGATACTCACTACAAATATTAAAAATATTCTTATTTTTGTTCTTCTGGTGCTCCTCGGTTTACCTACCGGCACCCCTGCCCAAATAATTAATCGTTAGAATAATTTGAAAACATTGAGTGAATCCATGTGTAAATAAAGCTTAAATTATGCGTCGTTTTTAATATCGAATGATGGTCTAATTAATTATTAAATATTTCTATTTGTTTAATCTACGCATTGTAGCCCATACATCGCACATCAGCGACATCCCATATCCACATATTATACACAGTGCAACAGAAAAAGTACAATGTAAAAACATATAATCTGCTAGAGTAATAGTCGGAGACATATTAGCCAGTACTGTACATCTAACAACACTCGATTAGCGTATATCTGATCTCTCATTTATACATAAATTGAATCTTAATCTGTAATTAAGAAGAAGGTTGGTATACGAGTTTCTAACAGAGTTAGACTACTGAAGTTTCTGTAATTAAAAGCATCATTTTTAATATTAATTACAATAGGCCTACGTGTAGGATTGAAACTATTCCATGGAAAGTGCAATATCATAAATACGCATACATTAAGCTTTCAATATTGTTGGTTATTCATTCAACGAACAATAATTAAATTTATGCTTCAAGACCTTCGTTTGAGTAAACACACTATACGTATTTTGCATTTAATGTCTTGATGGATATTTGATATCATGATCATTATTATTAACAGTATCACTGACATCGCTTTCAAGTGAGGAAACTGACGTTAACATTAGCTTTTTTATGTGTTCAAAGTATTTGAACTGCTGCAAAGTTAATAAATGAATAAACAACCAATAAAATCAGTCCCATATCTTTTTGCATGTTCAAAGCACGTTATGATTTTTTTCATATTATTCACGGTGTTATACTATTGCAGAGTAGCAGCTAAACGGCAGGCCGACATACAAAATGACAGTTGAATTATATGGTTGATTTATAGATGAATAAGATCAATTTTACTATTTTGCAATGAAGTAATACGCATCATTTATCATATATAGTATGCATATTATAGCTAACACTCTGAGCATCAGTTTAAAATCCAAAGAAACAAAAGATTTGTTAAAATTGTATCTACACAAATATATGTCTGGTCCTAATATTTATAATAATATCATAGGAGGTCATAGTAGGTAGAATTGACGGAAAGAGAAACAGACCAATACGAAGAATATTATTATTTCATTTATCTAATGTTAGATGATTTAAAGATCCACTCCTATGTGGACATGAAGAGGAAAGTAAGATAAAGAAGTGGAGGCGTTATATACTATGGACCTGACAGTAGGCGGTGCACTAATAGAGAGAGAGAGAGAGAGAGAGAGAGAGAGAGAGAGAGAGGGAGAGGGAGAGGGTTACGCAAACATATGGTACGTGCATTACACCCGGGTGGAAATGTCTCTATTATTTGTTGGCAACACTACCACAACCTGTCTGCGCAGCATCTGTCACTGCCAAATATGTAACGGTAGATATTACATCACAGCCATTAAAATAGAACTGTCGCACCAGATACCAGATGGCAGGTCTATTACTGAACGTGAGAACACGTAATATATAGCATCAACCACACAATGGCTCAGCATCGAGTTGTGGACCGTTATTGTCTACTCTATAATAGCCGCTGTGGTTTTTTAATTCAAGGTTTATGTGGAGGACGGATTGTACTTATAATATTATGCATAGTATTATTAATATTTAAAAAAGTTGTCTTAATGACAGTCTATGTCTGCTGTCCTTGCTACCTTTGATTTTGTTTAAATTATATAGGATTCGCAACTTTTGCACAGTAGCCTACACGCGACACTTTTAAATAACAGAAACTTCGATCTGGCTGGAGCCAGTGGCGAAGTCGGTAAGACCGCGGATCAGTATGTTCGGGGTTCAAATCCTGAGCTCGCCCGTCACTGACAACGCATTCGAGTGAGGAAACTGACGTTAACCTTAGCTTTACGATCTTTAGCATTTAAAAGTTCCTAAGTTTCAACAAAATCTCTTCTGCAAGAAAATTTGTTTGCCGTATGGCTTTACAGAAACCTGGACTTGTAACACTTGCAAAAAATTCTGATAATAAACTGATGGGGACTTGGCACAGACTACGAGAATCCTGAGAAAGAGATTCAGTCTAAATTAAAATTTAATGAAACGATGCAGTGCGCACAGTTATGTAAACCTGAGTCGTATCAGGTTTCAATAGCATCGGCCGCTCCACAGGCAGCATGCTTATGTCTTTCTATTTGTCAAATAAATCAAATTAAAACGAAGACAGGCGTCGTATAATTACTGTGTGTGAAAGCGCAATGTAATTTTAATCTATCAATTCTCTCTGTTTCATATAAATCTATTCATTTTTGTAGTTTTATTATATTTTGGATATTTTTAGTTCTTTATGATTATAGTTCTATTTCTAGATCTTGATATTAGCGACCAAGATATTCACGCAATAACACGACTCAAGCAGACATTTCAATGAATTTCTACGAATATAAAAGATTAGTAATATATAATATATTATATTCCCACTCTCTCTCTCTCTTTCTCTCTCATTGTGCACTGCACAAAGAGAAAGAAAGAAGGAAAGAAAGAGAGAGAGAGAGAATAAAGACTTAAGTATATTATAAATTCGCTGCATTCATCTCTACCTTCCGCTTTGCTCTTCATGTCCACATATGAGTGGATCTTTAAATCATCTAATATACCTAATCTTGGCCTGCCTCTGTCTCTATTTCCCTCATTATGCCTTCTATGACCCCATTTAGTAGACTTTCCCCTTACAATATGTCTTATTTTTTAATGCATTTATCGACTGTCTAAAAGTCTTTATTATATTTGCAATAATAGAATACATTATATTATTATTATTATATTATTATTTTATTTATATTTTATATTCAGTATATCCGTTAATAGTATCAGATTACAAGTGCAGGCAATAGAGGTCGAATAGCATTTATATAAGGAACAAAATATACAATCATCTTGCGTGATTCAATTAATGTGAAAAAATCAACGTCCATTTCGTCATATAATTAATACATCAGAACACTTTAAATTGATACATCATGTAGGCCAAATACTATGTATTAGTAATGTACAGGAATGTATATGTAATGTATATGTAATAGCAATGTACAGGAAACTACTCTTAAACAGCGTTCAAATTAGTTGCCTTAAGATTTTCTAAAATATATGACTGATTTTGTTTAATGTCCTTAAAGATAACAAATATTGAGTTTAAAGAACCTTCTTCTATAAGAATAATTGAAATCTGAGAGACTATGCATCATCAGCTCTTCCCATCAAAAACTACAGATTATCAACTCAAAATCGACTACAAATGTTTTAAACAAATACAACAAAAATTTTTAAAAATATTAAAAACAACTCAAAATGTTTACAAATGTTGTAAACAAATCCTGTAAAGGTTGCAAACATATATGCGGTATCGTGAACTTAAAATATTGATTACACATTATCAAAATTATTTTGAAACTAAATAATATTATATAACTGGACGAATTAAATGTGTCTCAAAAACTAAATATAGTCTAAGTTAAATTGCTACATTATACTCCATGTGTATTCTGGAACCAAAAGTCTGCATAATATATAAAAATAGGCCACATCAGATATTAAGGTTTAGAATAGCTTGACATATTATACATTTTTAATGTAGTATATATAAAAATTATCAATGTAGGTCCATTAAGTATCCCCAATACGACTGAATTATGAACTTTTATACACAACAGAGGTTTAAACTTAGTTTTGTTTTTCGGTTTGCTATGAATTAAATAATATCGACGAGGATGCAATCGCTTACTATTCAGCAGAAGGTAGATTAGTTACGAAGAAAACGTTTACTAGGAACTAGACAGATCTATGATGATGTACGTAATAAACTGTTCACCACACAATGCACGGTGTTTTTACATAAGAGAACACAAATTGTTTTACAGCATTATCAGAAAATACTGTGACGTGTTCCCTATTGTTTTAACTGGATAATTGATTGATCATGTTGTAGTTATTTACTTCTTCCACTTGTGCTGAACAGGTTTAAACATGAAGAGGTCAGGCTGGCCCCGGTGCTTTACTGTTTTCTCATAGTCAGACTTGCTCCACTGGAAAGGGGGAACGTCATCGTAGGTGGGTCCACAGATCGCTACGAATTCCAGGTTCTTATACATCTCATAGGACGTCATCTGTCAGAAATAAAAGAATCTCATTAATCAATCGAAGTTACCACAATTTGGGAAATATATGTCATTATTTGTGACACAGAGACCAAAATTAAAGCAGTTTTACGATAATGGAAAATGGACAATGATAATAAGCACTTCAATAAAAGAATTTCATTAATCAATCGAAGTTAAAACAATTTGGGAAATATAAGATTTGCGACACAGAGACCCAAATTAAAACAGATTTAGGATAATGGAAAATGGACAATGATAATAAGCACTTCAATGACAATGATAAAAGACAATTCAGTAACAATGATACAAATCAACTTTAAAATGACAACAAAAAAATTACTAAGAGAATATGAAATTCTAGTAAATTAGATAAATTCAGAGGATGCAACATGATCAGCTCGAGACGTCCCTGACATCACTTGTCAATGAGGTAACTGGACAGTTTGAAGATAAGAGTTAATCGTAAAGTACATAATTATGTACAAGTGACCATCGACACTGTTGTCATGGACGACAATAGCACTCTAATTCTGTTGTTGTTGTTAACATAAATCATATGGCGAGGTCACCATGCTCAGAAAATCTGGCAGTAACTTCGTAAATTTTGATTTCTGCAGCAGTCATCCACTAAGTATTAACTCTTACCATTTTACTAATCACAAAGTGTCAATGCTTTAGATAAGAGGTTTTACTCTTTAACAGATATAGCTTCATATCAGTGCGGCCCATGTAAGATCATATTTTAAAATCAGTGCCATTATGTAACAGTAGGATGGCCGATTGGATAGCATGCTTGCCTGAGAAGCAAGGGGCCATCGGTTCGAATCTAAGTCGAATCGTCTTCTACAATATCGCTTGTGAAACAAAACAGACTTTAAACTTGCATTGATCATACCTTCATATCGGCTACCACGCGACCTATGTAATACCAAACCTTCATATCAGTGTTACCATGTGGCCTATGTAAGACCATAACTTCATATCAGTGATATATGAGACCTATGTAAAACCATACCTTCATATCAGTGCCACCATGTGACCTGTGTAAGACCATACCTTAATATCAGTGATACATGTGACCTATGTAAGACCATAACTTCATATCAGTGATATATGAGACCTATGTAAAACCATACCTTCATATCAGTGCCACCATGTGACCTGTGTAAGACCATACCTTAATATCAGTGATACATGTGACCTATGTAAGACCATAACTTCATATCAGTGATACATGTGACCTATGTAAGACCATAACTTCATATCAGTGATACATGTGACCTATGTAAGACCATACCTTCATATCAGTGCCACCATTAGACCTATGTAAGACCATACCTTCATATCAGTGCCACCATGAGACCTGTGTCCCAGAGCTCCGAAGGGATAGGTCCCGTTAGCTGGGTTAAGATCACTTCTCGCTGATATGGCGTTCTCAGCGTTGTGCGTAGGCGTGCAGTTGCAGGCAGAGAATGGATCATTGAGATAGTTATTATATCTGATAAATAAAAATGTCAAAACTATTTAAAATTATCTAATAACTTAAAAATATTATATACACCAATAATAGAGTACTTCACGTAGTGGAAAGGATAGTTCAAAACTCTAAGTCACTCATTTAATGACTTTGTTCCTCTGTTGATGATTCTGGAGATATTCAGTTTTATTAAAAGCTCTCTTTCTGATAGAATATTCAAGAAACACACAAAAAAATTAGAAAACTTTTTTAACAATTCCACATCTCTATATAGCAGTTATATTTTACAAAAAATGTGTTATAGTGACGTCCTAATTGTGCCTGAAAACAAAAAAAAAAAAAAAATTGAGATCAAATAGTTACAACATCTATACAACAATACAATAGTTTTGTTACACTAAAATAATTGAATTAAATAGGGATAAAGATTAAGCTTTACATTCGTTTTCATCCCCCAAGTGTATTATAATTATCAGAGACGGTAGAGCAGAGTTTCAAATTAGAGGCCTCTTGCTTGGTATGATAAGATATCAATAGCATGTATGATATGCTATGCTATGGTGTACTATGATAGAGTTTGCCATTAGCTGGTACAGATAAATAATTATAGTCAGAATTTTCAAATTATACCTCATTAATCGAATCGCTGACTCAATATCCTTGACCTTAATGTGATCTCTATTAAATATTTTCTGCCTCGGAGATCCTTGAAAGCTAAACCACTCTCCGTACTTAGATACCATGTCCCAGCCACCACTGGCGTTAAATATTTCTGGGTAGTACCTAAACAAATTAGAATATTGGCGCTAAATATCACTGATAGTATCTACACAAATTAGCACATTGATGATAAATATCTCTGAATTGTATCTACACAAATTAGCACATTGGCGCTAAATATCCATAGATTGTATCTACACAAATTAGCACATTGGCGCTAAATATCCATGGATTGTATCTACATAAATTAGCACATTGGCGCTAAATATCCATGGATTGTATCTACATTGATTGATAAATATCTCTGAATTGTATCTATCACAAATTAGCACATTGGCGCTAAATATCCATTAGCACATTGGCGCTAAATATCCATGGATTGTATCTACATAAATTAGCACATTGGCGCTAAATATCCATGGATTGTATCTACATAAATTAGCACATTGGCGCTAAATATCCATGGATTGTATCTTAAGAGGCTAAGCAATTGGATGCCGATAACGGAAACATGAATGATTAGTGCAGCAATTGTCTGAGGAATATGGGGCAGTATGACCATGACCGCCCCGGCTTTGAACGGGCATGGTACTTGTATAAGAAGAATATAAACTCAAGATTAGTTTCACAGTTCAGCGTCAAATGAATCATTCAGTACACAGTATTTCTTCACAGCTTAATTAGCTTCCAAGGCTATGAGAGATAAAAACAAAGTATTTACAAAAAATAAATGACAATATTTACAAAACATAACTGAGAATCGTAAATATAAATAATACTCTACAACTTTAACCATTTCAGGACAATCATAAAGTTTAAAAATCAGATAGCGATTTCATTATATCTCTTTTGCAACACCAGTTGCAGGGTCAAATCCTGTGCTCGTCAGAAAATACAGAGCACTTAAAGCTCGAAACTGACTTTGTTTCTTCATCATTATAAAGATATATGTAATTAGACTAATACTTACGCAATATTGAAACTCGACCAGTAGGATTGCTTCCTCAAAATATCGGTGACATCTCTGGCGACAATCATTCCACTAAATAGCAATAACAGATATTGTTATAATATATAGCTGAAGACACCTAACCACAAAAATATGACTATTGCACACCGTTCATTTTTGCACAAAATATTATGAAATGTACAACATCGATTGGGAAATATTGTTCAATTGAGACATATGGATCAACTAATCTGTCAAGAAATTAATCACATTGAATCAGCAGAGTAAACACGCATTATAGTGAAATGATCAACTAAGTTGATATTTATTACTTTCAATACCACATGTTTAAACCGTTAGGCAATTTAGACCATTTTCCGTAAAACCAGACCTGTAAATGTTCGAGATTTTACTCTCAGATCAGCATAAGTAAATTTTCAGTCACCATGATGTAAATCAATCAGTATTTATTTATTTATTTATTTCATTTATCATACGCACATGATATCACAATTGGCATACACAATAGACAGTTAGAGCGCATGAACGGAAATAAAGGCCCACAAGTGGCACTTACATATTCCGAATTTAAGTAAAATTAAAATAAAATTCAAAAATACAAATATTTCCATTATTCATTAATTACTTTCAACAAAATCGTTAGTGTAGGCCATAATTATCTACCAAGATAAATTTAGCAGAACATGTAATATCATTATTACGACCTTCAACAATATACACGCATAAATATCTGAACACAATGACAATTAAACGATCAACTTAAGTCCTGCACTTAATCTACATATACAATATTATAAAAACGGTTAAAGCACTAGAATACTTACGACAGTTAAGAGTTAGCTTCTTTGATTGAAAAAAAGAAGATACAAAAGATAAAAGAATGATATAAAGCAATCACCTTAACTCATTAGGTATTGGCTTACATTAATACACTCCAGACACCTTTTAAATGAGTTTAGGGTAGACGCATTTACAACATTAGAGGGTAGGGAATTCCAACAAGCAATGCATCGGTTTTTGAGATGATATCTTTCAGCATTAAAATAAAATTTATTCATGTTTAAAATTGAACCATTATTTCTTGTTACCCCGCTTTTGAACTCCATCATTAACAAATAAAAGCAACTTATCAAATCAATCAATCAATACAATTAGTCATAAAACAGATTTAATCATAAGAAGAAGTTAAAATGCAACTATATTAGAGCTACAAGTCTAACAGATAACTTTACGTACGGAATTTGTTCAAGAACAGAAAGAAGACCATCGTTAAGAGTTGCTGATCCAGGAACAAACTTGTTGTAGTCAACGATCATCCACTGATTATTATATCTGTCAAATAGAAAAATAGTAAACAAAAACCTATGAATTTATTATGCTTCCGTTTAGTATCGTTTATTTGTTCATCAAAGCACAGAATATACAAACAATAGAAACGTGCATGTAGTTAGATGAACAATTATAATGCAAAAGAGGCTACCATAAAAGAGGCCACTTATTAAATTTTTATAGAATTAGTAAATAAGATATGATAAGTAATTAAACAGACTAATGTATCTGCTAACTATAAAATAAGTATTCAAAATATGACGTTATTAAACTACCTAACTTCATTCGATCAACTCAGAGGCCTAAATTTTCGTTTTAATAAATTATAATTCATATTTAAAACGAACAGCCTTGATATATAGAAATGTGAAATTTATATACATGTATCATCGAACAAGTAACATTTAAAAAATAATATTGTGATATGATACTAAAAGTACTAAGAAAATAGGAAAATACTTTGATAATATGAACATTTTAAGAGACGACATAAAAGTACTTGGATGATTTTAAGTTTATTCAGCACAGCACTCTTCTCTGAGAAGCAAGTAGCTATGGGTTCCAAAACCACTCTGAACTACATCTGAGAATGAGGCAAGGAAGCAGATGTTAAACTTACGTTGCGTTTCGAAAACTAAGTAACAATAAGTAGTTGATCTAAAAACTTGGCACACAATGTGCATCGAACAAATATGCATTAAATATATGCTATTTTTATAGTATTGTAGAACACAAAAAATTAAAACTAGAAAATAAGATAAAATATAAAATAAATCAACTGAAAGAACAGAAACACTAACGTTCCACTGTTGTATTTTGCAAAGTAGTCCATCCACTGCTTACCACTAGAAGCCAGTCTATTAGCCACTACGTTTCTTATTCCTTCCAGTACAGAACCCTCGGGTTTGATCAGTGACCATAGAGAATCATTGCTGTTACCTATTGTTGTCTCTTGAGCCACCTGTGCAGATAATATTACAACCAACACGATAAATACAGTCAC
The DNA here is from genome assembly GCA_905160935.1 of Enchytraeus crypticus. Classification (NCBI taxonomy): domain Eukaryota; kingdom Metazoa; phylum Annelida; class Clitellata; order Enchytraeida; family Enchytraeidae; genus Enchytraeus; species Enchytraeus crypticus. The sequence continues at coordinate 769,299 of CAJHZI010000247.1, read as the reverse complement.
TATCATATCTAATATCTATATATCATAATATCATATCTATGTATATATAATATATATATATCATATATATGTATATACATTATATTTATGTATATATATATATATCTATATATATATATATATATATATATATATATATATATATATATATATATATATATATATATATATATATATATGTAAGTTTATATATGTGTGTATATATATATATATATATATATATTATATATATACATGTATATATATATATGTAAGTTTATATATGTGTATATATATATATTATATATATACATGTATATACATATATATATATATATATATGTATATATCATATATATGTATGTATATATTATATCTATTATATCATATATATATCATATCATATAGTATCATATATCATTTTTATGTCAGTATCATATCTCTTTAGTATTCTGCTAAGTGGCAGGTCCAAGGCACATATTCACACTCGGAGTCTGCTTTCATGCTCCATAAAGAGCACTGCACAGATCAACAAGTTAATCCCTTCAGAAAAGCAATGCATTTTCCATACCTTATGTAGCCAATAGCTTAAGAATAGTTTTGCCTCTGATGTAGTGTCTCGTTGCCTTCCTCGTTTCATACTGTCGCCTTCGTATGACACATGCAGTTCATGGTTGGTCTATTCTCAGAGTCCCCGGACACAACAGCGGAAATGTTCATATCATATGCATCTCATTATAGATGGAATAAATATCGCACATAGGCCCTACGTCCTTTGTAAGTAAAATCTATATCATAAACTTTCTTTGTATATAAAGCAATAAGTCGATACAATTAACATCTTGGGTAATAAAGTCAATATAATGCACATATTGTGTAATAAAGTCAATATTATAAACAACCTGCTCAAACTAAAGTTAATATGAGTAGCGTCATATTCAATATAAGTGTAATTATCTATGGTGTGAGTAAATCAATCCATCCTCTTATTCCAAATTCTTATTTTGGGTTACATGGAAACCACTGCAAAATTAAATTTCAAATATAGCCATACATATTTTTGGTTTGCTTATTAACAAAAGTTCATTCATGTCATTTAGCATAGACTAGTAAATGGATAATCGATTGTATTAGACATCAGAATTATATTAGATATCAGAATTGAATTAGATATCAGAATTGAATTAGATATCAGATTTGAATTAGATAGCAGAATTGTATTAGATATCAGAATTGAATTGGTATTAAATATCAGAATTGAACTACATATCAGAATTGAATTAGATAGCAGAATTGAATTAGATATCAAAATTGACTTTCATATCAGAATTGAATTACATTTCAGAATTGTATTATATATCATAATTATATTTAATATCAGAATTGTTTTAGATGTCAGAATTGAATTGGAATCAGAACAGTATTAAATATCATAATTTACTTAGCTATAAAATTTTGATTTACTATCAGAATTAAGATAACAGAATTGTATCCAATAGCAGATTTGTATGAAGTCAGTAAAATGGATTAACCATATTAAACTATGCAGAGATGTCATTTAGAACATTCTTACACTGATTTATTACCCAATGAAGCCTCCAACTGATCTTACAATTGTGATACTGAGAGATAAATTTTCAGTTTTTAATAATGGCCCTCACTTAGATAGTTGTTCACTGTATTCTTTAACACAATTATGATACATTTTGATCATTTCAATTATGATCATGTATTGAAATACGAAGGCTAACTAGGAAATGGACTAACCAATCCAGATGACATAATGTAGAAATCGTCTCCAGACCAGAGAGCTCCGGGATAAGAAGAAAAGCTCATCTCAACTCCTGGAATAAGATCTGCACTTTCTACTCAATCAATCAATCAATCATTAAACTATTCAAAAACAACATAAGAAACACGCAATTAAAACTATGGTAATACTATATTGAATGCTGAGGACGGAATAGGAGGCCTACCTCGTCATAAGCAGAATCCCCAAGAATAATGGTATATCAAAAGGAATGTTATAGATGATTTAAGATCCACTCGTATGTGGACATGAAGAGTAAAACGGAAGATAGTGATTTGTGGAGGCGTTACATACCACTGATCTGCCAGTAGGCAGTGCACTAAAAGAAAGAGAGAGAAAACTGTAATAATAATACTATAATCATGTGTGTATAACAAAAAGTAAGTTTATGATTCAACCTGGAGTACTATGGAAGAAGAACTTGTACTTTTTGAGGATTCGCAGCATGGAATCGTATCCCTGCCATGTGTCCTGGGCCGTGATCAGATCAGTGTTACCGGGCAGCAGCTTAACAAGGGCAGAGCATGACCCATCCCCCACCACCTTCCTACCCACCCCACTCCTCACACCAGGGGGGTGAAGGGCTGACTCAAGGTCCTCAAGATCTCCTGCTATCTGCATTATTCTACAATGAGTATTTACATCTCAATAAGTGGCTTCGTAGAGGTGATTCATGATAAAATATAAAATAAAAAAAGTAAACACGCATTATAGTGAAATGATCAACTGTGTTGATATCTATCACTTTTGACACCACATGTTTAAACCATTAGGCAATTTAGACCATTTTCCGTATAACCAGTCCAGTGAATGTTCGAGATTTTACTCTCGGATCAGCGTGGCTGGGATTTGAACCCATGAGGGTTCAATTCATCTCAGGATCTGTCATTTAAAACTTCATGATGTTGCCCTTACACTATTAAGACATTCTGTAAGATTCATTGATGTTCATTGATAGGAAATATAGAATAAAATCTATGAATTCATCAATGCATTAAAGAAATAGTTATGTCTACTATGAACTAAAACAAAATTATATACAGATAAATCATCGCTTATGTAAAGTTAGACAAAAGAGTTATTCACAGTCTAAACTAAAGAAGACAAAAAACGTTTAACAGGATGCTAAACCAATGGTATAATGATACAGCATTAACCATAGAACAAGATATCTAGATTTTAAATGCACCAACGTTCCTGAAACTCTCGAGTCAGATATTCTAGAGAGATTTTACAACAATAATTCATTATTTTACTTTCTATTTTTCCATGTTAAGTTAAATATATTCCTTTGAGATTAGAAAAAGTTCAGCAACCAAAGTGAACTTTTAACACAAATTTAACATGCAACTCTTAAGATGACAAAATAGCACTATAACAATTGCCTGGACAATCTAGACATGACAAAATGCTTCTTTATTGCAAGACTTCAATACGAAAGGCTATCAATCAAACTACAAATCTAATTTTTACAAAAAGTTACAGATTCTTACAACAAGCTGTGTATATCAGGTTTAAATCTAATCTGTCGGACTTTGTCACGAGGCCTCTGATGAAATCCATAGCCATCTATGAGACCTTGCACTTGATGTAGAAACAAATCAACCTGTGCAAATAATTAATGGTTTAAAGGAGAATAGTTTAACTTTTATAAAAACATATCACCAATAATATTGGTGTTGCTGTTAGTGGTAAGTTTTTTATGTCAGTTTTGACTATTAGAGACTTATATATTATTATTTTATATTATAGATAGAAATATTATATTATTTTATTATAGAGTATAGATATTGGAGAATTAGAGATATTAGGCATTAGAAATACCCAAGACGTTATACTGAAAATTTAACAGTTAGCTAACAACACTTTATATTTTCGTTTTAAGTTCACCATGGTTCACATTTAAATTGTGCTCACTTATTGCATTTACTTGTTTGTTTGCATTGCTTGTGAACTGTACAGGGTTGAATGACCCTTTTTGGTGATCTAAATAAATAAAATAAAATAAAATAAACACTTCTAAACAGGGTTGGGTTTTTGCCATGGCAAAAAGGGTTTTTCCCAGGACACTGGCAAAAACCGGTAAAAACCATGTCAAAAACTGGCAAAAACCGTCTAAAACACCAAGACTGGAGTAGAAATAATTTATGCTTGTAAATGCATTATCTCGTTTACAACATAAACTTTATAAGTTAAATTTGACGTTAGAAATGTTAACAAACAATTTAATATCAATTTACCACTCACATTAAATTTTAAAAAAACATTTTCTTCAGAACTTGCTTCACAGTATTTGAAATTCTAGGTTACCGTAACTAACTAGCTTGTTAACACAAAATTACTGCTAATTATATTAATTATAGAACAGCTTAGGCTCTTAACAGATTTTTTTATTTGCAGTTCTTTGATTTCTATCCGTTATTTTTATTAGTCTCTGTTGAATGATTGCTCGATGTGATTGAAAACTCTCTGTATTCAAAAGTGAAAACTATTCAAGACAAGTATCTGCTAAACTCGCTTTGTAATCTGTCTAGAGCTCCAGCAACTGGTCGAAGCCTTGATATCAAGTCCTTAGTTTGTCAGTAAAGGTTGAAATAATTGACTAGGTGACAAATTATTGCTTCAATTTCTTGTTCATGCTCTTCTGCAATACTGATATAAGCTTGTCAATTGCGAAGAAATGTATTAATAAATGTCAGCTGACTATTCCATATGGTGTCACCAGGTAGCTGAGGCTTCACTGAAAGTGGATACTCTTTCAGCCATGCACCAGGGGCCTTATGGTTCTTGAAATATTTGTGCACTTCAATGATCTTCTTCAATATAGCAGCCAGTGTGAGTGCCTCTTCAAGCAAATTCAGTGTATGTACCGCACAGCCATACACAATTAATCCCTGATCTTCCTCCTTTAAAAGTCGTTTCATTTTAACCATGTTCTTAGCATAATCTGTGACTACATTTTTTACATTACATCCAGTTTTAACCTTTAATTTAGCTAGTCAAATATTGAATTAATGTCACCACTGACCACTGTGTGAAACTTCTTGTAATCTAGTTTTTAAAGTTTATAACTTTATGCCTCAGAGATTTGCTTTTGCTATAGGGTGTTACACTACTAGTTTTTCAACATGTGCTGGCAGAAACTCTGTGTGTGACCAATTAATGGGACTGAAATATAATGTAGTTGTTACTAGTTTTTATGTTTTAGACAAGAAAGACTTTTGCCAGGAGGGTTTTTGCCGCTTAGACGGTTTTTGCCGGGACAGTTTTTTCCATGGAAAAAACCGGTTTTTTCCATGGAAAAAACCGGTTTTTTCCACTTAGTGGTAAAAACTAGCCAACACTGCTTCTAAATATGATAACAAAAAGTGCCCAATAATATTTCTTTCAAAATACAGAAATTTCAAGTTCAAAATTGCTTTAAAAAATTTGGTTAACTTATAGATGCAATAATCACAAAAAAGTTTAATAGTATATTAATACCTGATGCCAGTATGGATCAGTGTTGGCAAATTGATCAATGTTCTTCTGCATCCAGGCGAAGTTGGCATTAAGAAAATCTGCCAACTTTTGACAGAAATCAGATGTGTCTTTGCAGTAGTCACCGAGAGTGTTGTATAAGTGCATGTCAATGAGATCACTCGTCAACAAACCCTCGACCAATCCAGCCGTGTAGGCCTGATCGGCATCATCATCTTTCACGTTTGTCTCTACTTGAAAGTACGCCCATCTGATACAGCAAAAAGTTAAAGTAAATTACATAATCAACATATATCAGTTTAGTGAAGTGATAAATAATCATTACCTGCAATAATTAATTAATTGGCAAAGTCATGATACAATAAAATTTTGTCGCAGGCGTCATAAAGCAGGTGCCAAAGAAATGTTATTAATATGGTCCAAAGCAGGTGCAAAAGAAATGCCATTAATATGGTCTACTGGTTCAAGAATTTGATGACAGTTTCACTTTCATGTATAAATTAAAATTTTAAAGACCCACGTATATAGACAAAATATAATAATAGATCGATAATATCAATAACATGCTTCGTAACTATCTATTTCTGGAACATTTATACGTTTTAAAGAGAAATGCATAGTAAACTATCCATACCGCTAATAAAGACAATAGTATTTACCCTGTTGAATTTATGTCGTTTTTCAGCTGACCAAAAGCCGCATAATCTTTAACCTTTCCTTTGTGCAGATCATAGCTGCCTAGCTTTTCATTCCACTTCACTGACAGCTCTATTCCTGTACATAAACTGCTGACAAGCAGTATAAAGTATATCTTCATTGTCAAAGGAGAACAGGATGCCAGATTATTAATAATAGAACGTAAAAACAACCTAAGAAATTGTAAACAAACAATCAGCTGATCAAGTCATGCGCTAAATGCAGTGTAACCCTTTGTACATTTTTACAATTTCCACTTCCGCAATTTTTTCAATGGCAACAACAATGTTTCTTTGTTTACATTTTGTGTTGACATTTTTTTATAGCAAATTAAAATTAAAATTAAAATAATGAAATTTTGATAATGAGTCCTGACTACCTAATGACAATACAGGCTGCATCCGACAAAGCACCAGAGAAAATATCAAGTGTATTATATCTGTTCGTTTTGTAACTCAGTCTGGTTTTCGGATGTTGGATATTTGCATTCTTTTTTGCATCTTCTAATAATAATAATAACACACATTGTAGTGAAATGATCAACTATGCTGATATCTATCACTTTTAATACCACATGTCATATCTGTTAGGCAATTTAGTCCATTTTCCGTGCAGCCAGTTCAGTGAATGTCCGAGATTTTACTCTCAGATCAGCGCGGCTGGGATTCGAACCCACGAGAGTTCGTTTCACCTCAGGGTCTGTCATTTAAAACTTCATGACGTTATCTACACTCTTAACCATTGCGCTATTGAGACATTCTAATAGACATCTTTGTATTTTGCTAATTTGTTGCTTGACATTGGTTTCTTATTGCTAAATGTTGTAATGGGTTACTTTAGTACTATCAATATTTTGCCTGTATTTGTATAAAATTATATCATTGTCGTCCATAACTCTCTTGCACTAACATTTTATTGAAGTCCTATTAATAAAGATTGTGCCCTTTTGAACGCCTTCATTTCTCTTCGGTGCTAAGAAACCTTAAGTACTGTGATACAACACTAATCTTCTCTCCGTCACTCTCACACATTGCCGAATAATAATCAGTACTAGAATATTTCATTTTGTTGGCCTGCATGGTTACACTATTGAGCAACTAAAAAACTCTTTCGTTACTATGAATTAGCTACTTCATTACTAAGTAGCCTTTTTGAAATGACATTACTACAACATTTAGAGAAACATTAATTCTACCTTAATGATGAAAGCTTAAGAAAGCTCTTTTTAAACATAGCTTAGTTTCATCATTTTATTCAAACATTTTTAAATTGGTTGATATTGAATGATTTTTGCCTCAAGTTGCTTGCAAGTCCTGTCACCATTTCTCCCTAGAACATTATAGCAGGAAAATATGCACACCACTTAAAATTTTTATGACATAAGGACAGTTTAATTAGAGTGTTTAGATTTGTAGTGTGTATCGGTGTGCAATCCTGTTGCAGTATAAAATCACTGCTAACTTGTTCGAAGCGCTACGTCTTTACAAACCAGGTAGCAGATTTTTGAAATACATGTCTTCCTTTAAGTAAATTTGATTTCTCTGCCACAAAATGACATGTGACCTATCATAAGCAATGTTAGGACATTAGCACTATCTAAACTAAAGTGTAACATTGTGATACTCATCATATCTCTTCTAAAAGGTAGTGTCGACTTGAACAATGCTTATAAATTGCTACTTGTTTTGCCAAGAATTTTGGAATATTTAGGAACAAAGATGTCAAATGGAATGCAGATTGGCTTTCAAAATATGAGTATTAGACATCTGATACTGAAGTTAAATTACATTTTCTTTGGAGATGCCTCTTTGGCGCATTTAGTATATCCTGTGCATATTAAGTTGTTGCTTTAAAAAGCAGAAAAATGGAGCAAAGAATTTTGAGGAGACTATTGCAAAAATTATCTGTAAATTGATATGGTGTAGCTTGAATTTAAGAAATATTTTGGCAAAAACTCAATAGTTAAATATTGAAAATCGCTGAGGTTTTATTGATATTACTGCCATCTCTAGGTGTAGTAAAGATCAATGCGTCGTGGAGTGCTGTGAATGTTCTGCAGTGGATTACAGAGCTCTTATTTGCAGGAACATCGAGTAGATTGAGCCCACATTTACTATTTCCATTGAAATGCACTTTTAAAGAGTGGGATGTAAGTAGTATATGTATGAATCTACCTTTCATTTATTAGCTGTTGCGATGAAACTTAAGGAAATATAAATGTATATATATATTAACTTTCTCTGTTTCAGAAGTGTCTAGGAAGTAGTGGATGTATTAGGTAGATGTTATTTGACCTATAACAATGAGTATGTCTACAAGCCAGAAACGTAAGCAAGGCACCCCTTCAAGCCCTGCTGTAGTAGGAGCCGTTAGAGTTAAGGGCAAAGATGATGGCTGCTGTAGCATTGGCACTGTTAAAACTATACTCTACTTGTTCAACATCATTCTATTGGTAAGGAATTTATGTTTGCAGTAAATACTTTTAATCATAATTGAAGACTTAGTAATGTCAGAACTTCTCTGACATCATATTTGGATGGAATATTCTGTTCTTTTTTTACCTTGAGAGTTAACTAGTGTACTGTGCAGAATTTGTTTGCATTTATTCTGTAATTTAAAGGTGTACTGGATAAATATACTGTAGTACTTATAATTTAATTGATTTGTTTTTTATAATGAAATGCAAATTATGCATTTGGTGTATCGAAACACTACAAGTTACTCAGGGATGGTCATTTACGAACTGTAGCGAGTATTTTAACAGGGAGTATGAAAACTATAAAAGTCAGTAACTAATATCTGTATTCTTCCCTTAGTGACGAAGACACTACTGAGTACTGATCAAACAGATTGATAGGCGCAATATATTATACGATGATAGCAACTAAAGTTTTTATCTTTTTGAATGTTTACAAAGGATTAATTTTGTGCGTTGAAATTAACACTGTATATTCGATGTTTATTGCAATGTGTAGTACTTTTATTTATTTTATAGCTGTCAGGAATAGCGCTGGTGTGTATTGGAGTGTGGACGCTAATGATGAAGAACTCTTTTACTAAGCTACTGATGGCAGACTTCTATCCAATCATCATATATCTTCTGCTGGGCTGTGGATGTGCAATCACACTCTTTGTTTTCTATGTCGGCTGCTTGGGCGTGTGCAAGCAAAACGAGTGTTGCCTGATGTTTGTGAGTGTTTCTGCTATTTTATAATATATTTTTGTATTATATATTTAACAGAGGTATTTTATATATTTTAAAAATTTGATGCTGGAAATATTTATACTTTAGTCAGTAAAATATTAGTAGATTTTGATAGCATCATTTCTTTTCGAAAGCCATACTTTTAAACTAAATGTTGATTTCTGTCTCAGAACATTTAATGTGTTAGCATAGAAATATCTTATTTACAGAAAATATAGTTGTCAATTGTGAGCTGTTCAAGCAGAAGTCAGAATTGAATTTAGGTATTTTCTTCAGTTTTAATCCAAATGGTTGTGCTCAGATTATGTACTGAGACACAGTTGCTTATTGATTCCTTAGCAGTAACCTTTTATAATTATTCAATTAGTAAATACTAGAATAATAGTATTACTAAAATTTAATTATTAAATTTTATTACACAATGACTTCCGGATCTTATAGGCAAACTACTGGTAGTCAAAGTCGAATATTATCTTCTGTAACTTCAAGAATTTTGGCTTAAGTGAATATCATTTTTAATTATGTGTAGAATTACTAGATTTAATCATTTGGTTTCTGGAACCAAAATTTATTGCATGTTGCTTTGATGTCAAAATTCGACTTTTTTGTTAGAGGTTGATCTCATCTTAAGTGAACCACTTTCTTTCGTTCATGTGATTGAATTAATTGATATGATTGGTTGTGAACAACTTGCGACAGTGGACATCCCTGACTTCATTTTTGTATAAGAAGACATAAGTTAATTCTTTGTTGTAATTTATTATTATTACTATTATTTATTATTATTATTAATGTGTGTTGTAGTTTGCAACGCTTCTAATGATGTTGTTTGTTGTGGAAGCTGGGACAGGCATACTCGCATATCTTTATGAGACTACTGTAAGTATCATTTCTGATTCTTACATCTTAAAGTTAGCTCTCAATAAACCAACTCTGGATTATATACTGTATTTATTTATTCTGGACAATTTGTGAAATGTTATCATATCGATTAAATTTGTACAAGTCTATGTTTTCACGATGTATTCTGAATATTTATGTATTTATTTATTTATTGGCATATGTTGAATGTAATGGCACTACATATTTGGAATATTTTTAATTTGTAAAGTTTTAGAGTTCTAGGCTAAAGTTGTGATATACATGTATATACATACAATACAGTATACAAACAGAGAAGTTTTAAAATATGTTATAATATATACAAATAATAAAGAACAATTGATTTCTTTAATTTGCCTTGGTGACTTATTATTGACTAGCATTGTTTTGTATATTTCTTCTTATTTAGCATTCCAGTTAGTAATTTAAAAAATCGTTTATTATTTTATTGCAGCTGAAGGAGGAATTGACTCAGAATCTAAATCATACAATGCTGACCGAGTATAAGATTAATCCTGAAAGTACTGTGGCTGTGGATAAGCTACATCAGAAGGTTTTTTACATTATATACCCACAATTTTTATGCATTGTATAATTTATTTGATAGAAACTGAAAACAAATATATATCTCGTTATATATATCTCGTTATATATATCTCGTTATATATATATCTCGTTATATATATATCTCGTTATAGATATCTCGTTTGCATTTTTTCTAGAGTGAACTTTAAATAAGTACAAATAATCTCACCTTGCATTATAAACAAGAAAACAAAGATATGGGATAGTTAAAAAGGTATGGAACTTTATAAATAGATGAAATTGTGCAACACGAGTTATCATGCGTCTTTGCTGTGGGGGATAGGCTTCCCTTAGGGCAGGAGTTATATTTCCTATGTACCATTATTTGCCCGTGTTGTTTTCGGGTTGTTTAAGGATAGACCAACCTTTCAAATCCAGTGTTCTCCCCATCACTGAAATGTTGTCAAGCAGGAAACTGATTTTAAACTTGGTTGTATGATATTGATAATGAAAATGATAATAAGTAGAGGTAGGGGCTTCCACCCAATGTTAACAATGACGCAGGTTACGACTTAGGAAAAATAATGGGGCAGTTAAAAAGGTACAGAACTTTATAAATAGATGAAATTGCGCAACATGAGTTATCATGTGTCTTTGCTGTGGGGGATAGGCTTCCCTTAGGGCAGGAGTTATATTTCCTATGTACCTGCCATAGACAATACACTAAGAGAGAGATAACGATATAATAATAATAATAATAATAATAATAAAGGTTTAACGTCCGTTTCCTCATCCAGGGATGATGTCAGAGACACCCCTGCAGCACACATCACTACAGATCTATGTACACTCAAGATTCACTATAGCCATTGTGTTTTGTTTTCTTGTTTATAATGCAAGGTGAGATTATTTCTACTTATTTAAAGTTCACTCTAGAAAAAATGCAAACGAGATATCTATAACGAGATATCTATAACGAGATATCTATAACGAGATATCTATTTGTTTTCAGTTTCTCTGTTGCGGAGCGGGATCTTATCTAGACTGGCCGTACAGTGTGTGGCTAAGAACCGACAACAAGACCTCTAATGCTGTGCCGGACAGCTGCTGTATTACACCAACGATTCGCTGTGGAGTCAGAACCCATCCTTCCAATATACACCAGAGGGTAAGCTTAATTTATAAAGCTAGTCAAGTTTTTTTTCTCTGTTCGTACAAAAAGCCTTTCGGACTCCAAAGAGATGGGATAGACTGAAAAGTAATTTATGCTTCGTAGTACTATGTGCAAAATTAAATAAAATTAATGAAAAATCTAAAGCATTGAATTTGCTAGCAAGTTTATTATCTTATCGTAGTATTTTATGCCTCAAAACAGCGATGCATGATAGAGATGGAGAGATGTGTTTTATAACCATAAGATTATGACTTTAATTTTGTTTGTTTATCAGGGATGTCTTCCTTTCCTCATAAAATTTCTGCACAAGCACCTGACGATTCTAGGTGGAGTAGGCGTTGGACTCTGTGGCTTACAGGTTTGAATGTAAAAGTAAAACAAGTAAAGTTGAAGTTAATAATAATAATAACATCCGACAATTTCTGTAGTGGTATCATGGCCGGTGTCTGGTCTTTGAGACCGCTTTACAGGTTACTGGCAGGTTATTATTAATCCTTTCCATGATTAATCATGTCTTTGCTATTGATAGCGCCAATCGGTATCAAGCTCCTATACAAGATTAACCTTCCATGGGCCCAAGGGGATATCTATCATTACTTGACTCACCTGGGCTTTAAACCTAGGCCGCTTGTATCCGAGGCTAACACTCTAACCGTTACGCCATATCCCCTCCCAAAAGGTTGCGTACCTTTTCATCTCTTGAAAGCGATGCATCATTAATCAGTGCATTCTCTCTTTCAGTGTTCTTCTAAGTGGCAGGTCCATGGTACTTATTGCTAATCACAGACTTCCTTTGACAACATGGCAAATCAAGGCATTATGTATAACCTTAGAAGTAATACATTTGCTATATGATGCAAAATTAACAACTTTTCTTGATCTCAGAAATGCAATAATATATGATACATAATGGTCAGCATCTTATTATCTCAGAAATAGGGTCAGTAATAAAACCATGCAGTAAAAGTACAAAAGTTAAGTCTACTTCTGTACCACAAGAGTACTGGCAGGGATGGTTTGGTGGGGTTCTAGAGTTTGAACCTGTAGCCTCTTACTTGATAGGCATACCTGCTATCAACTCAGCCACTATCGGGTACATAGTAATTGACTTGCCTAGATCTTTGAAGTACTAATGTAATATATTATTTCTCCTGCTGTTTAGATTTTCGTTGTTTTGAATTATTTAGTTATTTTGAATCAATTTTTGTACTGCTTGGAATATAGTAGAAATAATTTCCCCTGTTACTAAGGCCTAAGCCTAGTATTTGCATGTATTAGTTTGCCTGACTTGTATTTAATTTGTTATTGTTTATTACTGTTAAGTTTGTAGAAATGTGCTGTGTGTTGTGGAGTGGTATGAATGAAACATATATTCTTCTTCTAATTCATAAATTTACTTTTCTCTATATTTATGCTTTTCTAGTTATTAATTTCACACTGTTTACGGTTTAGTTATTTAGAATCATCTTCTTCTGTTAGTATTTTTATAATTTAACAATAAATTTTTCTGCCTCATTTCCAATATCATATTCATTTGAAATTTTAATTTTCTTAACTCTCCTACTCAAACTTATTTTTTTTCACAGTGTCTGTTGCAATATTATTTGAGTTCATTTTCTCTTGTTTTATGTGTATTGTGAAGAAATTATTTTGAACAATTGTCTTTTATCTGCTTTTATCTTTTTATTTTGCAGCTATTTGGAATCATTTTCTCCTGTTGCCTGGCTCGGAAGATTCAGCGATGGAAAGAACTCAAAACAAGAGTCTACTGGCGTTAAGCTGTGTGTGTATAGTTAGTTCGAGGGTTTTAAATATAGTCATGAAACTACTGTCATCTATGATGCAATGCATTAATATCATTAATCTATGATGTTTGGAAATTATTATCATATAAATTTTATGTATGATGTTTGGAATATATTATCGTATATCTACAGTATGATGTTATAAACTTAATATCATCTGTCTATGTTTTTAAAGTAATGTCTTTATCTACTTGCTTCATGAAAATATGAAATTACTATCATCTTGTCCATGAAATTATTGTATCTGTCTATGGTGCTATAAAATCACTGTAAAGGTATAAAACTACTATTATCTCTCATGATGCTATAAAACTACTGATGCTATAAAATCATTATCATCTATCTAATGTCTATGATGCTAGGAAATTACTTTCATCTATCTTTGATGTTATAAATTACTGTCATCTTTGGTGTTTTGAAATTTATTATTTTCTTTCTATGATGTGATTTGGTAAAGATAAAGTAGGCCTATTGGAGATATCTTGTTGAATAACCTGTTCAATATTTTTGTGTTCATTATGGTGCACTTTCAACTATTCTTTAGGTGTTTATATGAGAAGTTGACTGAAGTTGAAGGTGTTTATGGAGAAATTGAAAAAGCTGGTCTCAGCTTCATTTTCTATGATTTGTTTTTGCTATGATGATAAAGAACTATAGAACTGCTATCAAATTTCCATATGAATGATTTCACTTTAACTTTTTTCAAAATGACAAGTGACTTTCGGATGTAAATCTACTTCTTTTGAATATTAATCTACTGTATTATTTAAACAAAACTTTTTTGCTGTGTCATTAAATTTTTTAATACTGATTCATATTTTGAAATCAGTGACTGCAAGTTTATATATTCAGTTTGGATGATTATGTATGAAACTCTTCGGTGATAAATTGTGAATAGATTTTAGCTTTTTGGTCGTCAGCGGAAGTACAGAGATGTATGAAGGCTAGTCTCTAGTTTTTAGTATAGTAATTCAACATTGCCGATAATGAATTACTAGAAATTAAGACCGTTAATTTAACATGTATACATATCCTAGATCGGAATGGACTAATTATATTTATATTATTAATGGACTAATTATATTTATATTATTAGAGGATTATTGTTCTTGCACAAAATGCATAATTTGTTTCTTTAGTTTTAATTGGGGAACATCGCGCACAACTCTTTTTAAGAAACTTTTCCTACTGAAGTTCAAATTGTGAACTGTTAAATTCTATATTACATTTTTTGCTGAGAATAAGTGGCTCTAACAACTAAATTTAGTGCAATAACTAAATTTAGTTAGAACATCGTATAGTCTATTTTCTTGAGAATATTTTTTGTAATCAGTTATGCATATTCTTTTTTCAGTTATAGGCTCATACAAGATATTCATACATGTAACGTTATTCAATTTCTGCTTTGATGTGAGTGTGATGTTTTATACAGATCTCGTAGCAGAATTCGTAAATCTTACTAAATACATCTGTTATATTTTACAAAGACAATTAATCACATGTGCTATACATTTAGACATATTGTATATCTGTATGTTTTTCTTGTTCGAATTTAAAACTTTAAAAAAGTTCAAACCAAAACTCTTGTTTGACAGTTTCTGAATTGTCAATTAATGTAGATATTGTAGAAATAAACATATCTTGTAAAATAACATTTGTATTAGAACAGTTTCCATTTGAGTCAAATGTGACAAGTTAAATTTTTTCTAGTGAGATGATCCATGTATGAATTTTATAATATGAGAACTAGTACAATAGAGAAGCATTAATTCTAAGATTATATAGGCTGCAGTTAATATTTACAAATTCTTTAATGTGTTTAAAAAACAGTTCATTTACGTTGTTTTAAATGCTTTTCATGTTTCTTACTAGATTCATATTAGTAAAATTGTTAACAATTAATAGAATTAATTAATTCTTTTGAAACATTCAATCGTGTAAAAGCTAACATTTGTCACATTTGGCACAAAATTTCCAGCCGATCAGAGAGTAAAATATCAGACACTTATAGGACTGACTAATGCTTTGGAACAAGTTATATAGATTCACGCTGCCTCCATTTTGGCTGACTATCTTGTGTTCATATTTGCTAATGGTACTGTCTTCAAATAAAAAAAATCGATGAAATATTTTACTTTCGTTGATTGTATTGTATAATTTTCATTCGTATTCATTTATGAGATTCATTTGTTATGTTTGTCTGTAATGAACGTTGATGGGCTATTCGTGTTTTAGTTCTCTCATACTGTGAATTGTTTAGTCAGACTATGTAGTCATCTTGACATTTTTATAAAATTATTAGTATATCACCCTAGTTGGATTCATTGCTTTCTTTTATTTTTCTGGTGTTGTTTGTTTTGTTTATCCGGTTGTAAAGAGCTTTTCTGTTTGATCTTTTGCACATAGTTTTAGTGTAGCTTTCAGCATTGGTTATGTTTCTTTGTGTAATGTTTTTAGACCGGTTACAATGTCTTTTTCTGAAAGACATTATAACCGTGTCTATGTCATTAGAAACCGACTATGTTTTAAATCTATTAACATAGAATTTTCTTTTTAATTTAAGTAAGAATTAGTATTTTACAGTTTAAGATCTCATAGTCTGGATAACTGTATGTATATATTAACGGCCCTATTGAATTGGTTTCTTGTACTGGATTGCCGAATTGCGTCCTATTTTGTAGGAAACATCTTATGTAACTGTGAAATTTATGGAGTAGGGTTTTAGTTGTGTTGAAGTAATTCTTAAGCCCACGTTATGTAACGATTAGAACTGGAGAAACCAAAAGGTTTACATTATGATCTCTTCTAATTATGATTATGTTATCCATTTAGTTAATTGATTATGAATCCATTTAGTAGAGAATCTAGCACATTGAAGAATGATCAATAAATTGAGGATTTAGCGTCCAGTTCGTCACCCAAAGGCGATCTCAGAAACATCTCGAGTGTATTGTGCTATTTAGGAGAATATTAACGTTATCTAAAGACGTCTGCATTTGCTACTCGATAAAAACTGCGGTCGCAGACCTGTGCTAACCCATTAACCCATCACTTAAAGCACGCTGTGCTAACCCATTGTCTAAAGAACGATGAGCTAACTCATTGTCTAAACCACGAAGCGCTAACCCATTGTCTAAAGCATTGTCTATGATCAATGACTGATTACCCACACAAAGCGGGGGAGTTTCAGTGACTGAATGCTACATTTGATTTTAATACGGCGCTACAGTTATTTTTGCTTTATCGTCGTTAACGAAATTATAAATATTACTGGAAACGTTTAGAATTTCTTGAGATCTGAGATTATTTTATCTTGTGTTTTTCATTTTAAACTTGTTTATGTCTTATTGCTTTATTCTCTTTATACTCGACTCATTTTGCATTCATTGATGTACTTACAAAATGCGTGTTTAGTAGTATGTTTGTAATCTAGACCCAGGAGTACGTCCTGTTGATTTTCTACTCTTTATGTTAAGTATACCCGAGTTAATTTTAGTGAAATGACGTAACTTGGCAACGGTATAACAATACACGGGCCAATTGTTATTTCCTATGGTTTCTTTTTAAGTCTTTATAATATTGTGCAATGGACGATATTTCGTTAATGGAATAACTTAAATTGATTTATGATTGTTCTTTCTTGTCTTTAGTTTTTTTTTCTATATATTCCTCTCCATATCGACGGCAAAAAATGCGACATAACGGCGCGTTAAAAACTAGTTTAGTTTAATGACTAAACGATTGATCTATCATATCGTTAACTGTTCGGTGTGTTTTACTTTACGAAAAATTGAATAATTGCTGCTGAGATCGGCGTATTTCTAGAATATTATGCTATGACTCCACAGGTTAAACAAGCAACAAACTGAATTAGTGTATTAGTGTGAGAACAATTGTTAACAAACTAAATCATGTGTCAGTAAGAAATTCGTCATATATTCAGATGACGACGCAGAAAGCCTGTCCTAATTGTATCTGATTGTGTTGCCTTGTGTCATATACTCCATTACATGTATATTGTACCCCATTACATGTATATTGTACCCCATTACATGTATATTGTACCCCATTACATGTATATTGTGCTCCATTACATGTATATTGTACTCCATTGCATGTATATTGTACTCCATTACTTGTATTTTGTACTCCATTACATGTATATTGTACTCCATTACATGTATATTGTACTCCATTACTTGTATTTTGTACTCCATTACATGTATATTATACTCCATTACATGTATATTATACTCCACTACACGTGTATTATACTCTATTACTTTTATGGTTGCACTGTGTTTTGTTGTGTTTAGTATAACGTAGTCTGTTCAGTGCAGTTATATTTAGATTTTAGTTTTATGTTTTATCAACATGTTAATTAATGCTGCAGCATTTAAAAATATTCATTTCATTTTGTGCAAAGTTTTATCACAATTTTTATCTTTTTTGTTTTGTCGATCGTTATGCACATTCAATTCTTAGTTTCCTTTTAATCGAACCTTTTCTCACTCAAATTATAAACGTTAACCTTTCTTTGTATTAGCATTTGTTTTGTATACTTTTGACATGCAACGGAATTTGATGTTTTTTTTATACGCCAATGAGCAATCACGTTTATGCACAAAGAATTAAAGAGCTATTTGTAAACTGACATAGATCTAACCTAACTATTTGTATGCAATTGATGAACTCTCTCTCTCTATATATATAATATATATATATATAGATATATATATATTATATATATACATGTATATATATATATATATATATATATATATATATATATATATATATATATATACGTTTGATATATGTTTATATTCTTTACAAGTCAATTTCATTCAATTATTCACCTTGACTTATTGCTGTGATTGTTGTATTTTTGATGCTAATGAGCAGATGTAACTGTAAGTGGGTTAATGGAAGACTAAGGCTGAAGTGTGTTATCAATACTCTGAAGTTTTGATCGTTTTATCCCTCTGTTTAATAACTTCGATTACCCGTGTTGTGTCCGGGTTGCTGAAGAATAGACCAACCGTGGATTGCACGTGTCGTAAAAAGTGAAAATCTCTAAGATCCAAACCAACGTCAGAAATGGCATTCGGTTGATGGGCGTCTAGGCTCCACAAATTGTTGCAAAATTTTCTAAAACGATTGAAAAAGTTTATATTAGTATCCCGACCCTAGTTAGACTGAGATTCAAGGGATGATGATGATGATGATGATTTAATAACTGTCGTTCCTGCCACTGTAAAAGAAATTTCTTTGGCCGCAGGGTAGCTTTAAAGGCAGATTGATGTTGTGTGCTTCTTAACAATTTCTGTTATGATTCTTTCACAGTTGTTGCCAATAAGTGTCATTACTAGTTGATTTACGTTATGCCTATTTTAATTTGCATTTATTGTTCTACTGTTCGTAAATCAGTTGTTTAATTGTTTAATGATGTAATACTTAATAATGGAGATTGTAATCAGTACACTTTACATGGACTGAAATGCTTCTTAAGAAGGGCTCATTATAAATATACATATATATTGAACTTCTGCAACGTGTAGAAATAGATGTATAGATAAAACAACGTTTTAAACTCCGCTTTGACTTGTGTTGTTGTGCAAATACAGCAACGGATAGACCTCTAGTGTATTTTTCGTCTAGATGACAATTTAACTTGTTACTATTTATTGTTCAATCTTTAAATGATAATTTAACGTCCATCTTCACATGTGAGTATGATGTTACAGACGGCTTGAGTTATATAGTCAACTACTGGACGTTCAATGACAGAACACAATTGCGTGTGCTTTGATGGCGCAGAAACGAGATCATCAATAAGATTTTATATTTTATTGTATACCAATGGACTCCAAATCAAGATCTATCTACAGCGTTTTAGACTTTAGAAGCGAAAGAGACTAATTCAGCAGTTCAGAATTATTTTAGGCATATTTAAAATGGTTGTTTTAAGGCACGGGGCATAGATGTAAGTTATTGCTATGACGCTATCTGTGTGGACGTAACATGATGACCAGCAATGGGACTTATGACTAGATTTTAAATTGTACTTAATTAATTGTAATAACAATTTGCGTTTGTGCTACATTTAGTACTTTAATAAATTATATAGCTTTCCCCGTGTTGTGTCCGGGTTGTTTGAAGAATTGACCAACCGGTGACTGCACGTGTCGTAGAAGGCGACTAAAGCACTAAGATCCACACCAACGTCAGAAAGGGCATTCGGTTGGTGAGCGCCTAGGCTCCGGAAATTGCTACAAAAATTTAAACGAATGGAAAAGTCTCAAATAGGGGATTGGCTGGTGGTGTGGTGTAGGACAGAGAGGATTTGAGACAGTCTATTAGTATCCTGACCCTAGTTAAACTGGGATTCAAGGGAGGAGGATGATGATGATGATGATGATGATGATGATAGCTTACCATTTAAATTAAGAAATTGTTTACTTTAACGTATCATCTTTATAGTATAGCAATTCTAAGTGTTTAGTATCAACTTATTTTGCAAATAAAACGTCTGACACGGTCAAACGCATAAGTAAGATCTCTTATTTAGTTAAAGTATTTGGATTTCTAAGTTCTTCATGTAGTCGCTACTTATCTGAAAAGATATGTATTACCATTAAACGGTATAATATTGAAAACCAGAATCCGGACGAATGTTGTTTTTATTTGCTCAGACAATTTCTTTAACTTTTTAATTAATTAATTTCCAGCATAGCAGTTGAAACCCCACAGAGAGAAGTAGAGATAGTCTATTCGTATCCCTATCCTAGTATATTGGGATTCAAGGGAAGAGAGAGAGGACGATTTTTTAAGAAGCATCATGTCATACGTACAATGAGGCAAATATGCATGTGCACACATACAGACACTAGGTTATCAGTAACGATATAGATAACCTATCTATTTGGAAGATGATGATGATGATGGTGATAGTAGTTGTTACAAGTTGCTTAGTTTTTCAGTATTCAAATATGGAGATCGTAATCTGGTAGACTGGTCTCTGATCAAGTAATCTTTCATAATTATCATTGTTTTCAGTTAATTTAATTTATTTAATTTTTTCAGATTTGTAGATTCTAAGTTAGACTATCCTCACTAATCTACTGGCCACTCTCAGAGATATAATTATTATTATTAACAACGAAAACTTATATAGCAGTGTTATGGCCGAACTCGGTCTTCGAGACTACTTTACAGGATGATCACATGAGAAATGATCTTCTTGATCATTTGTCATACTAAATCTACTTGTTAATCTCACATAAATTATTCTGATCATGTGTTAAACAATCCTATTTTAGTCTACTAGTTACTCTCATACACAAATAGCTGAACATATTTCATCTACTAGCTACTCTATATTTAATCTAGTTGTTACTATGTAGATTATGTTGATGATGCGTATTAGAAAATCCACTCTATGCTTTAACACGCATGATCTTGTGTGTTAGGTATACAGTGAAGCCCAGAAAATATGAGACAAGTTTTAACGTTAATATATCCGGCTGGAAGATAGAAATTGAACCAAATTTAATGTTTAATTAAATATGTATATGGAATAAAAAATTTAAATATTTGGTGATGCTACTTACAACAGTTTTTAAGTTATAGCGTTTGGGATGTATATACCCAAATTTATGCTTTCTTAAAATGGCAACAGTTACTTAACGATATTACGCGATTACTAACGTAATCAACAATTCTGTGCTTGACGAGCTTGTTTACGTATTTAACGTTACGTACTACTGTCATGTTAAGAACTCCTGAATTTGGGTATATACACCGCACACGCTATAACTCAATAACTGTTACAGATATCGTCTTCAAATTTTGAAATTTTCTATTCCACATATATCTTAAATTAAATATACAATTTGGTTGCATTTGCTTTCTTCAAGCGCAGGAGATATTGTCGTTCAAACTTGTCTCATGTTTTTGGACCATTGCATATATACATGTACATGTATAAAGCTGGTAAAGCTAAGGTTAACGTCAGTTTCCTCACTCGAAAGCGATGTCAGTGACGGGCGAGCCCAGGATTATATATATATATATATATATATATACATGTATATATGTACATGTATATATATATATAATATATACATGTATATATATATAATAAACATGTATATATACATGTATATATATATATATATATATATATATATATATATATATATATATATATACTCCACCCTTTCTTCTAGTTACTCTCATGTAGATCCTGCTGATCACGTATCAGACAACCCTCTTTAACACTACATACAGTGTGCACACTTGCCTCATCCCTCGGACACTCACACACCCAACACTCGCTAACATCTAACACAGTGCCCTTCTTGTACACCCTTCCATCAGTGTGCCTACATCCCCACTCCACGCACATCCCACAACATCCGTCCCTACTGCGATCCACCCGGACACAGTTCAACAAGGTCACGCAGTCCCGGACTATACACTGAGGTCTTCCGGCTCTGAACACACTCCTGGAGTTCTGGGATTCATCGGAGTGGATGCGAGGACGAAATTGTTTGGGGCAGTGACACGTCGTGCAAGGATCCGGATGGAACTTTTCTCCAGGTTTGTACGTGACGTTGTTGTGGGAGCAGTGGTGGTCGATAGTGGACTGGAAGCTTAGAGCTGAGTCCTCCACGAGTTCAGCTGATGAGAGGTGTAGCATGGGACCTACAGAGAGGCCGATCAACATCAGGGTCAACTGCATATTGGTTTTCTTATGAATCTGCAGACATATATAAAGTAAAGCTAAAAGCTAATCTTAACGTCAGTTTTCTCACTCGAAAACGATGTCAGTGACGGGCGAGATCAGCATTTGAACCCCGCACATACTGATCCGTTGTCGAATATCTTACCGACAATGCTATTGGCTCCAGCCAGTGGCGATGCGATATAGATTGTTAGGATCTCATACAATTATCCAGGCGACTGGGCATTAATTTTAAAGAATAATTATGCAACAAGTTATGAATAGGACCAAGTCGATTAAAGTCAATGCGGTTAATTTTACATTGCCATATTTTTGTTTACTCTCTCTCTCTCTTTCTTTCTCTCTCTCTCTCTCTCTCTCTTTATATATATATATATATATATATATATATATATATATATATATATATATATATATACACACACACACACACACACATGTATATATATACATATATTGTTCTGCCAATTGGTGGCAGGTTCAAGATACAGTCTAGCCACAGTCTGCTTTACTTTTTCTCACTCCTTATTAGAGCACTCCATTTCTCAACATACTATTCCTTTGCAGAAGGCTATGCCTTATCAAAAACTTATAACTTGAGAAAAATGATTTCTGAGGTGGTTTTCCGTTGTCTTCTTCAAAATCTTGCTTTTTTTTTTTTTTTTAGGCGACTACTCCATTGCTGTTCCATTCTTCATTGTCCCGGACACAATACGGGGTAACGTTGATATATATCTAGATATTGCTGATATTTCTTGTTGGATTCGAAAAATTTGAAATAGTTCAATAGATGACGGCTCGTGTTTTATAGCAGTCGACTAAACAGTCACTGAGCTATAATATATAGGTCTAGATTTTAAAATACGTTGCATTTTTGTTGATTACATTTATTTGGAACATATATATATATATCCTTCCTTACAATGCACATCCACACTTATATGCCATGCTATGCATGCTTTACAATATCTAGCATCTAAATATAGACTTTCGTTATAGTTTTGCACAATTGTTACCTTTAAAACTTGATTCAAGGTTAATTTTTGTACCGTAAAGTTGTTATTTCTAAGGAAATACTACCTCTAGTCAGTAAATCTAACATTCAACCTTAACTCTGCTTATTTTACAGGCAATACGAATGATGACTATTCAGTATTGTACGATCGAAATTAACGCTTTTAATTGTAAAATTCAGAAATTCATCTATATACACGCGATGTTGGAAATTTAATCAGACGTAATGGTAGCTTACTTAACGGTTAGATCTACTTGACGCAACAATATACAGAATACAAAGCCAGACTCAATCTTAGCCTCATTGGACAACGTACAGAATTCCTGTTATACGGAAGAGGTTGCTTCACCCCTCGCTATCTTCTTTCATCTTACTTTAGTCTCAATTCAAGTGTTGATTTCTTGTAAAACGAGGGAAATGTGTAATAGTAACTAAGAAAATAAGCAATTGATTTTAAATCTAGTTTTTTTTTAAAGTATTGATGTCAAAGGTTTTTTTGACTGTGCTGCACATAATTGTAATTATTCCTCGGCCAGTATTAATAAAAGACTTGAGAAAATATTTTAAAAATAAAATAGAATTTAAATGTTAAATTTTAAAATAGCAATTAATGCCAAAATAAAGCTGGTAAAGCTATTGTTAATGTCAGTTTCCTCACTTGAAAGCGATGGCAGTGACGGGCGAGCCCATGATTTGAACCCGCACACACTGATCCGCGGTCGAATATCTTACCGACATGCTAATGTTGATGTCGGTAAGAATAAACGTACATTTCTGTAAATAGAATTGCAAAAATAAACTGTTTTAGTATAGGCGTACTACATTCTCACGGTGTTTACAGTAAATTAAGTTTAATATTAATCATCATCATCATCATCATTTTTCCTTCAATCCCAGTTTAACTGGGGTCGGGATTCAAATATACTGTCTCAAATCCTCTCTGTCCTACATCATATCATTCATCAGCCAATCTCCTATTCGAGACTTTTCCATTAGTTACAATTTTTGTAGTAATTTCTGGAGCCTAGGCGCTCACCAAATGCCCTTCTGACGATGGTATGGATCTTAGTGCTTTAGTCGCCTTCTACGACACTTGCAGTCACCGGTTGGTCAATTCTTCAAACAAACCGAACACAACACGGGGAGCATAATAGATAATAGTGCATAATATATAACATTGCATAATAGATACATGTTGTAATTCACAATGCATAATATTTAAAAATGCACAATACACAATGATACGTTATACATAATAGTGCATAGTAAGATCGCAGTTCATGAATGAGGTTCACCCCCATCACTGAACAGTTGCTACTTTCCTCTGATAAGGGAGTTAAGGATTTCAAGTGGATTTATATGTAAGTTTCGCGCTTAACGCTGATAACGACTGACTTGTTTAAATTCTGCTGTACACGGACACCTCTTGCTGCTTCAGCCTTCCTAACCCAACAATTTTTGTTAATACTTCCAATACTTTTCTTATTAACTTGGGATATCGTTAAAGATACCGCATTCGAATTTGAAAAGTAACAAATGACAATATATTGGTTGGAGCCTGTGACGATGTCGGTAAGATACTCGACCGCGGATCAGTATGTGCGGGGTTCAATTCCTAGGCTCGCCCGTCACTGACATATCGCTTTCGAGTGAGGAAACTTTCGTTAACATTTGCTTTTACTTTTTAGCTCTACTTTTATAATTACAAGTCCATTAAATTTTGTGGAAATTAGTATTGTCTACTGTGTCTAATTATTTAAATGTGGCTTTCATGTAATAGAGGAACCCATATTTTATCGTTAGACCTGCACCATAACTTAGAGACTACACTAAGTTATAGTGTAGGTTTAATGATAAAATAGACCTACACTATAGGAGTATTTTATCATTGCACCAACACCAGAACTTAGAGACCAGACTAGCAACCAGACGAATTTTTTACAGACATATTATGTACTTTATAAGTCTACAGCATCCTATATGCACTTGTTCGTGATCTTCACAAAAGGCATTCAAGTGACTCGTTTTCTACTTGAAAGTTTTTTTCTTTAGAATTTTAAAGCTTTTATACAAGTAATTTAAGTAAGTGCAGGTAATCTGAAGCCAATACATGTATTGGCTTCTAAAAGTTCCAATCGGTCGCATCCTGGCGCTTGATGTAAGTTCTGTGCAGTATGTTCATCATGCCATATGCCTAGGTCCGTTTAATGCGATTCAGAGCATCTCTTCCTGTTCTTCCTCTCCCGCTTCTCTCTCTCTCTCTCTCTCACTCTCTGTGTCACTCTCTCTCTCTCTCTTTCTCTCTGTCTCTGTCTCTGTCTCTGTCTCTCTCTCTCTCTCTCTCTCTCTCTCTATTTCTCTATCTCTCTAGCACATAAACACTCTAGTTCTCTCTAGCATTCAGAAATGGCATTGATTTAAGAGCCCAATTTCAAGTTTGATGTGTAAAATATAACCCCAGTAATTCTTCTGAATTTCATTTAGTTGGAAGATTCATCAGTAGTGTTATAGTCAGTTAATGAAAAAGTTTTATGAAACCATTAACGTCTTAAACTGTGAGTTATTTCGATAAACTGTAATTACTGTATTTAACTATGAATAACTCCGGTTCGATATCAAAACTCTGCTCGTCGAAAGGAAACGTCAAAAGGAAGCCAGACCGAGAATCCAACCCTCATCCTCCTGATTAGCTGACGAGTACGCTAACAATTAGATCACGACCTTGCTATTCAACAGCGGCCATGGAACCAGAAGATGTTCGTACAGATAGGGGCATTGGAGCATGTGTCTCTAGCATGATGAGAGCAATTATCTTCGACTTTTTCCCAGAAGTTCATGACAGCAAATCTAGACACCAAAAACAATACTTCAATGTCTGTTAGAGATTCTATTTCGTTTTCCTCAGTTCTTGCTACAGAAAAATGTAATTCAGTAATTAAGTAACATTTTTTCTTCTTTGATAGCGATAGAAACTTCGATTACCGGTATTGATTACCGGTATAGGATTTGACAATATTATGTCAATGGTTTGTATGTTTCTAAAGCTTTTAATGAAAATTTAAAGTTGATTAAATATATTTTAAAATTGTAGAATAGACTAAATGAATGCGTTTTAGAATTTAGTATTGATTAAATTAGTGAACGTTTGACTGTGACCCTTTGATCTTCAGATTTAATCATTGATAGCATCATTTAATTAATAAAATAAATGCAGGGATTTACTTAACTGTATGTCTGCTTTACTTTTTTACTTTTTTATTGCTTTAACTTTTACTTAGTTTTAGACATTCAAGTTCTCATGGATCCGATCAGAGAAGCTGAGCTTGTAGTTAAGTTCTTTGTTCATCTGCTAAAGGCACCTTCAACGACAAATCATATGTTTATACTCTAATGAAGTAGGACAAGTTTCTGCAGCAAGAATACCGATAGAAGAGAATTAACAGTGAGTTTTACAAATTCACAGTAGGATATTTCATGATCATGAAATTGATTAGCAGTTAATAACTATTTTCAATCCATCGTTAATCACTATTTCACAACTTATTTTATTTCTTATAAAATATAGATTACTTTTAATTTAAATATAAGTCACTTTCGAGAAATAAATTGACATTCACTTGAATTAATTTATTTATATTAATACCTAATTAAATATTAATCTGGACTATTAATTTATTTTGCTACACAGCAGCGCATGTATCAAATATCACAATATCACAAATATAAACCTAGGTCAAAACTGTCTTAAGATCCAACATTTCTGTATTAGGTTAGAACTGTACAAAGCTAAGTTTTACCATTTCAATACTTTGTTCAAACATTAGTCAATAATTATGTTAGGTTGTAGTAGCTGTGTGTCTAAGACTCGATTCCATGCGTTATTTGAAAACATAAAATACTAGACAATTTAATGTCTAATAATTATAATTTTATGTTTTATTATCGTTACGTAACTTATTCCTTCGAACTCTTTGAACATTCCTCGGATGCTCGAATGTGCATACGTTTTTGACATCTTTCGCGTGCTGCGTTTACAAGATTATGCCAATTAGACGTGCAGCTGTTTCAATACGTTAACGGTAATAAGTGAGGATGCGAACTTTGAGTGGATCGGACGAACTAAATTTCGAAAAACTTCTACACAACGATCTCATCCGCATGATCCTGTTGTGTCCCAATTCACGGACTCTCCTTCTGCACTACTTACTTTATTTTAGTCGGTTAGATTCAATTAAATCTGAGATTTGGAAAAAACCAGTAATGACAAAGCTGAGAAAAGCGTCACTTTATACGCGCAAAGGATTCTTTCAAAGGATAGTATTCGAATCTTCAGCCTTCTTCTTTCAACTTAGACAAAAGTTATAACCACCAGGCCGCGTTCATTCTGACACCTTTTGAAATGTGGGTTACTGTTTTACTCAAATGATTTAGCCATTGTTTCAGTGAGTAATTAAAGCTCATGGATCTCCCAATATCGGCTTATCGGATTTTTGATTTATATCGTAAACTTAATAGGCATTTTTATTTGTTATACCTGTGCGTTTGCCTGCGTTTTTTCAGTGCGCGATGTTGTCTCGAACGACAAGTAGCACTAACTGTTTGTGTGTGGCTGTCGTTGTTGGTAAGGCTAGCAAACTATAAACTACTAAACTATAAACTAACAAACTATAAACTAACAAACTATAAACAAAATATCCTGACTTTTAAAATGCGTAACTATCATCATAGTTAATAATTACTAGTCTTAATTAAATGTAGCCTTTGATGTACATTAGTAAATAAAGATTAAACTGTATTACCAGCATAACTGGCTGAAGTCAGTGGCGATGTCGGTAAGATATCCGAATGCGGATCAGTATGTGCGGGGTTCAAATCCTGGATTCGCACGTCATTGATATCGCTTTCGAGAGATGAAACTGACGTTAGCATTAACTTTACAGCTTTTTTTACCAAGTCTATTAATATTGAGACAAATGCTGAGAGACAAATAGTCAGTAAAATATCAATCATACCTTTCTAAGGAATATGATCTTTATTTTAAAATACGCCTACTATTTAGCGTTTGCCATTACAATAGACATTAACTGCAAAACCCAATTTAGAATAGAGAGAAATGAATAAGACTACATGATAAGACTACCCGAGCAATGGACACGCCTAAGCGAGATGGTTGAAGCAATGAATAGGCCCAACAGATACCATGAGAGAAAACCTAGCAGTCTACCTCAGACCAGTACAATCTCAACTCCTACACTGTGTACATTATTCAGCGTTATAAGTAACATGTTCCAATTCTCACATCTCTTTTCACATCGTTCCCTTTCACTCATATCTCTTACATCGTCACTTTAGCCTTGCTTCGACCTGGAGGCGTTTAGCGGAACTTGTGATTGATCGTCGCTGATCGTGCTCTATTCTCAAATATCGCTCACAATATCTGAACGCCGTCATGCGCGCGTGCACGGCGCACATAATATACGGCGTGAACGAGCAAGAGAGGCGAAGAATGAGGAAAAAAAGAATAAAAGGAAAAGAGAGATTCAGTGGTGCGCGATTATGCATGGAAAACTAGAAGTTAAGAGATGGAGAGAGAGAAAGAGAGAGATAGGAATGAAGGGAAAGAGAGCAAGTGGAATCACTTAGGTACATGTATCAGCTCGTTCCGAAGGAAAGAAGGTTGAATATTTAAAATAAAATTTTAGATACATGTAGAAGCTTTTCACATTAGAATTTCTAGATTTAAGAAAACTCAGTATAAAACAGATAAAAATATAAGTTCACCTTTCACTTTTTAAATTTCTCTTCACTTCAAAAGTATTTTGAGAAATTTCTGTTCAATCATAACAGGTCAGCGATAGCGAATTTCGGCCATCAACGGTAATCCCTTGTCATGCCCTTTATCATTCCACTTAGTAATTTCCAATTATGCAAAGTGATATAGAAACTTAACAAATTAAAAGATACAATATAAATATAACTAGCCAGTTCTGTCTGTCTGTCTGTCTGAAGTAACGATGTTTATAGCACTGTTATCTGGCGAGTATAAATTTAATCGCAGCGTCATATTTATAATCCATAAATAAAACACTTTTTTCATAATACATTTATAATAAATATTTAGATATTAATTTCTTGAGAGGCGTATGGTACATTGGTAGAAAGTCAGCCTTAAGAAACTATAATTAAAAGCTATAATTAAGTGCAATATTTAAGCACTAAAACGAAGCATTTCTGTATTGTAATTATGGAAGTAAGTTCTAGTTTTAATTAAGCAATATCCTGGTTTTTCTAGTTTCCAGTTTTCCAGTTTGCTAAATTATAGATTTTGTTTCAATTTCAAGCTTTCGTGCCTTGTTTTGCGAGAAAGACTAATGCATCTGTTTACAGTTAGAGGAAATACTTATAGTAAAGCGCAATTGCGTCAGGAGTGCAAGCTTGAAGGTCATTACGTTCTCTCATTAGGCATAGTCGGGGGTTTCTACAAAAGTTATGTAATTCATAATCGTCAAATTAAAGCACGAGCGCATCTTTCCTGCCAGTGATAAAACATCAGCTGCCATTTATCCACTCATTTAATGTTCGTGCACTACTGTAGATCGTTACATTCTTGCTCTGAACGCGAACAGTATCTACTATGCTGCCTATATACAGCTACTATGCTACCTATATACAGCTACTATGCTACCTATATACAGCTACTATGCTACCTATATACAGCTACTATGCTACCTATATACAGCTACTATGCTACCTATATACAGCTACTATGCTACCTATATGCAGCTGCTATGCTACCTATATGCAGCTACTATGCTACCTATATACAGCTACTATGCTACCTATATATATCTACTCATGCGATGACTATTACAAATTCATTAATATCTTAGAGACATTTGTAAATAACGCCCAATAATTAATTACACGTAAATAACTATTCAACTGTACTAACTGGATGGACTAGTGATTTGCACGTTTACTACAGAAGGTGAGGATGACACTGGTTCGAGTCTCGAACAGCCGAATAGCCGAGTTGAATAGCCGAGATGCTGTATTGTTATCATTTTGAGTCTGCTAAACTTGGCTCTATTCTTTACTTGTTTGAGTTTAACATCAAGGGCAGAATCATAGGGGTTTCTCTTCAAGACGTCAAGGATACAACGGAACGACGCCGTAGTTGACCAACTGACCGACCAACCAAAGCAGCAGTCAGACTAGACCGAAGCTAAAGCTAAGGTTAACGTCAGTTTCCTCACTCGAAAGCGATGTCAGTGACGGGCGAGCCCAGGATTTGAACCCGCATCAACTGATCTGCGGTCGAGTATCTTACCGACTTCGTCACTGGCTCCAGCCATTGTTGCCATCACTAGACCGAGTGACGATCCAGTTTTTAGACTGAGTTAGCAATGCTCCAAACAGTCTCAGGTTCTGAGTGAACGACTGTAGTAACCACACCTCTGCCACTGGAGCCAGTGGCGATGTCGGTAAGATACTCGACTGCGGATCAGTAGTGCGGGGTTCAAGTCCTGGGCTCGCCCGTCACTGACATCGCTTTCGAGTGAGGAAACTGACGTTAACATTAGCTTTACCAGCTTTTAGCTCGGATGGCCTCATCGGTTAGGATACTGCTACAATAGATCAGTCTTCTCTCACTCTTCCTGGCCCTGGAATGTGATTTCACTAACTTGCTCCAAGCGTGTCTTTATAGCTTTATAACTATCTCGGTTCCATCACAACAATAACACCAGCAACAACAACATCAGCTCGAAACAATAACAAGGTTCAATATCCCAGGCAATTGTGATTGTACGATTCAATTCTGTTCTGATAATTACTATTCACTTCGTTACTCAAACGGGATCAAAATACAGATTTGGCTTTTATTCGCCAATACTAGCCAATCAACCATTGTAAGATTGAACGTGAGCCAATCGTTGGATCTTTGGCTCATGATTATATTATTTAGAGGCTTGACTCCAGGATTACTAGTTGACGTCACTGATTCCCGTCCGTTATGTAAAGATCCGGTTACAACATAATACCGTAATGTATGCGGTAAAACATGGCGTCTGTCAGTCATCCGTAGAGGCTTAGTTCAGGTAATGTGCTTCCTCGGCACTCAAACTGTTTAGCATTAAAAAGTTTTATCTCAGAATTAAGAAGTACAAGATCCATTAATCAACGAGAATTTATCGTCGGATTCTACTCCCAAAATATATCATTGACTTTAATGAGATGGATTTTCTTTTTCATTTTGTAAAAGTAATTTCTCCAGAGATAATTTCATAATAGTAGGCTCAGTCTTGACTTTTATTATAATTATAAGAAAGTTCGAGATTTAAACATGTGAAAATTCAACATCATACGTAGACTTAACTAGTCTCTGAAGCGCATCGAATACCAACAAATAAATTGATCTAGCCAATCTAGCCATAATTGTTTTAAGCAGGCGCCTACTACATGGATCATATTTTCCAAGTATTGTTAAGCTAACGGCAGCGTTAGGCAAGCTTCTCAAAATAGACGACAAGTCATAACTGTAAGTTAAAAATAGAAGTTGAGGATTATGGAAAACTATGTCAACAGCCATATTTTCTGGCTAGAAGCTATAATTAGTCATTGCGAAATGATCAACTTGTTGGTACATGGAATACTCGTTTAGGAGCTATAAAGTAACTGTGAGTAGGAATATTTACATTGGACCTGTTATTTGGCACAACTATTGTAAGAGATAGATCTGTGGGAAAAACCCATGGACCTACCCAGACCTACCCATGTTTGTCTTTTCAATTCCAAAATATATGAGTTACCAAACAGACTGATGCCTTCAGATCTGCTACATCTACATTAGTAGCCTCTAACGAATCTGTAGGTTAGATTTGCTCATCTCATAATCTTCCTACCACGGCATAAAAGTACTTGAATAGAAATCATATGAACTAATAACTCGTCGAGCTGCTAGCTTTGTATCTTACGTTCAGTTGATGGCTTTGCGAGCTAATCGTAACTTAATATATTATCGCTCTCTGTTTCAGATCACTGAGGTTGAATTTTGTGCGGAATAGGTTTATTATCGGCGAACAATTATACTGCGTGCACTCTAATCTATAGATTAACGTAATTAAAGTAGCCAATAAACTCAAACAATATGTATTAGAATAAAGTTTTAACTTCCTAAATTTAAATAATTAAAAATTTAATAATTAAAATTGGTACGCTACCAATAGGTCAAAAACATACTTTCAATTTAATATATTAACAATAGTGTAATTATATCAAATGACCTAACTAATCCTGTAATCATAGAACTATTGAGTGTTAGGGGTAAACGGTAGCATAGTCCTGCCTCTTGAAATCTCATGCTTAAAAAGTAAAAAATGCTAATGTTAACGTCAGTTTCATCACTCTAAAGCGATGTCTGTGACGGGCGAGCCCAGGCTTTGAACCCCGCACATACTGATCCGCGGTCGAGTATCTTACCGACATCGCCACTGACTCCAGTCAAGAATCTTATTGGAAAGTTTTATTAAAATAGAAGTTTCTTAACTTTTAAAAATTATTCATTTTACAATAAACTTACTTTAATATTTTTTTAAAGAAAATGTGTACCTTACTACGCCAAAAGCATTGAGGTTAGCTGAGGGATATCTCTATAAGATCTGCTAAAACTGATCTGAGTAAGACAATAAAAATTATTATAATAATAAGTCAATACTACTAGAAGTCATTGTAGATTGCAACATAGTCGTGTGTTCTAACAGGCTACAAATGATGACTCAATGACCCTTGAATGACCATTGAAGAGATGATAGTAGAGAAAGAAATGAAATAACTCGAAGATTACCGTCTACTTCTAAACATCATTAGCATAGTCATATTCATATTCATAGCTGGGGTTCCTTTGATCAAACCCGAGGCCTCTTGCCTATCAGATAAGTGAGATACTAACTCGGTAAACGTTCAAACATGACTCTTAGCTTTATCTGACATTTGAAATGTATTATTTTAAATTTACAGTGTGCATTCGATTACTTGCAGTATTCGTATTTTGTTATATAATTATATATAGAAGCTTCATATTATTGTTGTAGGTTCTTGTTAACATTGTTGCTTCACTATATTTCTACAGTGTGAATAAGTGGGTAGTAAGCATTGACAACATTTATAAAATAGATATTAATAATAAAGGTTTAACGTCCGTTTATATTGTGAAATCCGTGCACTTTATTGCATTATCTGCGAACTTAACTGTATTGGCAGTGCACTTTATTATACAAGCAGGGCACTGTAGCATATTAGCAGTGCTCTTTAGTGTACTATCGGTGCATTATAAATTCTCAACATAATTAACTTATTGAATATCTCAGTTGCTATTTCGTCATCTTGACGCAATAGCAAAAGATGGAATTACCTGGAAGAGCTATATGCCATGGAACTTCTGGTAATAAGTACACTCAGATAGATAAAAAAAAGATAAAGAGGGGAGATAAAGAAAGAAAGAGAGAGAAAGAGAGAGAGAGAGAGAGAGAGAGAGGGACCCATTAAACTAGCAGCTCCTCAGTTGACAAGATTTGGGATCAATTCGTCAACATTTACGTAACCACTGTTCGGAGCCATCATCGTTAATAATTCAATACTAGACTACTAGACTTTGAATCTTGACCTTCTAACAATTTGATTATTTTGCAGTAGAATAACTACTTTTGGTTCTATCACACAGAAACTACTACTTTAGGTAAAGCACAGGTGTGACTTAACTCTGTGTATGTCCACAAGAATATCGTCGAACGGCTCTGCACGGGAATAACGTAGATAAGATTCAGAATTGGAATTATTTCGAAAGAGTTATTAAAATAACTTTTAAATTTACAAGTTTTCAGAAAAGAAAACAGCTAAAAGCGCAATAATGATTGAAAGAGATTGACTACATCGAATGGTGTTGTGTATTATGCAGAAGTAAGTATATTTTATCTCTATCTATTTCTATAGGACGTGGAGTAAGACAAGGACATTTTGCCGCTGCTGTTGAACATTTATGGTGAGGCAATGATGGAGGAAGCCATGGAAGACTTGGAAGGAGGAATAAAAGTAGGAGGGAATTTGGTACAAGATGTACGATTTGCAGATGACCAAGGAATGGTAACGGGCAGCGAGATTGGATTGCAGAAGATAATGGATAGGCTGAATGATACGGCCCTAAGATATGGCATGAAGATTAATATAAAAAAGACTAAGGTTATGAGTGTGTCCAATAATAAAGGTGAAGTTAATATCACAATAAATGGTACGAAATTGGAACAGGTAAGGAATTTCAAATATTTGGGTCATACTATAACCGATGATGGGAAATGTGAGACGGAAATATGCAGTAGGATAGCACAAACAAAAGCGGCCTTTGCTAGTAGAAAAGAACTATTAACAAAAAGTCTAAAGAAAGACACAAAGATAAAGATAGTGAAAACTTTGGTTTGGACCACGCTATTGTATGGATGTGAAACATGGACCTTAAGGAAAGAAGATATTAGGAAACTGGAGGCATTGGAAATGTGGATTTGGAGAAGAATGGAGAGGATTAGCTGGACTCAAAAGGTTACAAATGAGGAAGTCCTGGAGAGAGTTGCACAGATAGACAGTTGATAAATGTATTAAGAAATAGGAAGAAGAGATGGATAGGACACATTCTAAGGGGGAAGGTCTATTAAAAGAGGTCTAGAAGGTAGAATGGAAGGAAAAAGAGGCAGGGGCAGGCCGAGATTAGTTATGTTAGATGATTTAAAGACCCACTCATATGTGGAAATGAAGAGGAAGGCGGAAGACTGAGAAGATTGGAGGCGTTATGTACCATGGACCTGCCAGAAGGCAGTGCAATAAGCGAGAGAGAGAGAAGTATATTTATGCAATTTTTGAATTGAAATTGCCTCTACTTTTTATTTGCTTTTTGGATTTGAATTGGTTTTTATTAATGCTTTCAAAGTGAATTATATTCTAGGTGCTTTGAGGTGTTTAAGTACAGTATGTATATTAAAATAAAATTATAATTACTACATTTTATTATGTTTTAAGGAGTAGACTCATTTTTATTGGTAGGTTCCGATCGATTCTCATCTAAGAATGCTGCTATTGATTTTAATTTACTGCAGTAGCTAAGCTATTCGCCACTACGAGTACGTGCAGTTTCTGTCGATTATTTAATTTTCTATCGAGCTTGTAAATTTCAAGACTTTACCCAAATCAGAAGCTACAATTTGATTGAAATTAATTTCTATGACTCTTTAAGCTTCATAAATTAAAGTCAACTGTTAGAATCGTGCTAAATTTTGCTTAATCAGACTTAAGCATGCCTGGTCATGCCTGACCATGCCTAATTATGCTTTGTCATGCCTGGTGCTGTTGTTTGGTATTGGGTATAATGGCACTGATTAGAATAAAGAAGCTTACGATGAAAGCTGATGACGACGAAAGCATGCATAGGTAATTCGTAAACTGTAGAATTATTAAACACGACGTCCTTTGTTCAAATCTCAGAGGAGCAATCTGGCTTGCACAGCGGATTAATAAATGTAATCATAGCCTCAATAACTTTCTCAATAATTAGATAATCTCTGGAACATTTTGCACCTCATTACACATTTATAATTTCATGCAATAAAAGTTCATATTAAATTTGATAATCTATGAATATTTAGCAAATTATAAGAGTCCTTTCAAGATCTTCATATGAGATTCAGTACCTCAAAACACTATTCTCTCTCTCTCATTTTACCTATAAATATACAGTAACTCCAATGCTCTGATATATGGAAAGTCTAAGTCTTATATGTATATCGTATATTATATTATCAAATAAATTAACAACTTGTCATTGAATAATAAATGGATACTCTAAATACTGCATAACTTTAATTACTCTTAACTTAGAGCAATTAACGTGGTAAATTTTCCCACTATCGTATAGTCAGTGTCTACATTAGTCAACTCATTAAAAATAAGTTAACCTTTCTATTAGATAATTCGCAAATTTACCGAACTAACACGGACTCTGGATACGGAATTTATTGCATGTTTCATCGCCTAAGTTACCATCAGCTACCGAACAGTCAGAGATTATGCAACAGTACTTACTGATATGTTCCATCCCTTAATTAACGATTTAAACAGTAAAAAAGTTAAACACTATCTTCTTGAAAAATCCATAATGATCTCACTTCTCCTCTGTCGTTTCCTCAATTCGAAAGAATGAAAATTAGTTATTTGAGCTTAAAGGTGACTACAATTATATGAATATCTAATTGTAAGAAAACAGGGATAAGGGATGCTAAACGATTTAATCATGCATTCGTATATGGATTTGACTCAGAAAACAGAATAGAAAATTGCGACACTAAATACCATTGATTTGCCGTCAAGCTGAACCATGAGAAGCAATTGTAACTACATAAACTGTATTTTCTTGTACTTTTCTTTTTACGTTATTAGGGGTACATTTGCAAAGAAGCATCTTGGAAAATATGCTAATGTCTCAAAATCATACCAAAAAATTGAGTACATGTTTGGTGCCATGTAATTGGGGCATCGATTTTGCAAAATTTTATATGGGAGCATGACATTGTGACGCACATTTCAACTGACGATTAACTTAATTGATTCTTTTCCCTGGGAAGTTTATCGTATTTGATGCTTGATGGTGGGTGACCTTGAAAAGCAATATAGAATACTTCTATGATGAATATACACAAGGAAAAACTTCCAGTATATTCGCTGTCTAGGCCAGCATCAGTCAATCACTCTACAGGGAATTCCTCAGTACCTCTGTCATCTGAGTCATCCTGCCAGAGTGTGGACTTCCGTTTTAGGGGTATTTGTGATAACTCTAATGTCTAGCTGTGCTGTAATAGATGCACAGCACTTGATCTCATTTACAGCATACTAACAACGTGCAAAGTTTGTCCGTTATGTTAAAAAAGTACATATCACATCTACTATTAAAACTTTCCATAAGAAGTAGTAAAACGGTAAAAATTTAGGGGTGTTTGTGATAACTCTAATGTCTAGTTGTGCTGTAACAGATGCACAACACCTGATTTCCTCTATAGAATCCCAACAACATTACAAAGTCTTGTCCGTTATGATACCAAAGTATATACTAATTAGGAATTACTATAAAAACTTTACATAAGAAGTAGTAAAACGGTAAAGTTTAGGGGCATTTGTGATAACTCTAATTTCTCGCTGTGCTGTATGCACAGAACTTGATCTCCTCTACAATATACTAACAAAATTGCAAAGTATTGTCCGTTATGTTACAAAAGTATATACTTCTTACTAAAAAAGCTTTCCATAAGAAGTATTAAAGAGGTAAAAATGTAAAGATATCCTGAGAAAATATTATTAAATGCATTAAGAGTATTATTAAAGTATAACTTTACAAAATCAATACCCTTTTTAAAAACATCGTTGAAATTATATTGAATAAGATTAGTTTTCTAGGCTCTCGTTCACCAGGCACCGGGTAACTATTCCGCAGTCCTCCATGTCGATCCGTTGACGCCTACAAGCTTGATCCTGGAATGATAATGGTTCGGAGAATCCCAAAGGTGCTTGTCACCTGCTGTTTCAATCCAACCCCAAAAACAAACTCAGTTCTCTTTCCAAAGGTTGTGCAGCCTACATAAAAATAATCTGCTTGAATGTATTTTTCTCGATCTCGTTTAGTTTGAACGTAGAGGTAGATGTGAAATTGGTTTATATATATAAACGGTTTTTATAGTAAGATACTTTGAAGGAAGGATGACTTGTGTTAAGGCAAATTAATAATGGATCTTAATGAAAATTAATGGATCAGCTATAAGTAATGAACATGGGCGAGATTGGCAGGGAAATTCAACCCCCCCCCCTTCACTAGATATGAAATTTGTTAAATTATGGACAGCGGTATAGAAGTCATCAGAAATTCAATGAAACATAGAATGCTGCAAGGGCGAAATTTTGTCATTGAAATTTGGACTTGTTGTCGGGTAGTGCATTAAAATATCTAAATAACTCTCACAACGTTCACAACATCTTGCATAGAGTGCAACAATGTTGTTGCACCCTATGCAACTATGTATTGTGCTGGAGAGAGCACTTTATCCTGAAAATATTTAAGAAATATAGATACCATACTTAAATAATCTGATATTGATGAATGTGCATTATTTTTAGTACTTCGAATCGATGGTGTTGATATTTACTAAATTGCTATTATTATTGTTTCTAGTCCCCGTGTTGTGTCTGGGATTCTGAAGAATAAACCAACCGTGGACTGCACGTGTCGTAAAAGGCGACAAAGCACTAAGATCCAAACTAACGTCAGAAAGGGCAATCAGTTGGTGAGCGCCTAGGCTCCAGAAATTATTACACAATTTTCTAATCCCGACACTATTTAATTTGGGATTCAAGAGAGGATGAGTATTATTATTATTATTATTATTATTATTATTATTACTACTACTATTATTGTTATATTATTATTACTACAATTATGATGATTATTATTATTATATAAATTGTCGAAAGTTATTTTTAAAATTATTGTTATTATTATTATGAGTTTTTCTTATAAATTATTACTATTATTCATTCTTTACTCAAATTAACATTTATTTGCTCTTCTTCTGCTGGCATCTGTCACCTATTATCATTATTATTATTATTGTTATTATTATATATTTTTTTTAATTTTACCCCGGTGTAAAGAACCTGGGGTTTGATAAAAACGATTCAAGCAATACGTGCTGAATCGCCGCCCGGCTACTCGAAGTCATCAATCGGCTTAAAAGAATTGTTGAAGCAGACTGCATTAAATCTTTGCAAAGTCATGGAAAGCCTTTGCCAAAGAAAAGATGTCTCTCGCTTATCGCCGGTTTGCTCTGCAATAAGTCTGCCTATGCCATTAATAAAGTCAACTCCTTCGGGATTCATCGGGCCCATGGTTTCAATGGCCACCGGAACAACTTCATATCCTAAGGACATATCACGGTATTTATCCAACTTCCTAGAGGCGGCATGACAGCAGCACCACCGGCTGTGACCGAAGTCGTATTCAGGTAGGAGTTTGCCATAGTGTCAATGACCGTGACATCCCATACGGCACATTTACCGTTGCACCAGGGCACTAAAGTCATGCCGTCCGGACGCTTGCCGTCTGATCTGTACAACCCACTTGGTTCCTTAGAGGAAGGGATGCCTGCTCTTGAAAGTGCTCGCCATATTAAGTCATTTAAATTGTGATGGCGAGACATTCTACCTGAGCTTCGTTTGCAGGAGAGGCCGTGGAGACCTAAAGCGTCGACTTCATGACCGCAGGGGCACATGTGAGGCTCGCAAGTTTTCGCCCCTAAACGGAAACTAACGGCTACTCGAATCGCCTCATTGTCTAAAAATAGCCCACAAGAAGCAACAGGGAGAGCGCGAAGCCAGTCACTGCTTCTTCTGGTTGATACAGCTAGGAGTCATGCTCTGTCTACTGCATTGGATTGGGATTCTAGCAGACTGTTGTAAATCCGATTCACTATAGGACGGTCCCATGATTTCTGGCTACTGACTGAGGTAGAAGGTGGAGCACTGGAGGTGAGGCTTTTGACCAAACTGACAACGCAACGTCAATGAATTTATTTATTATTATTATTATTATTATTGTTATTATTATTATATTATTTTTTTATTATTGTTTCTAATATTGTATTATGTTCGAAGATCTCCGGCTGTAGAATGGATGAAATCCACAGTGTGCTTGTGATTATGATTCCTCATATTTCTTTTCATATTTCATAATTTGTTTTTCTTCTTATCGTTTCAATTATGTCTGTGGACTTATTCTGCGAATAAAGTACGTATACATGTAGTCTATATATAGTCTATACAAGAAGGAAGATATTAGGAAACTAGAGGCATTGGAAATTTGGATATGGAGTAAAATGGAAAGGATTAGCTGGACTCAAAATGTTACAAATGAGGAAGTCCTGGAGAGAGTTGGTTCAGATAGACAGTTGATAATTGTATAAAGAAATAGGAGGAAGAGTTGGATAGGACACATTCTAAAATGAGAAAGTCTATTAAAAGAGGTCATAGAAGGCAGAATGGAAGGAAATAGAGGCAGAGGCAGGCCGAGATTAGGTATTTTATTTAGCTGCTTTAGAGACCAAGTCATATGTGGACACGAAAAGGAAAGCGAAAGACAGAGAAGATTGCGGGCGTTATATACCATGGGCCTGCTAGTAGGCAGTGCACTAAGAATAGAAAGAGAGAGAGAGAGAAAGAGAGAGAGAGAGAGAGATGTATACAGATCCTAAGGCCAAGCAATAATTGAAATTAGCAATGGAAAGCTATCTCACTGGTCATATTAGTGTTGCAACTTGAAGTAAACTCCAATAGAATCAAAAGATTGAATACTCTCACCGGAAGGAGTCGTGCTAATTTTATGACTATGCCAATTTTGAATTTTCTAGCTAGATCTGAAACTAGATTTAAATAAGTAGATCTAAAATTATAAGCATTAAGTTGAAAATTTTGTTTCATTTTGTTATTCGTCAAAGTTCGTTTTATTAAATATGTGACGAAACGTTTAATCTACTTAACAAATGACCGACAATCAAAAAAATGTAAGCATGCATGTGGTAGTAGTTTTAATCAAGTAGTTTTAA
Source organism: Enchytraeus crypticus (assembly GCA_905160935.1). Taxonomy (NCBI): domain Eukaryota; kingdom Metazoa; phylum Annelida; class Clitellata; order Enchytraeida; family Enchytraeidae; genus Enchytraeus; species Enchytraeus crypticus. The sequence goes on along the minus strand of CAJHZI010000247.1, from coordinate 728,298 downwards.
TGGCTTTAAGAATTTCCCCTGAAGTTAAATTAAAATTGCCCTTTGGACGCGGCCCGTTTTTCGACACTTCGTTACACTACTGCTTGTCTTGCACAGCGGGCGTTGTGTTACGTGTAAAGTTATGATGCGTTACCTTTCCGCACCAGGTACTCGAAAACAGTTAACATTCACCAGTAAATCCTTACCTTGGAGTAACAATGAGCGATGGAATGCCGATACGTTTCATCCCATTTAATTGTTATTGTGTACATGTATTGGCAATAGTGTTTTGACGATAGTTGTATATTAGCAATAGTTGTATGCTCCGCTAGTGACTTCTCTGAGTATCTCTTCCTTGTGAGGAATCCGACGTTAAATCTTCGCTTTGTTTTATTTAAAAGTTTACTATGTCTTGACTGTATGTGGATTTTGTGGGTAAGCATAAGCTCTGTAGGTCAGTTAATCAAATTTTTGCAGATAAAAGACTTGGGCGAGATGTTGTGCACTTATTTAAGCCACGTGTTAATGAAGGAAGTTAAGCTTTATTGAGCTCAGTTAGTACATGGATGGATGACCACCTTGGAAGACCGAGTGTTGACAGCTTTGAATGAAGAAGTTCCCTAGGTGTTGGAAGGTTATTCTTAAATCCGAGTCGATTATAATCAGTGATCTATCAAAATCAGATGGAGGAAATACCGAAACTTTAAAAAAAATTATGCAAGAAAAATTGGTAACCCATGCGAATGTCGTGTGTGCATCTGTGTAACCCTAGTAACAAAATTTTTTTGTTGGATTTTGCTTTATTTACAACTGTTAATTAGCTGCAATCATTTAATTAAGTTCTTAAATAGAATAATAAGAACAATCTTGAAACGTTATACCTAGACACATGGGTGCATATTCGATCATGTCTTTATAATATCCTTGTTCCATACGACCCTTCCGGTTTTCTGTGCTGGAAGCAAGTTTATATAATTTATATTACGAAGGTTATGTTTATTCGCTTGTATTACGAAGGTTATATATTATGTTTATTCGCTCGTATCATGAAAGTTATATTGCGTTCATTCGACCGAATATTCGGACACTATGACCTCGTCATTAAATATTCGTAGCTGACTAGCCAATTAAATAAACAGACAGGCCTATTAGATATTTGTGTAAATTTTTGTTTGTTTTACTTCAATCGGTCCTGTATTGTATAGATGGTGATACTTTGATTTTAAGATATCTGTATACATGTGAGATATCTGTACACATGTGAGATATCTGTACACATGTGAGATATCTATACACATGTGAGATATATGTACACATGTGAGATATCTGTATACATGTGAGATATCTGTACACATGTGAGATATCTGTACACATGTGAGATATTTGTACATATGTGAGATATCTGTAAACATTTGAGATACCTGTACACATGTGAGATATCAGTACATATGTGAGATATATGTACACATGTGATGTATCTCTTTGGATCGTTGGAAGTTTTTCGTTTTTGGTTCGTTCTACGTTAATTTAACTTTATTCACGTTGATATTAAAGCTACTTTTTCATTGTTGGATTCAAACGATAATCATTTAAAATTTATTTATTTTAGTATTTAGTTTTATTTTTGTTCTGGAGATTTTTGTCTAACCCTGAAATTAAAGTGGTTTTTAGTGTGATTGCTTTAACTGGAATAGGAATTGCGGAACATATGCCATATAAATGGCACAGGGTCCGATCCGGAAATCATGGCCCAACATCAGTTTAAAAGTTGATTTTTGAAATAACCTGTTGATCCTTCCCTTTTCGCCTTACTCAGGATATTTCACAAATTTGAGATTATTTATTACAACATTCTCTTAATTCTCATTTCATCATTTACTTATGCATGCTCTTTACAATTCCCCTAACCATTCAATGTAACTAGTATTTATTCTCTCCTCTCTCACTCTCTCTCTCTCTCTTTCAGTGAAGTGTCTACCATCAGGTCCATGGTACATAACGCCTCCACTCATCGGTATCTTCCGTTTTCCTCTTTATTTTCACATAAATAATAAATAACACACATTATAGTGAAATGATCAACTACGTTGATATCTATCACTTTTAATGCAACATGTTATATCCATTAGGCAATTTAGTCCATTTTCCGTGTAGCCAGTCCAGTGAATGTCCGAGATTTTACTCTCAGATCAGCGCGGCTGGGATTCGAACCCACGAGGGTTCAATTCACCTCAGTGTCTGTCATTTAAAACTTCATGACGCTATCTACACCCTTAACCATTGCGCTATTGAGACATGCGAGTGGATCTAACATTAAATCATTTAACATACCTTTTGATATACCATTATTCTTGGGAGATTCTGCTTATGACGAGGTGGGCCCCCTATGCCTTCCTCAGCTAGAATTTATTATTTATCGGAAATCCTAAATATTCAAATAAAAATATTAATTTTACTATAGCCATGTTTCTTTTTAAAAAATCATCCAATTCTACGACAGCCATCTCTTGACTGAAGCACTAATACACGCAGAATAAATTTACGTCTAGGAGCCTTTGACAGCGATTTTCTCGACAGCTAACACGTTTCCAGCGGCTGCTGCATGTTTCTTGTCGACGGGATGTACTTACTTCTTTCTAGACGGGTTGTTGAGAGGAAATCAAAGCATTTATCGACGGTTATGTTTTCGTAAAACTTTCTCCTGCAAAGCTGATGAGTTCCTCGGAAGTGATGCGCTCGAGCACGGCGGGTTATGAACAACTCGGGAAGTGTTTTAACATCCTGATAAAGTGACCGGAATCACCTATTAGCGGCCATATTTGAAGATTTTTCATGAGATTAGGCTTGCTTTGCAAAATTCAGTTGTCCTTTCCTTCCTCCATATTTGAACTATGAAGAAAGAAGCCGATTGTAAATTTCCCAATGAATCAATTTTCTTCAAAACTTTATCTTCTAGTATGAACATTAGGTTTACTAATCCATCTGAAATTCATTCCAGTTTTATTGGTAAAGCTCTTTATGTTAACAGACTCTATCCCTTATATACCGGACACTCACTGTTGAACATGTGCGTATTTCACTTACTTGTGTTCTTTGCATTTACAGGCGTCTTCAGATGGCATGAATATTTCTATAGTTGTTTAGCCCCTTCTTATCAACCAGAGCATCACATCATACGAAGAACCTAACGCTAAATATTCAATTCGTTTGATTTATTAGACGTAAAATTGGTGATTATTCTAATAATTTATGAATACTATACTTGATTTACCACTATTAGAAAGTTTTAAGAAGTAATCATAAATTGTTAGAGATTTCTATAGAAATAAAATTAAGTATATGCACGCATTATAGTGAAGTGATCAACTATATTGATATCTATCACTTTTTGCAATACCACATGTTTAAACCGTTAGGGAATTTAGTTCATTTTCCGCGTAACCAGTCCTGTGAATGTCCGAGATTTTACTCTCAGATCAGCGGGGCTTGGATTTGAACCCACGAGGGTTCTATTCACCAAAGGATCTGTCATTTAAAACTTCATGACGCTATTCACAATTAAAAGATCAAAATCATAGACAATAATGACTGACGTTAATATAATATAGGATTGATCTTCCGGTTCATATGATATCGCTGGGACGTAGCGTATCCGCGTAACACTGATGACTTCCCGCCCGAGCTATCCGCTGAATCCTATGCCCCGCTCACTCCAGTTAAATAAACAAAGAAATATTGAGTTAAGTTGCTCCTAGCGTCTAACGTAAACAATTCACTGTAATTCGCTTGATTTAACTTTGACGAAATAAAAATAACTATAAATAGCATTATAAAGATCGATAGGTTTATCATTCTTACGGTAGAGTACTAGAAATGTCGTTTATCTAGAGTTTGAGAACTTCATAACACCGACGGAACGTTTTTTGAGAGAATGCCAGGAATTCGAAGGATATAGTAAATAGAGCGATCGTAACTATCCGAGGAATGTATCGGAATGAACTGATACTTCTTCAAAGTATCACGTTGTCTCAATTATGAAACGAACTTTTCTGATGGCCGATCTGTTGAACAAATAAACGGGCCCGAATTAAATAAACATTCAACGAAAGGTTTCAGTTATGAAAATGGAATCTCTAAAGGGAAATATTACACAAGAGGTGATAAATATTAACTAATATGTAAGTCCGACCGTGCATTCTAGAAAAATATAATGAAGAGAATGCGAGAGATATGAGAGATTAGTATCTGACGATTAGAATTATTTAGTTTTAAATCGCTCATTCTTCTTGTAATTTAGGGAATCGTCTTTAAGGAAACACCGACTGTACAATTATGCAGTATATACAGTATATATGTATGTATATATATACATATACATGTATATATATACATGTATATATATATACATGTATATGCGTATATATACATGCATCTTTATGTGTATGTATATACATGTATATACATGCAGGCTATATTTAAACAAAAACTTTAAATTTAAATTATGTCATTGCTTGATATTATCGGGATTTATTTTAAAGCGTTACTATAAAAATGTTTATTCCAAACAATACAGTGATACCGATGGACAATTTAGTTTTCCTTGACAGATTAAGCGAAACTTGGAAATAAAACTACAGACAATTGCACGTGTTTCTAAGAGTCTATTAGCTGATATCATTAATGTGGTCGTAGGATCACATAAAGACATCCAATATAATATTTTTAAATTCTATGAGTGCAGTCCGATGGAATGATATTAAGCTTAATTGCCATTTCGAATTAGTCTTGTGGCTGGAGCCAGCGGAGGTGTCGGTAACATATTCCACCGCGGATCAGTATGTGCGGGGTTCAAATCCTAGCTCGCCCGTCACTGACATCGCTTTCGAGTGAGGAAACTGACGTTAACATTAGCTTTAGCAGCTTTTCGTCATATCCCGTTACTCTAAATCCGTTGTAAAGCTGCAACAGCAGAAAGTTATTGAGAATCAGAGATCAAGATATTCTTCACGGAAACTTTGAAAACCACCCTCCTTTTCGTCTAGTATCTAGAGAACCGGTCTGACATCAACTACCCAGGATTGCCCAGTCGAAATAGAATGGAGAACATTGTGGGAAAATCCTGACGTGGCCTATCATAATTTGCTACCAGATCCTGCGGTTAAAAAGCTAACCTCGAAGTTCCTCGTCGTACGAGGTTGAACGAGTGCGACATACGCTAAGATGAATCATATCGAATGAGACTCACGTCCCTGACAGTGCCTCCTTTCAAGTAAAAGCACGTTAAATTTGTCCGAGATCCTGTAGTCCGTGTTGCGGGTACGCTTAAGGGTTACACTATAGCGTTAGAGAAAGAGGCAATGCTGACTGAACGTGGCGGTAAAATTAGAAAATTTTACGAATGAGGCGAACATGAGGTCTCTCTCTCTCTCTTTCTCTCGAGTGTTCCAAGAAATGGCAGGTTTACGGTAGATATTCATACTTAGGGTCTGGATTCATGCTTAATATTAGCCACATCGATCAAAATGTTAATACTATCATAAAATTATAGACCTCATTGCATTAGTGATAAATACCCTATGTAGCTTCTAGCAGGGGAAGAATATAGATCATGAGGTGATTTTCCGTTCTGAGAAATTAACAGTAAAGTACAATGAGAATTTAGCGCTTATACCCACAGCCAATATTGATGAAGTGGACTTCTTAAACGGATTAATTCATTTATTTTTGTATCTTATTACTATTATTTGCATTGCACAACGCTCAAAGGATTGGATGGAACCAGAAATATAAAGGGAAATTGCGCAAGTCTTTTAATAGTTTCCTGTGATAGTCCGTTCACATGAGACTGATAAATAAATTTCTCATATTCTCTCCCCCATTGCAGGTCTATAGACACATTTCTAGCCATAGCTCGCTACTACGCTCACATTCATAGCACACTATCTTGCTCACTAATGAGCGGCGAAAGACTAAAATTATTATTCCACTACAGAGGTTACTCATTTGCCGCACATTGCTATTGTAGTTAGGTAAAATATAATTATAGATTGTTCTGATGTGGATAGCCGTTGAATTCTTCAGTGCCTAATGCTAATGATATTCCTGCAATTTTTATTCGCCTCATTCGCAAGTTTTATTGGTCCTAAAAGGTAAACAAACGGCTATTTCTGCCTATTCCATCTATTTGAAGGGTAAATTATTCGCTGCAAGTTTCAAACAAGAAATGATATTTTCTGTATATCAAGTGTTTCACCAAGTTATACAATAGTGTGTGAAACAAATAATAGGAAACATTATGACTCGTCCAGTTCAGGAAACTGGGACAATGACAGATTTTAAGGATTATTCTGTAGAAATTAATTTCAATTTCATGTGACGTTTGTTTTCACGTTATGGGATCATCATTGCAGAAGAGGCGTATGTCGACATTTGGTCAAATAGACGCTGCTCATGCAAACATGTGAGTAATCTCTCTCTCTCACACTCTCTCTCTCTCTCTCTCTCACTCTCTCTCTCTCCCTCTCTGTCACTATCTCTCTATCTATCTACACTTCTGCATCTACCTCTATTTCTTCCTTCTCTTTGCTATCTCTCTTATTCTCTACTTATCCCCGTTTCATTAGGCCCTATCCATTTCTGCCTCTCTCCTAGTCGATTTATACTGCTTCTCTCTGTCTGATCATGAACCCATATTTCAGTCTGCCTTTCTTTCCGATTATATGAATTACTTCCTAAATGTATCTGTATAGTTTCCTAATTAATACTGAAACTTACAAAGCAACGAATGCTTAATTTAACATCTGTTTTGCGGCACAAGAGATTCCCTCAAGGGGTTTTCGTCTGGAATTTGAACAGATGACCTCCAGTTTATCAGTCCGGTATGCTTTCCACTTGGCTATCCAACCCGCAAACCAATCGAGAAAATGACTACATTGGTTCACCCTCACGCCACTGTGGGTATTGATACAAGAGCATTGGAATATTCCAGATTCAACATTTATTAATTGACGTACATGATCTCTTCTAGGCACAATACATATTCTATTCTAGGCATCATATATGATCTCTTCTTGGCATCATTGCAGAAACCAAATTATATTCAACAAATCAAAAGTATCTTATAAATTATTAGCTTAGAGTCGGTTTTTGCAGCTAGCAGTAATATCAGGAGCGTAGTGTTACGTATCCGTATAGAAACCAATCCGTTTAATCACCAATCCGTATAAGCACCAATCCGTATAAACACCAATGCAGAAGAACCCCTTCCATATTTAAAGAATCTCGGGAAAAGTCCAGTTATGGTACGAAAGGAAATAGGAAACCATTTACCAAATATATTTGCGAAAATAATGCAATTGGTCCCAGTTTTCATATTTTCGCAAGCTAGCGGTTGTTGGAAAAGTTAGAAGTTGAGTCAGATCATTAATCAGTAAAGTGCTTTTTTGTTCAATGTTGTCATCGACGATAGTAACACTCTTCTGATTTCTAATTGAGCCACAATGCTGACTATGAGTGGGATTTGGCATTTTCAGGATACGACAGGAAAAGTATACAGTAGATTAAATTTAGCTAAATCAGATTGTTCGATCATCGATTTGCCTTTCGACATTTAAGTAGATTATAATGTTTTTTAGTGAAGCTACCTATCAAATCATAAGAATGACTCACTGACCAGCGAGTCAGCATCTGAGCTTAATGTTAAGCGTGCTAGATACAGTGTCATCATTGTTTGCTGTGACTTCACTGTCGTCAGCAGTGTCACAATTGCTCTGTAATCACTGCTAGAGTAAGACCTTTCGGTACTTTCTGATAACGACGTTTAATATGTTCTAAATTTATTTGAAATATAAATCTCTGCTTATTATGCGATGTTAAGTAATGTTATTGCTATGCAATCTATATATAGATTTTTTATCAAATTGGCTCGTCAAAGATTTATATTCCTGTTCGTAATTTGCTACAAGTTCAATGTATGAAAAAGTAAGACAATATAAAACAATAGTCCTATATGTATCAATAAAATTTTATATCGAAACGACTTTGCTTTCTAAACGGCATTGTGACTTTTTATTTATGAGTTGAGAAAAACTTAAAAGTGAATTTTCGTTGTGAAGTCTTACAAATAGACAGCATTTGACATACATGTATGGTTGTATAGTGGGATAAAAGCTGATAAAGCTAGTGCTAACATCAGTTTCCTCACTCGAAAACGATGTCAGTGACGGGCGAGCCCAGGATTTGAACCCTGGATATACTGATCCTCGGTCGAATATCTTACCGACATCGCCACTGGCGCCAGCCAGTGAAATATGTATATGCATTTTGAAAGTGAATATGTATGTGCATTTTTGTAATGTCATCATGTATATAGAAGCCACATGTTTCATATATTCGAGGAATGATATTATTCTATTTTGAAGTAGTGCTCCGTTGCCTTCCGTTGCCTGTAAGTTTATTGATCGCTGGATGGAAACTTGTTGCGGGGTTAATCAGAGTCAACCTTCAGCTGATCAACTTTATTGCGCTATGTAGACGACTCAGTTGCCATGCTCATAATAGTAGCCATTTATATTCATGTATGCGCATACATCTTCAAAGCGTCTCAGCATTTCTTCTCAGGTCACGCGAATAAAAAGCTGTGAATGTCATCACGCGTAAAGGTCTTTATAAACAGAAGGAAAGTAAAAAGATTGTAATATACAGGAATCGAGTTTTATAAATACAGATGACGCCTTGAGAAAAGACAGGCAATATCATAAAGTTTTAATACAGCTGGATTGGACAGTAGTCTACCACAGAGGTAGTGCAGAACTATGACAGATTCTGTACCATATATAGGTACCGTATAATGCGTTCCTTGCAAAAAATTAAAAGAATCCCATTTGGTAATGGATATTTAGAACGTTACCTGAGCTTCGATTTCTTAAACATTCAAATTAAAATGTGAACCATTTTAATATATAATTTAAAATGAAAGTTTTGGCAATCTTCCATTACAAAAACTCTATTAAAAATGAACCAAAAACAGTCACTTTTCCATTTAATTCAAGAAATTAATGTTTATACTGCATGACATCTTACTATTATACTTAGAATTCATTAGAAATAGTTGATAAGTTGCGTATAAAATTATGCCATGGGTACAGTCTACATATTTAAATTAGACCAGGTTTCACCAGTTCCAGTATCTGATTAATAGAGTAGGGTTGATAAAACATAATTGATCATGATAGGGTCTGTCACTTTTAATAACGTTTGCTCACACTGTCAGCTCGTTTAGCCAAATATCCATATCACCAGTCCTGTGTTTACCGGAAATTTTCCTCTCAAATAATCTGGGTTTGGAATTGAGACCATGAGAGTTAAATTCAATCTAAGGGTGGCTTATTTAAAATTTCATGACAATACCTGACTTTCCATACAAGAACTATTTCGAATTCAAGCAAACAGTCAGATGTACCGAATGTTGTTGGACGATATTGAGCGTACTTGCGTCCAATGGCGGTTGGTTTATTACGGAAAGAAGGCGTTCGTTTGCGCAAGAAAACGTTGTGCAATTTGTATTCAACGAGCATCTTTCCATTTATCGGGCAATAACGAATCTTTGTCGCACCCACGAGACCGCAACGACTTTTGCAAGTTTCATGTCGGATGATGTCAGACAACTCAAGTTATGCGGAGTGGGCGAAAATATCCGTTTACAGTTGATGTTGCGCCTATACAACTAGCAACCGTCGAAAAGTTGTATCGTTGCTACGATTACTGTTGTCAGTACAACTAAGCAACCGTCGAAAATATTGATGTATCTTTGCAGCTAATAGTGTTGTAAATGCAACGTAGAAACGGTTGAAGAGATTAGTATATCAATGCTGCCATTAGTGTCCTCAATACAACTAAGCAACGACTGGAAGATTCGTGTATTAGTGTTGTCAATTCAAAAGAGCAACGGTCGAAAAATTCCGGGATCGTCGCTGATATCAATGTTGCCAAGAGCGCCTCGGTCGAAATTGTCCATAAAACGGATGCTATTGTAATATTGTTCGTGCAATTTTAGGTTGCTACAACATCCTACACTCGGTAAATATTAGATTTTTATGCTATCAAAGTCAATATAATGAAAAGGTGTTTTCAAAAGCCCTAGAAATAATTGAAAGCGGCCAGGCATATGTCTCATTTGCATTTCATAATCAAATTCTGTTCGAAACTCAATCAGGATCCGAGATAATGTAGGAAAACATGAGAGTATAAGACGGTTAGGTGAGATGCAGCTAATATCATAGCAAAAACTGATTCATGAACTAGAAAATGGTCAGATGGTTTAAGCGCGGTTATTTCTTAGTACACATAGTGTGATGATGCTGCACTCGGCACGAGTATGAGAGAGAGAGAGAGAGAGAGAGAGCGAAAGAGTGAGAGAGAGAGGGTTGAATTTGTTGGCATTTTACAATAATTAACATCTGATAGAAAAAGTGAAGTGCAATTATATTTAAAGTAATATTTAAAATTCTCAATTCATTGAAGATATATGGTTCATCTACAATTCTACATGTATATGCTAGATATATAGTCAAGTATATGCTGCTGTTAGTTTAAAATCATGATATTGATATTACTGCACAAAAATCATCATATATTGATACTAGTGGACAAATAAGTCCTAAACTACTCTTGACTCGTATGATAGAATTGCCGGCTTTTGTTTTTTCTCATCATCCATGATTTTAACTACCAAATTTCAATGCCGCCTGTTTAATAGATTGGATGGATTAGTCAATTGTCAATATCATGATACCGAGTGTTAGAGATTTAATTTTTTAATCAGATCACACGAAAATTGATCCCACTGGAACTAAGTGCATCCCACGATCAGCATTTAAAATTCTAGAACGAAACCTTAAGCTCTACACACCGAGCCATTTATCCATAAAAATGACATCCATTAATATAATTACAGAATAATAATTTAACATACATGTACTATAATTTTGAGTTTTAGTTACGTGCGGCGTTCATATATTATTTATATTATACTATTATTTATTTATTTTTTTTATTTATTGACGTCCCTGACATTGCCTTATGGTGAGGAATCGGACGTCAAAGTCTTACTGATTGATTGATTGATTAATTAAATAATAATCTATTCCTTTTATTTCCATAATCAATCTGACAAACCGCAGACTGTAACAATATGACAGATAACATGCAATGCATCAGATACAGGCAGAAATTCAACACAAAATCAAAAATACAAGATTGAAAATAGTAAGATAACATTAGATAACAAATAATAATAAGATAAATAAATAATAATAATAATAAGATAACATAATAAATAATAAATAACAAATAAATAATAAGATAACAAAGTCTTACTGATTGATTGATTAATTCTGTAATAACTTCCAAAACAAATAATGTCTAAGTTAAATTATCAATTAATTGTTCTGTTATAGTACTTGTCTATTAATTAAGCTATTCTGACACTTCCATTTTCCCAGTGACCTTGAGGTATTCATTAAGCTCAAGCCATAGCAACTATTGCCAGATAAGTATTGCCACTGAACGATGGTCACATAATTGTTAATAATTAATTTCGATCAATAGAAGCCTATTATAAACTGTAGGAGGCATTCAGTAGCATCCAATACAGTAATCGATATCATAGCAATCCTATTAGAAAACTACTCTCATGAACTATCCAGATTATCTATTAAGATCTCGTTGTACGTAAGGTATCGGCGTAACTGTGGTACAACGGCTGTACGCAGTAAGTATGTAGCTACTTATACAGCTGCTTATAGCTGCGTATACGATTGCTTCTGCAGATGCTTCTTTAGCTACTTCGACAGCTGCTTGCATAGCTGCGTATACGGCCGCTTCTACAGCTGCTTCTTCAGCTGCTTGTACACATACGTGTACACCTACGTGTACGGCTTCTTCTGCCGCTCCTTCTGCAGCTGTTTTTTACAGATGTGTGTACATCATGCACAACTATTTCTGCAGCTGCTTCTACAGCTGGTTCACCTGCTGTGAATCCCTACAGTTCGTGTGAGTTGATTCAGATTTAACGTTTATCTCCCTCTACTTTGACAGCCCGTACGACAGACATAGTCATATACCAAATTGCCTTGAGAGCCAAACAGTGCCGGAACCTTGGAGGCGTATTAGTCTGGGGTATGAATCTACAGCCATGTCTTAAAGCTATGAAGAGGTTGCTACGTCATGAAGCCGACTTTAGACAGCACGCAGGGAAAGTCGGACCTGTATGACGCCTCATCTGACGGGCATTGGCTGGAGCCAGTGGCCATGTCGGTAAGATATCCGAACGAGGATCAGTGTTGTGGATACAAATCTAAGTTTCGCCAGTCACTGGTATCACTTTCGAGAGATAAAACTGACGTTAACATCGGCTCTACAACTTCTACATCGTCAATGACAGCTTATAACACAAAATCTAGCATTTACTTGTGCACTATATGGACACTACTACAGCCAACTCGGTCTAAATTGAAATCCATAACCTCCTGCTCTTTAGAAATCCTTACTACCAACTAGTCCATCATACCGTGCAGGGAGACTAACTTTAGAGTTCATCAGTTCAACAATACGGATATGTTCATAGTTCAACAATACAATATGTCTCTGGCATAGTTTCAAGTGCTTTATACAGACGGTTCTAGCAGATTGATCAAGGTATTCAATCACTATAGAAGATGACCAGTATGACAGATCATTGCGAGCGCCTTTCAATCAATATAGTATCCAAGAACGAGACACTTGACCGTCAAACCAACAATCGATAGTCCGAGTTAAGCCAGACAATAACAGGACAATATAATATCCAAGACAGGATTATCAGTTTCCGAGCATCTTCAAAGATAATCTTAGCAAATCTTAAGTAACGTTCTTTATATGCTTTCTCGAAACGATACAATATCATGATAGCTTAACGGCACAATAACGCATTAACGTAACAGCAAATAATAGCAAATTGGCAGAATAATATAATACAATGCACAATAGCGCAATATCTAAATAGCACAATAGTGTCAATGCACAGTAGCATAACAAGACAGTGGCTTAATTATGCGGTTCCTCTTGGTCACGTTTGGCATCATTCTTCGTAATACTTCAATTCATAAATTAAGTTTAGCTTAGTTGCTATGTAATTAGTTATATGCATTTATAGCTACGTGCTCATCAAGAGTACATGTTTCGATTATTGTAATTAACAAGTAAGCTATTTATGAGTATTTTAATCCTGAAATATACAAATTTTATGATGAATAACACATGGACAGTGTAGCCCTACTTGTATATGTGTATCAAATGAGACTTCTGTTTTAATGATTCCGTGAAAATGTGACTTTCGATAATGATCCAAAAGTATAATATATAAAAATAATAATCATCTTCTTCCCTTAAATCCCAGTTAAACCAGTTAATAAATAAAAATAATAACAAATAATAAAAAGTATAATAAACGTATGATTGAAAAATGAACTAATCTAGCAAATTCATCAAACGTTCAAAATATTGGTTGGATGCATAAGGGGATGCTTTGAAGGAGTCCTTGAAAGTGTGTTGATTAGGTCTTCCAAATGCGGGTGAAGAATAGGCCTACTAAAGACAAAATAGGGCAAAAACGGATTATAAATCCTTCTGTAAAGCTAATCAGTGAGTGCAGATTGTTCTTAAACTGGGTGTAATGTGACGGAACTATCGAAAGTAAACTGGAATTATTATTTTCATCTTATAGGAAAATAATCAATTGAATACAAGATGTAATAAATTAACGTTATTTTAAAAAGTTAAACATAATATTTTTCTCCACGTTAATTTATTTGTTGGTTATCGCACTGCTTTTAGTGTACATGTTATGTGAATTGTTATGTTCTTTTCGTTTTGTAATCTATATCTCTTGGATCTCATTTCGTTGAATATGCCCCTGACATTGCCTTATGGAGAGGAACCGATGTTAAATTCTTATTGATTGATTGATTGATTGATTGATTGATAAGATCTCCATTCACTTTTTGCTATATACGTCATATTGTGTATTTACAGTACATGTGCTATTGATTGATTGATTGATTGATTGATTGATAAGATCTTCATTCACTTTTTGCTATATACGTCATATTGTGTATTTACAGTACATGTGCTATCATGCATTTTATTAAATGAAAGATGTATATAGAACTCAGAGAAAAGACACCATACATTGTGCATTTGGCTGTGGTATTCAAGCTTCAGCCTCTGCGTCAGAAAACACTCGTTGCGGTGATAAATATTTATAGCTTCTATGAAATGACTCAATGTCGTATGAGATGCGATGCATTATATTATACCACATAAATTTCTAAATGTATTCAGTATTCTATTGCGCTAGAGATCCAGTTCAAAACTGCAATCAAATTGTCAGCTATCTCGTTCTCTCTTTAATAGTCTCATTAGTGGATAATTAATACATTATTTAGTTTAATAATAATAATAGTAATAATAATAATAATAATAATAATAATAAAGGTTTAACGTCCGTTTCCTCATCCAGAGATGATGTCAGGGACGTAAATATGTCAGAAACGTTTATTGCATATATATTGGATCGAGCCTCGTGGCACAGTGGTAGAGAGCTCGACTCTTGAATGAGAGGTCGCGAGTTCGAGTCTGCTTTGTAAAGTGGGTTTTTCTCTTCCAAGGGTCGAATAAAAACTTAGTTGTGTACACTTGGTGTGTCAGGCCGATGGATAGACGACCTTAATGTTCCATTTCCTATCTAGTCCCCTCCGTTTCGACCCCCGAATAGGTATATACAGCATGCTATATGTAAGGTATTGCATAAATAGTCAATGCTTCAAAACAATAGAAGTAGCATAACGTGTATAATTTCCTTTTCATTACTAATAAATGATAGACAAGCTAAAGTATTTTATGACGATGACGATGATGTTTATTATTATTGTTACTATTATTAGTATTATTATTATTATTACTATTATTAAATTAGTATTTTTATTTTTATTGTAATTATTATTATTATCATTATTATTATTATTATTATTATACAGACTCTCAGTTTCAGTCTTTGTCTAATAATAACAATATTATTACTTTTATTAAACGTTGCTGATCGCAGCAGCGGGTGACATTGCCCTGAATCCACAACTTTTGGCTCCAGCAGCGCCCGTCTCCACTTCATCTGTTATCGATCCACCACGACGGTGACTCCCCTGAACAGGCGTTGATGAGGCAGTTGTGAGAACTCTGCTGTTATTATTATTATTATTACTCTCTTACTATTATTATTATTATTATTTAATTTATTTTTTTTACCCCGGTGTAAAGAACCTGGGGTTTGATAAAAACGATTCAAGCAATACGTGCTGAATCGCCGCCCGGCTACTCGAGGTCATCAATCGGCTTAAAAGAATTGTTGAAGCAGACTGCATGAAATCTTTGCAAAGTCATGGAAAGCCTTTGCCAAAGAAAAGATGTCTCTCGCTTATCGCCGGTTTGCTCTGTGATAAGTCTGCCTATGCCATTGATAAAGTCAACTCCTTCGGGATTCATCGGGCCCATGGTTTCAATGGCAACCGGAACAACTTCATATCCTGAGGACAGATCTCGGTATTTATCCAACTTCCTAGAGGCGCACGAACAGCAGCTCCACCGGCTGTGACTGAAGTCGTATTCAGGTAGGAGTTTGCCATAGTGTCAATGACCGTGACGTCCCATACGGCACATTTACCGTTGCACCAGGGCACTAAAGTCATGCCGTCCGGACGCTTGCCGTCTGATCTGGACAACCCACTTGGTTCCTTAGAGGAAGGGATGCCTGCTCTTGAAAGTGCTCGCCATATTAAGTCATTTAAATTGTGATGACGAGACATTCTACCTGAGCTTCGTTTGCAGGAGAGGCCGTGGAGACCTAAAGCGTCGACTTCATGACCGCAGGGGCACATGTGAGGCTCGCAAGTTTTCGCCCTAAACGGAAACTAACGGCTACTCGAATCGCCTCATTGTCTAAAAAAAGCCCACAAGAAGCAACAGGGAGAGCGTGAAGCCAGTCACTGCTTCTTTTGGTTGATACAGCTAGGAGTCGTGCTCTGTCTACTGCATTGGATTGGGATTCTAACAGACTGTTGTAAATCCGATCCACTATAGGACGGTCCCATGATTTCTGGTTACTGGCTGAAGTAGAAGGTGGAGCATTTATTATTATTATTATTATTATTCTTACTATTATTATAATTTGTTTCCCGACCCTGGTTAAACTGGGATTCAAAGGAGGAGGATGATGATGATGATGACTATTATTATTACTATAAATTTCATTATTGTTGTTGTTATTATTATTATTATTACATTATTATTATTCATTTCATTATTATTTATAATAATAATGAAATGAATGCTCCTCTACTGAGTAATGCTAGTTAGAGGGTCTTTACTCTTAACATATTAGAAAATAATGCTTCGAGTAATAATAATAGAACAGTAATAACAACAATGATTAATTATTAATGTTATTATTGTTCTAAGATTATTCGAAGCATTATTTTCTATTATGTTAAGAGTAAAGAAGTAAAGACCCGCTAATTAGCATTACTCAGTGGAGGAGCATTGAGGCTCGGATAACTGGAATGAATAGGGACGCATTCCAGCATGTACATCCTATCCATTGATCCGGGATTAATCGCTTCTTCTCTTTTCTATCGCTTCCGCTTGACTAATCGGCTGTGGAATCGGTCTCTTCTTTGAGGAATGTAGTCAACAAGTCTTCAGGAAGTCCTACTAGTTGTTCTACTGAAAGAGGAGGAGGCGTGTGTGCCTCTGGTTTTGCTAGAAATGTGGAGTTAGCATTATTAGTGCGTTTATATGCCATCATACCATGCTATCATTCCCTGCTATCATACCATACTAACATACCATGCTATCATACCATGCTAACATACCATGCTATCATACCATGCTATCATACCATGCTATCGTACCATGCTATCGTACCATGCTATCATACCATGCTATTATATCATGCTATCATACCATGCTATCACACCATGCTATCAAACCATGCTATCATACCATGCTATCATACCATGCTATCATACCATGCTATCATATCATGCTATCATACCATGCTATCATATCATGCTATCATACCATGCTATAGTACCATGCTAACATACCGTTCTATCATACCGTGCTATCATACCATGCAATCATACCATGCTATCATAACATGCTATCATACCATACTATCATACCATGCTAACATACCATGCTATCATACCATGCTAACATACCATGCTATCAAACCATGCTATTACAATGCTAATCATACCACATATTATTAGTGCGTTCACATGCTATTATACCATCTATTCTTATATGTAGCAGCAGCTTTAATGAGAGCACTGAAGTGGGTTAAGATATGTAGTGCGTGAGCAAGAAATATTTGAGTTGCGTTTTCAGCAAAAGGTACTAAATTTTATGACCAATTGATTGAGTAATTTTGACAGAATTCAAATATAAGTTATTCATTAGCCAGGTACTAATTTATTATAATTGATTACTTATTTAGTATCGTCAATTTTAATTTTTAGCACACCATCGATTAACGAGTTAATCCCTTCACAAATGGCAATGCCTTGTCCACACCTTAATGTAGCCTGTAGCTTGGGAATAATATAGCGTCTGAGATGGTTTCCCATTGCCTTTCTCAATTCTACCATGAATTAACTGCCATTTAATGCTGGGGAAATATCATGGTGAGGTGGGTCACCTCTGCCTTCCTCAGCTCCTGCCTTAATCGCCTCTTACAAGATTCTCATAATCTCATAAACTTATATTCCCTCACTAAATATTGCAGAATTAAGCCAGTCACCCCTCGCCTTCTATTCACCGGGCATGCGGTCTCCACTGCAATTTATTGGACCGGTGATGAATGTAGGACGTGTTTGCGGTGGACACTGGAGGGACAAGGTCTAACGACCGGCTATCAGGCAGGACCAGCGATGTCCCTCCTAGGAACAAGGGTTGCTTGAGCACCATCTGGTTACAAATAAATAGGACATTTTTACCAACTCTATGTAAATTACAACTTAAAAACTGTTGCAATAAAAGAAGCTTTTTAAAAACCGACATGCTGAGATGAATCAAAATTTCTACTTCAGTCTGTGACTGTGGTAGCCAGTCTCTCATTTCAATTGTTCACCCTTCCTCCAGTGTGTTCCATATTTAAAAATGAGGTAAGCAATGTATTGAGATTGGCCCTCAATTGCCTTCCCCTTTAGATTTTTAGCTTCACCTGACGTCACTGAGGAGTTCTGACTGTTGTTCGGCGGTAAATCAAGCGCGACTGTCGATCCACTCGCTGACAAGTCTCCAAGTGATACCAAGTGATATCCAGTGATACTAAGTGATACACAGTGATACACAGTGACACCAAGTGATACCAAGTGCTAAAACAGCAAACCTTGAACGAATATTCGCATATACAGAAGCAGATGGCCAATCGTAGCAAGTCAAGTTACTTTCAATTCTGCAAGGTCATTGACATTTTTAACCCTAATAAGACAGTGTATCTTCAATTCTGTATCATCATAGTCACACATTAGTTGCTTGTATAAACTGTTATTGTCCGTGTCATCTTATGAGTGCTTGAAAAATGCGATAGTTTGTTGTAGTTTATATCATAGTTTGTTAGTTCATAAAAGCAATATCTGGATTAACCAATGGTACTAGACACTTATAAGGACCTGTATTAAAAGTGTAAAAATAATAAATAAAAACAGCTTAATGGGTCAGAAAGCACAGGACGACTTTTGATACATATTAGTAAAAGATAAATAATGGACATAAAATGCTAAATACATAACAGTTTCGTGACATACTTATGATCACAGCATTTCAGTGTAGCAATAAAAAGCTAAACTTCAAATATATAGGATTGAACTCTTTAAAAATCAGAAATTCGTACAAATCTTCAGATTTAAGGCATTTTTTCAGTGAGAGATTTTGTTCAAATATCTACGTCTTAAATCTTCTCTCCTGTGGTGAAATTAGTTGACTAAATTTGAGTTCGGCCAATATAGTCAAAGAGTAAAATGTAAAGCAATTAAATGACAGATGAGTGAATTATGATTTATCTACTAAACTGTTTATGATTTATCTACTAAACTGTGACCATAAATTATATTATAAATGCTAGATATCAATATCGATCATTGCACTATCTTCTTCTTCAGTGCACTGCCAAGTGGCAAGTTCAAGGTACATATTCATACTCAAAGTCTCTTTTCTCGCTCCATAAGAGCACTCCTTAGATCAACACGTTAGTCCCTTCACAAAGTCTTATCCATACCTATTGTAGCCTATAGCTTGGGAAACGTATGGCTTCTGAGGTGGTTTCCCGTTGCCTTCCTCAGTTAGATGGATTAACTACCATTTAATCCTGGGGAAAATATGTCATGGTGAGGTGGGTCCCCTCTAGCCATCCTCAGGTCCTGCCTTAGTCGCCTCTTACGTACACGCAGCAGATTGTTTGCGGTTATCCTATTCTGCAGTGGTCCAACCACACCCGAGCACAACACGGGGAATTTCACTATAGTGTGCGTTTAATCGTTAACCTTTAATAGACTCGTATAAAACAAGCTTTACCTTATTTGAGTGCCTCAGCTAATCTGATAAATGGGTAACCAACCCTCTCACCGCCAGAATACATTAGACGCCCAATAAGCATTTGATTAGAAAATCAATCAAGCTAAGTGTTTGTGCTTCTAGGGTAGGAAACTGCTGCATAGACAACTTTGATAGACTACATTCTACTGCATAGACAAATTATTTACTACAATACATTCTATTGCATAGACAACGTATTTGCTGGAATACATTCTATTGCAGAGATTCACTATTTACTGAATTCTGTTTCTTCAGTAAAGGTCGAAGCTTGCCACTGATTAAACTTTTTATAGGCTGCCGGCTTTGAGTTTCTTTCTCGGATTGAGTTACGTAAATACAGTGAACATTTTTGCTATATATTGTACCTATCTGATGCCCTAATTAATAAAATAATCGATTAATCAACAGTATCCTCTATGATATAGACTCTGCAATTATACTTCATTTTTATAGTCCGGTCGGAATTCAAAACCGATCGCAACTGCTTACTAGACAAGCGTGTTATCGACTCGGCCAACTCAACCAATCGACACGTCATGCGTCATTTTCACCAATTATTATGTGGCTGAGATTCTAGAGTGAAGCAATAATTAAATTTGAGAATGCAAAAGGCTGCAACCAATAACGTCAACGCCTACTGTACTATTCCTGTTAGTTGTACAATATAGTAGTAAAATACTATTCTTCTACTACATTGTACTATAAAAAATTTTAAAAAAATTAACTTTTTATTTTAGTATAAACAATTAAATCACTGGCACTCTATTTTCACAAAATCGTTTATATTTGCTAGTGGTTAACAAAGCCATGCCTAATATCAAAAGCACTGTAAGTAGCTAACACGTGTCATCGACAATTTCTACTAATCCTTCGTACTATGAAAATCCCAATCCAACTTGTGGATCCATGTGAGGATTTGTAGTGATACCTATATTGAACCTTTCTTTAGAATACCATTTTAACTATAAAATTCTGACTATAAAGTTATGACTATAAGTTTTGATTATTGAGATATGGACATAAGGTCATTACTATAAAGTTATGCCAATATAGTTATGACTTACTAAGTTGTGACTATAAAGTTATGATTATAAAGTTATCCCAATATAGTTATGATTACAAAGTTATGATTATAAAGTTACGATTACAAAGTTATGATTATAAAGTTATGACTATAAAGTTATGACTATAAAGTTATGAGTATATAGCTATGACAATAAAGTTATGACTATATAGCTATGGCTATAAAGTTATGACTATATAGTTATGATTATAAGTTATGATTATAAAGTTATGAGTATATAGCTATAACTATAAAGTTATGACTACAAAGTTATGAGTATATAACTATGACTATAAAGTTATGACTATTGATATATGAATATAAAGTCATTACTATAAAGTTTGACTGCCTATTTAATGTAATGTCATATAATCTCATGGCGTCAACGACATTTCGTAATGGTTGTTTCAGAGAAATTTTCTGAAATAGGAGAACATGATTTCAATGGGGTAACAGAGAAGATTTAGCGGATCCTCGTTATAATTTATGAACTTCATATTTTGAACTTCGCTGTCAGTGGACATTGAAATATGAGCGTAGAGCGATTGATTTATTAATTATTTATTATTTATTTATTGATCCTGACTTCCTATTGTTTTTCTCCGTATCGGGTTTCTGTCCCTAACACTACTTTATGGAGAGGAATCGGCCGTTAAATTCTTGTTGAGTGGATTGATATTACACTTTATTGTTAATTTGTAATGCGTAGTCTTTTGAAATAAATTAATAACTAAATAAAGGAATAAATAAAAAATTATAACTTATTTGTTTCAGTTTGAGTAAATATGGCGGCAAATGTGATTGGCTGAAGGACGACCAGTTTCTGAAGGACCTGGAGGGGGACAGCGTGGACACGGAGATCTTGGACGAGGAGCTCCAGCTGCTCCATGAGAGACAACCCAGGACGTGAGTCCTTCTTCTTGTTGTGTTGACCTATTACTTCGCCACTGGCTTCAGACAGTGGCGAAGTCGGTAAGATACTCGACCGCGGATCAGTAGGTGTGGGGTTCAAATCCTGGGCTCTCCCGTCACTGACATCGCTTTCGAGTAAGAAAACTGACGTTAACCTTAGCTTTTAGCTTTAGCTTTCACCTAGTAGATCAATCCATTGCTGACATTACCTCAAAGTGTAGAAAAATGCAAGAGGTTTTTTGCTGAGAAACTCGCAATTCTGATTGAAGATATGTCATTGAAATATTTACATTTATTTATTTATTTATTTAGTTAGTTAGTTAGTTAGTTAGTTATTTTAAACCACTACCCTTTACAAAATAACATAACAACATGACATATTATTGACATACAGGTTCAAGGCGGATCAGCGTCTATTTCCAAAAATGCTTTAATAGCGTTATATCGATTATAGTATCTAACAATAATGCACTTAGTGTTGCCTGAAGTCTTAGTCCCTAAAGTATTAGTGAAAATAGAATAGTAACCTAACATAAAAATATTGACAGAGCATAAAATCTTCTAATTCACTGAGTTTTGAATGGATTTAATGTAAGATCATTCTGAACTTTCTATATTCGTCAACTTTCTTTACACTAGATTTATTTAGATTTTATTTAGTTTTAGATGATACATTCAAGAATAGACAATCACATTAACTCATTTATTGAATTATGTCTTCACTATAATCAATTCGACTTCGTAAGGCAATCAATCCATCTTCCAGATGCTTTTAATAAGTTCGACTAAATTGTAAGATTGACATTGCTTTTTGTTGTTAACCAAAGTAGGAAGAAATCGAGGTAAAACAAAAAGTCTCGGATCAAATTTAATCAGATCAAATTACTGGTCAAACTTAGGGACACTGTAGAAAACATGTCCCGTTCACAAGACTGTGGGAGTTTGAGAACGTCTAGTGTTACTATTTTTCTCTCAATTGCTCTCTCTCCCTCTATCCTTGTCTCTCTAGTATAAATGTCTCCTTGTCTCCCTCCCTCGCTCTCTCTCACTCTCTAATATATATATATATATATATATATATATATATATATATCCTTGTCTCTCTCTCTCCCTATCTTCCTCCATCCCTCCTCCCCTCTCTCTCCCTATAAATTTACTGTAGTGAGCATAGCGGTAGGATTCATGGCCTTCCAACTTTCTCCGTCATATATTTTCCCCATACTTTGAATCTATACACGAATGCGCTGTCAACTCGTATGACACCGCTAGGCTATTCTCTCATTCCTCTTACAGCGCTTTCACTCGGGCACACTTATCTACTTCAGTACAGTATCAGTGTTCTGAATTAGGCTACTTCCATTGTGCATACTTGTCACTTTTATAAAATAAGCTATTTCTTCATCTGTAGAAGTTCAAAAGTTTCATGTCTTTCAGAAACTTGTGGCTCTGATGTTTATTCCCTCTTCAAAGCCTGTTTCAATATGGAAAATATAATTTGATTTGGTGGAGTCTATATTCTATTATACTCCATAAGAAAAATTCAAACTAAACTGACTTGACCTTGAAGACCATTTAATTGATTCAACTGAACTTTTTTACCCAGCAAAATTGTAGATCCTTTGCCACCAACAATGGACTTCCACTGTTTTACCTCTTTTCACTTCGGTCCTTTACAAATGGAAGTTATCTATGATGCCTGTAGTTATATATATATATATATATATATATATACATATAGTTAGCTATACTAAAGCCATGTCTTAACAGCAATTTTATCGAAATTAATTGTCAGATACCGTCTGATAGTTTCAAAGTAGGCCTAAGTTTCGAACCCGCTGACTCATACTTTTCAGGTAACAATTCAAACAACTCGAATACCAGCCGACACATATACTGCTCGACACTCCCATGACATCTCTTTCGGGTGAGAAACGGACGTTAAATGTTTGGTTGATTGACAAACTGGTAATCTATAGAAGGATTTTACTGTTTGTTTTAGTAGAGCCCTGATTCAAATACAGGGACTCGTATTCTACTTGTTGATATTGTAAGCCGCCTGCTTGTAGTGATCCACTGGAGTCAGAAGTCCGGGGTGTAATAAATATCACTGTAACTCTTGTCCCGTAGGGATCTCAGTCTGGAACTAAGAACATGGCACGGGAATTGTGCTTCCGGTTTTTTCCACAGCTCTTGTTTATGTTTCGAATGGGATTAAACAGAGAAAGGGCTTCAGTCAATAAGTTATGGCAGCATCACGTAATACTGGTGATCTAAGTTATGCTGAAAAAACTGGAAAGTTTTACCGTTTTGAAGTACCAGATAGACTCCATCAATACGTCTTATCATATTTCATATCAGTTGTCAATGTGACCATTCCTAACTAACAATACACATATTTACTTCTAATTTAACTTATTTCTTGATAACAGGCGCGCTGCTGTCATATCCATTATGCTATTCATAATAATTTAAATGATCCAAGAATATTATTTTAGGACGTCAATAGAACGGCTCGTATGGCATGCATAATTTTACCAGCTAGCAAACAAAATCTGATTTGAAAGGTAGATTTTAGTAGTTTTTTACTCTATTTTTCTCATTAACCATCTACAAGTTGCCATTATTAGAAAAGGAAAAGGAAAATGGAGGATAGAGCTACTTTGAGACTTTATATGCCATGAGCTCACAACCTGCCATTAAGGATCACAATGAGATTGAGAGGAGAATATAGACAGAGAGAGAGAGAGAGAGAGAGAGAGAGAGAGAGAGGAAGGGAGATAGAGAGAGAAAAAGAAATAAAGTAATTAATAAAGATATTTAAATATCAATAAAGTCTATTAAATTCGTAGGAAATCAATAGTTTCAGGATTGCAATATAGTAAAGCTAACCCGTCTTATCTGTGTATTATAACCGAAACCATTAAGAGGTTAAGAGGTCAGTAAGACAACGAACAGCTAAAAATCTTTGTCTGCCTCAGGGCTATACGATTCTCTCTACTTTGATTCAGTCAAATCTCACTAAGTCCGTAGCAGGTCAAAGGTAGCTCAAGGTCTAAGAAATTTATTCTCAAATTCAGTTGCACAGAATTCACATATCTAAATCTACCTTTAACATTTTTAACCTTTTCTGGCTCTATGACAGATGCGAATCTGTAATAGAGCCAGAAGAGGTTACAAATGTTAAAGGTAGATTTAGCACTTTAAGAAGAATTGTGCAATACGTGACTGGGCTTCCACAAGATATGAACCATGCACCTACTGATCCGCAGTTGAACAACTTGTCGACATATCATCTCTCGCAAACGTCCTTCAGTTGCCACAGCCCGAGTTTACCACATCTATGCCTCTTTCATGATATCCGTTACACAAATATAAATTAATATTGCTTGAAAGCTCAACGTTCCAGCACGCTTACGAGGTAGAGTTTATTTCTGAGGGAAGATAACATATGAGTAGGCACGTTCTTTGTATTCTCTTAACTTACAAATGAAGCTGCAATTATCACTCCAGTCCTGCGATTAATCCAGCATCCGGAGTACTTGTCCGACACTTTACGACAAGCAGCTGATGTTAGAGGTGACGAACACGTGTTGATTGCTGAATCCACTGAATACACTGGATCAATGGAGCTGTCCCTAATCTGGTGCTTAGAGAGTGAGAGAGAGAGAGAGAGAGAGAGAGAGAGAGAGAGAGAGAGATAGAGATATAGAGTGATAGAGATCGCGCGAGTTAGGGAGAGAGCAAGAGAGGGGCAGAGAGTGAGAAAGAGCTTCACAAGGCCAGGAATAGAATCAAAACAGAAGTGTCAGAAGGAAACGTAAACAGAGATTGACAGAGACAGAAACAGAGACAGAAATAAATACAGAGACAAAGATTTAGATAGAGATTTAGTTATATATGTACATAGAAAAGAGAGAAGACAAATTGCAATAATAACAACAACAACAATAACAATAAAGGTTTATCGCCCGTTTTATCATACAATGATGCTATCATGGACGTCACCACCTATCATATGTCACTATAAATCGATGCACTCGAAAGTTTTTAAGAACAAAATATGCTGAAGAGAAAAATGGTGCCGGTCCGGTTATAAAAAATACAGTCTGACAAGATGATATAAATCCATTATGAGAAGAGATTACTTTTAGCCTACTACAGAAAGTGGAAATAGTAAAAAAAATTCAAAATAATAATAATAATAAAGATTTAACGTCTATTTCCTCATCCAGGGATAATGTCAGGGATGTCCCCACAGCAAACATCACAACAGATCAATACATCAAGATCAATCTGTAAAAGAAATGAACTGATGCGAAGTCAACTCCTAACACTCTCTGACTGGTTTAAAGCGAATAGATGATCCCCAAATATACAAAAAACCAATTACATGCTATTTGGGTGTAAATACAAATATACCAATAATTCTGAAAATTTTCATATATACATAGATGATATCAACATTTCTAGAATAGATAAGACTAAATTTTTGGGAGTGATTCTTGATGAAAAATTATCATGGCAATATCATATTTCTTATACTGCACAAAAATTAGCCAAATCCTTTGGATTACTCCATCGGGTTAAAACTAAATTACCTAAACATTGTATGTTAAATTTATACTACAGTCTAATATATCCGCATCTAATTTATTATAATATTGTTTGGGGGAACGCTTCTAAAACCCTGCTCAACGAATTGATAGTACTCCAAAAACGAGCAAATAGAATAATTCAACATGCAGAGTATCGTAGTCATACGAACAATATATTTAAAGAGCTTAACATTTTAAAGTTAATTGATATTCATAACATTGCTGTTGCGTATTTCTGTATAAACTTATTCATAATGATATGCCTTTATGTTACAACTATTCGTTGCTATTAAATAATGTTGTAAATTCTGTTTATAAATTTCGACAAGCTTCGGAATTTACTATACCATCGTTCAGAACCTTCTGTAACGAAAAGTATATCGCTGTACAAGGCCCTAGATACTGGCTATCCCTTCCACCAAATTAATGATCATCTCGCTCTGTTAACTGTTTCAATATTAATCTTCGTCAGTACTTATTAAATAGTTATTAATGATACTGAACTTAAATATATAATTATGCATACCTACTATCATTAATTTTCTTATTTTGAATTTCTTAATTTCAATTCTTTAATTTCTACTTTATATTTTTCGTTTTAAGTTCACCATGGTTCACATTTAAATTGTGTTCACTTATTGCATTTACTTGATTGTTTGCATTGCTTGTGAACTGTACAGGGTTCAATGAACCTTTTTAGTGATCTAAATAAAAAAATAACAAAAGTCAGGTCCTAAAATGAAAACCAGTCCGGTGATCGCATAATGATCAGGCAAAACATAGATTACGTATTTCATGGGATTCATTTGCTGGTGCTGCACAGATGTCGAGGTAAGACTGTGAAGGTATTGGAAGCGAGTCCAGTACAGATAGCCATGTGTGTCCTCATACTGCTGGATGCTGGAGTGGTCATAGCTGAGATCCTGCTAGATCTGCACGCCATCCGGAGTGAGTCCAGCAATACTTCTTATTCTTGCCTCTTAATTAGTTAATTAGTACTGCTATTCTCTTCTTATATCTGACTCTATCTCACTCTTTATATGTACTGTATATCAACTTTATCTTTCCTTTTTACGTTTACATTGCAATATCGCCGTCTTCATCGTCATCATCATCATCATCATAATCATCACCATCATCATTGTTTTCCCTTGCATACCAGTTTATCTAGAATCAGGATACCACTACCACATCTTAGATAAAATTTAAAAAGAGTCAGCAATCAATCGATTAGCTAATCTATCTACCACCTGATGGTTTGCCTGCTTGATGCTTGTTTGTTAGTTATATTGATTGATTGATCGATTTAATATTTGACTTATTTTAGGTCAACAGCGGATGGCTACGAGCAAGCTGTTTGAGGCGATGGACTTCCTGAAGGAACAGTTTCCAGAAGAATCCTCCGGGTATCCGGGTCCCGGAGACGACATGCGGTACATCATAGAGCGGATAAGATCTGGGAGGAACTCCTCGGAGCCACAGAGATCATCGCCACAAGATCACCATCGTCTCAGAAGAGGAACTAATCAAGCTCAATATGCGGCAACGACTTCGTTGTCGCACAGTAACTCGTGTCTCGTTAAGAATCGACTTGATGTAACTCGACTGCTTTGCTCCAGTAAGTTTAATTCGTCAGTAAAAGAGAAATTTAAAGAAAAATCGTTGCTAATTGCGTCGTTAGGCTGTGATAATTATTCAACCGGTGTGGTAGCAGATAATTTCCTGGAACTGATATCAGTCGATTTCACATCGCACGATGTACTACCTCAATATCAGTTCACTATGGAATTATTAGCAAGATTGTTTCGAGTGTTATTAGGAAATTCCACGACATTTGACGACAGTTTTCACAGCCGGATTAGCGTCGAACATGTGATTAAGGATACCGATTTTAAGGAAAATCATCCGATATTACTGCCTTATGACACCAATGAACGGGAAAGCTTTATACGAACCAGTTCTGAGGAAGATAATTTTAATGAAATTAACTCTAATAAAAAAGAACTGATCTCTGAAGAGTATCCCGCACTGGAGGAGGCTTTCACTGGAGATGATTTCTGGGTGGAAAGGGGTGGGCGGGTAAAGAGAGGATCCAGCGGGGAGGATAAATCCTACGAGCTCTACGAGGTGGATGAGGAGAGGTACAGAATCTATGCCTCGGCGAATTACTACGCAGTTAAGCTCCTCAAGATCGCTCATCTGCTGCATTACTGCAGCATCGCTATACTCGGCATCTTCGTCATACAGGTAATCCTGCGTAGAAGTCATTAAGTCACTCTTCACGTTACGATGCTACAGCTGATAGTCGTTTGTTGACAAACCGTGCATTAAACGTAATGATATGTACAGGAAAAATTAAAAAATGTTCTTTAAATTGACATTTATATTGATATTTATTCCATAGTAGCTGATGAATACATACGGATGTAAGTATTTTACCATTTCCTATATACTAATAAGACATAAACACATTAAAAACGATTATTTTGTGCTTTTGAGATCAAACTGCTAGGATCGACAATACAAAACAGCATTTGTTTGTCAACACATTGTGTCCGGCCTTCACCTTCTAGTGTCTGTTTACTTATTTCATATTGCTATATCGTTCAACCTTGACAATGAATCGTCACACTTTGACGGTGAATTGTTTAAAAGTATAATTGGTAATGCTTATGTTAACGTCAGTTTTCTCACTCGAAAGCGATGCCAGTGACGGGCGAGCCCAGGATGTGAACCACGTACGTACTGATCCGCGGTCGAATATCTTACCGACATCGCCACTGACTTCAGACAGGAAGAAACGCTAGAGGAAGAAATGAGTAAAATAGTATTAATAATAATTTGTAACCATAGGTAAACTTACTTAAGGCATACGTAAATACTTATTGACCTTTTACATGGTGTGTTATACAAGCACTATATCCTTTATTGGCAATCCATTAGATTTTTTAATTTTAATAAAATTATTTAGAGATGAAAGTTTTGACCCTCATCTTCCAAACTCTACATTGAAGGTCAAAGACCAAAGTCATGATTTAAAGTAAAACTTGAAGATTTAATTTTTCAGAACCTACGCCAATTCTTAAAGCTCAATATTTATAACTAAATTAGCAGTTTACGTATGATATTTACTTTGCATATTTTATTATGCAGGAAACTAAGATTATTCTGATATATTTAAGTTATATTTCCCACGCATATTTTAGTTATTGTTTTCCTAATACGCACTGAATTTAGCTATTAGCTTACTACGAGATTGTTCATATGGCTAACTAATAAATCTAAAAGTTTAGTGCTAATTTCTTGTCATCATAGTTCAATCAGTGTTGGGACGATTATAGGATCCGAACTCTGTAACTACTGATTGGCAGTGGAGCATCTTACTTGTCCAATAGTATTTACAATTCATTCCCTTATATACATTGGTATATAGTTTTTACGTATAGATTATAGAGTACATTCGTTATTATTGGACGTTCGGTGTCAAAAATGTAGAGCTGAATGATCGATGACCCTTAGAAGCTAGTGAGAGTGGAATAAATTGTTAAGGTCAGACTTGGACGTAACGCTCTGATTGTCTGTTTTAGGTCTTCCTCAAGATATATGGTATGGGCACGGAATTCTTCAAAAATCGACTAGAGGTAAGTCGACACACATTACTCCTCTCTAATCTAATTAACTGAAACTTGTGCTGTTTCTGTGGTCGCAGTAAGAAAGGTTTCCGATTTCCTAAATCTAAAACTTCTCTCTCTCTCTCTCTCGTCAGGACGTTACCCCTCTGAATGTGCTTATTTTGGATTTATCAATCAAACGAATATTAAATAAAGATTTACATGTATTGTCCGGTTTTTCGCATAAAGACCATAATTTGCAAGACGTCCAGATAGATTGGCCATGCATTGCCGTTGCTTAACTATAATGCATTCTTATTGAAAGATATTAATTTAGCGAGTCAAACTTCAAAGCTTTTAGACCACAGACTCCGTACAATAACTCAGAAATCGCAGCATAGAGTAAAACATATGAGCCATATTCAAGATGCATAACAGGGAAAACAACATACTCAGTATGAAAAAAATTATAAAGAACTTCTAAGAAAGATTGATGAGTGAGAGAGAGAGAGAGAGAGAGAGACGTGCTTAGATACTGTTTTACATTTCTTTGTACGTGCTCGCGCATGTAAAGCTGCTTCAACGAAGTGAATCGCTCTCATTTTTGAGTAAATATTTCAAGAGTTACACAACACAAGATATAATCGCTTCTTCCGGACTCGTCCTGTAGATAGCATGGAATGGTCTGAAAGAGGTAACGATGTCTTCGGAGAAATAAAACAGGGAAATGATTGACCTAATGAAGTTCACGTCAAGCCTTCCTTGTTCTGGATTAGTCGAGTAATTGCAAAACATTATCATGATAAAAGCTATTGTTAACGTCAGTTTCTTCCTCACTCGAAAGCGATGTCAGTGACGGGCGAGCCCAGGATTTGAACACGCACATACTGATCCGCGGTAGAGTATCTTACCGACTTCGCCACTGGCTCCAGCCGAGAGAGAACGAATGAGTGAATTTTTATTTGTTAATTTTATCTATTTATTTATTTATAATTATTTTATAATTAAATATTTTGAAGTCAATTTACAAAACGCTGTGTTACAATGGTTTAAAAAATAATTTGGAATTGCTTGCATTATCTCAACAGAGCTACTAGCAGCTGGATAATTATAAGTAAATAGAAATACGCAAAACTACTCTCCTATATGTGGATGGTATAAATGCCTGAATTGAGAAAAAAATCGATAATTGCTTTATTTGTGTAAGGACTGAAATATTCAAGAGTTTTTGCATTCATTAAAACAAAGTTGTACAAATTGCGCAAATATCGTTTAATGACGAAAGTGTCTGTTACATCCCCAAATTAAATCAGGAGTTAAGCGGACACTAGCTACGGTGAAATCGTCACAAACTGACGTATGAAGCTCCACGCCTGTTCAAACATAACTCCACTGCGCATGCGTCATGTTCAAAGGTCAACGCTTTTCGTTTTAAGGCTATTTGATTTGTCTTTCTTTAGTGACTTTATATGTACCACAACGTCAAAGTTCAAATGTTCAATTGATATATTGGCAATATATCAGCTTAGTGTGACGATGCGCGTAGAACAGACAAATCGCAAACTGTAGATGTCGCGAGAAGCGACTAAATAATAACCGATGTAGGCAAAGTCAATCCAAATAAAAGTAATTGTATTGATTCAAGGTAATGTCTATATTAACGTTTAGTAACGGTTTACATAATTAAAGTCACACGGTTAATGTCCTTATGATGGAATCATTTTTATGATAGATGAAATAATCTGTCATCCTGTAAATTATTATAGAGGGAGGGAGAGAGAGAGAGAGAGTGAGAGAGAGAGAGAGAAAGAGAGAGAGAGAAAGAAAGAGAGAGAGATAGTTTGAAGACATATCCAAGACTTGAGATAAGGTTCCAGATAAAATTACTTCAGATAATGACACTGCGATCAATATGATAAAATCGAGAGTAGTCTATAATAATATTCTTTAAGGTTTTTATCTTCATATATCAGAATCCACATTGATTTTCTATCACTCTTCTCAAACGAGCGCCAGAACTGATTGTAAGTGAAATCTATGCGAGTTAATCCTTGATGTCCTACATTGTTTGAAATCAGGAAAAGATAGAGATGTTCAACTGCTATCGATTTATTGAACTGTTTGAGAAATAGAATTCAATATTGTTAAAAGGGGAAAAATTTAAAGCTGTTATTATTTCACTTTTATATGTATTGCTTACCGATTTCAATAACTATGAGACTAAATCGTAATAGTTTTGCTAAAGCCTATTGACCCATAGGCCTACAGATGTTTAATTATTTATTACAGATATCGTTACAGATATTCCATTATATAGCTATGCAAATCTAAGTAAATTAAAAATAAGACGAAACCTGCAATAGCTACTGCATATTTACCATTTAAAGCTAAATTTGATCCTTAAAGGTTAATCAGTATGGAAATGAATTCCATCTACCTGGCATGATATATTAGAAAACAAGCCAATTGATTCAATGGTTTGCGCGTGCTGTGGAAGCCATCAGAGAGAACTAAATTCTAATGAGATAAGCTTCATTTTAATTGCCTAACTTAACCATTACTAAATCAACCTTTTCCGCTAAAGCAATTAGCTTTACGTTAGTATATGCTAAGGAATTTGTTCCTTAGGTTCAAAAGCGACAGTTAGCTCTGAATTGATCTAGAATATTTAGAACAAGATTTTAGGAACCTGAAAGTTTCTTAAATCATGCGCGCCGTGCTTTGCGATCGTCAAGCAGAAGTGGCACAGAAGAGAGAGCTCGACTGTTTTCATTTGAAAGTTACTTTTAAAACTTAGCCGAACGAAGGAACGAATCATAACTTCTCTGATACCACCAATGACCTTCTCTGTCCGAGAAAATGGAGACTGTAAGAGTAGCCTTTTCATAAAACATTTCTACTAGTAGAGTTAGCTAGGAATCTGTTTTATGGAGAAAGATTATCTGCTACTTTAAACCCAACTTATGATTGGCTCTCTCTCTCGCTCTCTTAGTGCACTGCCTACTGGCAGGTCCATGGTATATGATTGGCTGTGGTTTACTAATTTGTCTGTTTAAACTCTAATTCGCACTTATCTACTGCGCACTATACAGCTACTGTACATGACTACTCATAACACTGTTTTTGTTGTCTTTTTATAGCAAGAAATATTGTAAACACTGCAAACCTGAGTGCACTTTAGTTGTTGCCGATTCACTTGTTGTACTGTTGTACGTCGTATTTCTTAAAGTGGAAATATTTAACTGTGGATTATAGCGGAGATTAAAAATAATTTATGTAATTTATGCTGCATTATTTATTCTTCATCACGAAGTACTATTGGTACCCCTGCTGATGGATTGTTTTTTGTTGACCAATCTCCATTAGAATAGCAGATAAAAAGTTCAAAACTGAAATTAAAATTATAAAGCGGTTGTCAATTTACAGGTTTTTGACGGCATCATCATAATGTCATCATTTGCCTTAGACCTGGTATTTGTGGAGGGTATAACTGGAGCCCAAGGCGAGGAAGCTATTGCGCTCATCATTGTCTTTCTACTATGGAGAATTCTACGTGTCATCAACGGTAATAATTGCTTTGTAATTGCGTTGTAATAACAATGTAATTATAGTGTAATTACATTGCAATTGCATTGTATAACCAGTGTAATTATTTTGCGTAGCGGAATTGCAATGCAATGGCTATTATGTATTGTAATAGCATTACCTTAGCATTGTAATTACGTTTTAATTGCATGGCAACTACATTTTAATAACACTAGTGTTATATTGTAATTACATTGTAATTATATTGTACTAACAATGTGATTATATGATAAATCAGTGAACAACTGACTAAGTGATTGAAATTACACTGTAATTAAATTGTAAGAACAATGTGATTACATTATAAATCAGTGAACAACTGACTAAGTGTTCTAAGTGACTAAGTGAATGACTCAGTAAATAATTGAATCTAAGAAATAGGTGGTTAGGTGATGAAAGATTAATTTATAATTCAAATTAATCGAACTATTTTATCAGTTGACTGATGAATCAATAAGTCAGTAATGAAATGAAAATATTCAATAAACAGTAGCAATTACATACGAAACATGAATATAGAAATCAATGATTAGTTAAATATGAATTACCAATTAATGAATTAATCAGTGAATAGAGTGATTTATAAATCAGCAAACCAATAAACAAACAAATGAATTACTCAGTAAGCGAACGAATCAGATATTGAATAGTCAGTCAGTCAGTAGAAGAAAGGATTAGTCAGTACCTGAGTAAATTAATCAGTCACTCAAGTACCTAATCACACAGCTTATCAATGAAACAATGTTACTATAGACTCAACGACCTTGCCAGGAAGGGATGATTGATATGTTGAATGATTGATTGGTTTATTGGCACGTTGATTGATTGATTAATTTTAAGAGATTTATTGGATGATTGATGGATTTATTAATTGATTGATTGATTGATTGATATACTGATTGTCTCTGCAACTAACTAATCGATCCGCTCTTAATCCACTGCCATGATATCGCAGAAGCACTGCAGTGGAAGCACTGTATTTATGTTCGATGTTGTCATGGATGACAGTAGTGCTCTAATTGTCGTTCTTATGCACTAAATGTATATTTTTTATTTTAGGTATAATGGTAACGAATCAGCAGAGACAGGAGTTTAGAATTCGCCTGCAGAAGAGAGCCGTAAAGAGAGCTGAGAAGAAAATAGAGTCACTGGACGACCAATTGTCATGGAAGGAGGTTTGTAAAAAAGCTAAGGCTAAAAACTAATGTTAACGTCAGTTTCCTCACTCGCAAGTGATGTCAGTGACGGGCCCAGGATTTGACCCCTGATACTGATCCGATTTGATCCCACATACTGCTCCGCTGTCGAATATCTTATCGACATCGCCACTGGCTCCAGCTTGTTTACAATTCTAAACAATTGAATTTATCTCCAGTTCACTGCCGTTCTAATTTGCGCTATTTGGTATTAATGTACCTGTGTATTTACCTGTGATTGCCTGTATGTACCTGTAATTGCTTTTCTAACTTGGTAATATTTCTGCGTTGCGTCAGATAAAATTGAAATAAACGAATAATTATATAATTTCTAAAAGATTTATTTATGATCGATAGCAAATCTGAACAACCGTCTGTGAGCTTTACATTCTAATTAATCAGAAATGTAGAATAGTAGTTTTCCAAAGAAAATTAATTTGAGTTCTCTGATTTAATATCTTGACCTACCTTGTTAGGACCGAAGTGGTGCAGCTCAAAAAACCACATCATGTGTCCTATGTTGAATTGGTCAAAAAGCTGGTACTTGCAGGTCACTGTTCAATTTTTTTATTTATTGGGATGATTTGTGATTCGTTCTATTCTCAGATACATAAACAGTTCCGCTTACGTCATGTAATCCCAAAGCATGAAGAGCAAAATTGAAATGTTCTTTTTCTGAAGCAGATGAAATTTTATACTCACACTGGAATTCGTTCTATGAAATTCCTTCGGATCAAAATATTCCAGTAAGTGTTTGAAGGATATAAATGTGCTCACTACTAGGCCGCATAAACAACTCACTGCCGGTTCACGGTCGGTCATTTCTCAGGATTTATTTACATCTAGACTCTGATTACTCTTAATATTAAAGGAAAACTGCAGTCATGGCTGACTAATGCACATGTGTTGGACCAGTGCTTAGAATTTAATTAAATGCTATGCTTTCGAACTTGTTATTGGGCAACGCTTCTTGCAGAACTGTTTACATCTTTCTCTTATAACAAGAATTATATTCACTTTTGCACTCCGTTAAAATTATGTTCCCTTCGTCAATATAATGGATTTAACACGTTCTGAACAAAATCTTAGGATGAAGAAACGGACTTTAAAGTTTTCTTATTATTGTCTGCTTTCATCAACATTAATATAATAGATATCATAGTTTGGAAAGTTAAAACAAATCTATCCATTCCCTTGAATTAAAAAGAAGAATGCAAGGGGAGAGAATTAGAGCTAAACCGAGACAGGGAATGCTGATGATTTAATAACAAATTTTTATATAGATCAAATTAAAGGCTGATGACAGAATTCGCTGGAATAGTTTTATGTCATGGACCCGCCAATAAGCAGAGAAGAGAGATATCATAGTTTTAATGAAATTTGTACACATAAAAATTTACAAATAGAACTTTTCGATTTAAATTATACTCAATTTACGTTTTGTTATGAGTTCAATTGATATTATTCTGACTGCAACTGCATTATATTATTCGTTCAAATATCTCTGATTTCATCATCGAAATAGCAAGAGGAATATTTTGCCCATGACAGTAACAACAACAGCAATTCGATTAGATTGCTACTATTTTCCACGACAACATCGAGCACTATGGAGCCAAATCAAAACCGATGAGCAGCACGGGGTGTTGCAAAAGCGGTGCGAGCCAAAATCATCCGGGTAATCAGACCAAGGAAGTGTACTAGAGAAGTGTACGTTTGCATGTTGGTCTCAGTTCATGGACGTTAGGTAGATTAGAAAAAAATCGCAGAGAATAAAATAAATTATGTTCAGCGCAATTATTTTTCGCAGAGATAAATTAAGACAAAGAAAGCAAGTTATGTTAAATGCAGCACAGTTTAGTGCTGTTCCCTCTACTAACTGCACTGCACAACACTGTATTGACTATTTAATTAATCTAACTGCTCTGCACCGCGGTATAGTGCGATCCATTTAGCTTCAATACAATGTTTTTATTTATTTTTATTTCGCCCTACTTGATACCTTCACACTGGAATTTACTGCACGGTATTTTATTTTGTGTTAGTGTAGTATACTGTACTGGACTACAATGCACTGCACTGCACTGTATTTAGATTATTGAGCTGTACTGAAGAGTAATGCACAACTTATTGTAGTATTGCAGAGAACTAAGTCATTATTTATTTATGCACTGTTCCATTGAACTGCAATATAACAATTGGTGTTACATTGTCTTGTACAGAAAGAGATCTATAACTTGAAGCAGCTGTGTAGACGATATGGCGGCCCAGAGGAAGAAATATTTCACTGTAAGCCAACAAAACGCCGTGAGTTCCTCTTATACTTTGCCCACTTGTCTGTCACTCATCTCCTATTTCGATTAAAAACTGACGCTAAACTATTTTGAAGAGTTAGATTTTGTCATTTTCTAAACTGCGTCTTTTCAGTGTAAGTAATCTTTTAGATAATCTGAAGAAAATATTCAGATAATCGACGGAACACATGCGAATTTACCAGCTAACTCTCTAAAAAAACCATTACTTTTGATTGTCTGAAACCTAATTCAGACACGAGTTTAACTTGGCTATCTTCTGGTGCAGTTAGCCAAGACTTAATACTGACTGCCAACTAAATGACTAACAAAGGGATATATGGCTCTATTGGTCCTTTGTCAGTCTAAATGACGTATCAAACGGAAATATCATATTCAGAAAATAGGGTCCTATAAGATGTAATTGAAAATATCCCGAAAACTTGTTAAAGATAACAAATTAAATAAATGAATGTTTACGTGATGGTTACAATGCATGAGCGTTAGATGGGAAAGAGATATCACAAAGGTATTAACTGCCTATGGAAATGTTCAGAGGAAAGAAAAGGCTAATGTGATTAAAAAGAACATATCCGAAGGGGGGACTGAAGAGAATTTTAATTATAAATTGTACAATTTATAGATGTTATTTTGAGTCATCCTTTTGGACATTAATGCTATGATAGTCAGTAGTACTGAGTATCAGCTGATAAAACCTTAAGTATCAGTGGTAACACCTTAGGTATCTGTGGTAACACCTTGGATATCAATTAATAAGTACTAATGAATAGTACTTATTATATTAATTATTAATATAATAAGTACTATTGTTCTGTTAATATACTTTCTTGCAGACATGCACCAGAAGGTCGACACGGCGGTGGGTTTATCCTCCATTGCCTCTCTCTCCCTGGGCTTCACCATGTCCCTACGTGCTGCTGCCTCGTCCACGGCCAACAACCGGGACCCCACCGACCTCAAGCCTCCCGCCTTCACTCCGGCTAACCCCTTCGGGCCCTTTGCCACGATGCCGATTCGCCACCAGTCAGGCCCGGGCGCCCAGGGCTGGAGACGAGGGGCAAGCCTGGGCCGGTCAGGCCTGCTCAGCGGCAGCCGGTCCTCGCTGTTCGGGCGCTACTCCTCGTCGTCTCCTAGGCTGAACATTCTGAGGAGTAGATCCATGGAGAAAATAGAAGAGGAAATTACTAAAAAGCGCTTCCAGAATAAATCAGGTTGGCTTAAGGGAGGTGTAATGATTTTACTAATCCGACTTTTGAAGTTTGTTTGTGACTGTTAACTAAACAAACTGTTTTAGAGTATGACTTATTATTCAAGTATAGTTTTTTTGTTATTTACATCTGTAGGTTGGTCTAGATGATACCACACTTGCTGATAAACTGGAGGTTAAGTGTCAGAATTCAAATGAGAAGAATGAAAAGATGAATTCGTTTCGTATTCATATTTGAATGCGAAAACAGATAACACGTTGAAAAGACGAATACGTTAAATTTAACTTTAGTTGAGAATTAGATTTACAAGTATGTTGTTTGCACAACGACTCCTCTGATAAATAGTAATATGTTTAAAATGCTTAATTTGCATTTACTATTTAAGGTTGAGCCGGAGGGATGTTGGCAAGTTGTTTGAAGGCGGATCAGTAGGTGCAGGGTTCAAATCTAGTGCTCTTCCCGTCACTAACACGCTATCGAGCAGGAAACTGACTTAACAATTATATTTAGCCTTTATTTTTAGCTTTATAAATATGTGTTATATTTAATATGGCGTGCAGATAAAGGATACTCAGGACGAGGAAACCGATTTCGAATTCCACTGACAAGCTATCGTGCAGTAAACTGACTAAACAATTTTATTAAGCCTTTGTTTTGAGATTGTTATTATACGTTATGTTTAATATGGTGTGCAGATAAAGGCTACTCAGGACGAGGAAACCGACTTCGAATTCCTTCATCCAGTTCCACTCAGAGCTTCAAGAGCGCCAGCAGCTACTCCATAGAACTCCAGGGCTCCTCCTGCCCAACCTCTCCAGAGAGACGACCTGTCTTCGGCGTAAGATCAGTCGGCGATGGTTCCACGGACGACGTCAACTCTGTTGTGACGGCTGTTGTAAGTGCAGAGATGCACGAAGATGAAGAGATGGAGACCAACAGCGTCAATCACAAGTCTGAACCCTGGCGGAACAAAGCGATGAAACCCACCGACGACGAGAATGGCAGCCTGAGCCACGAAAGAAACAACACGGATATCAGTATTGTGATATCAGAGGTGGACAGCCCAAGTTCAGAGTTCTGTGACGAGGAGTACAGGAGATGTATGGATCAGGACTATACTGACGACGTCTTTGTCGAAATGTCGAATGAAACGGGTTCAGTTGATAAATATCATCGTGGATTTCAGTCAGCCGTTGCATCAGATAGCAATAACCATTCGAAGGGCAGCAACCAGAAGCCAACGGCAGAGAGTGTTACCAGCGACAGTGATCTCTCACCAGAGGGCGCAGGTGGATTCCGAGGAAGAAGTTGTAGCAAGAACTGCAGTGACTCTAATAGCTTTACAAGTGCCACAAATTCTTCCTATAAATCTTTAGAATCCTGCGAGTCGTTGGACTTACCGGGTAAAGTGCGAGATAATTTAATAGCCGATCCACGTGGTGATATCGAAAATAAGAAGGCAAGCGTGAATGAATATAACGAAGCCAGTGCTCAAATTTCTCAAGCAAATTCGAAGAATGTTTTGCATAACGTTAGTCAGCTTTCCTCTGATTCGTTAGTTCATTCGAACGTGCCGCACAAGAAAACACCGAGTGCAGTAGAGGGAGGATCGCACTGCAATTCTACTGCGGACAAACTCAAACTAACATTAAACAAATTTTCGTCAGGGTCTTCCAGTAATAAAACCTGTTCGAGCAAAGAGAAAGAATCAGTTTGCGAATCTATGCAAGAACCATCAGTTGTAAAATGTTCTGATGCCTTTCAAAACAACATTGCGAACACAAATCCAGCGTTGCGATTTCCAGCAGCATCAAATGTATCCTATTCGATAAATCCGGCAGGAAAAATAAAAACAGCAACAGAAGAAGCAACGAGAATATCATCATCGATAACAACGCCATCAAAAGCAATCAGAGAAAAGAGTGAGCCCACCGAGAAGACCAGTTTATTGGCGTCTACATCATCGAAAGCGACATCCAAGAAAAATCAAAATTGTTCAATTACTGATGAATCTTCAGTGAAGACGAAGCCAAAGCTTTCCAGCACGACCGAATCAGGAATTGAACTTACTCCACCTGTTCCAGCAACACCAGCTGAAACAGATCTATCGCTAGCCGATAATTTATCACATCTCTTAAACGATGAGAATGCAAAGGGCAATGGCGACAGTGAAACGAATGAAGATGAACGATTTACGTCAGCTGTGGTGCCGAATATAACGTCTCAATCATTCGAAGTTCCAGCTGACCCTGTGTCCGAGAGTTCCACTGGTGAAAAGTCTGGCACTGGGAGGTGGTTTAAATCTTTATGGGTGGGGAGGAGATCGGATAGATTGGGGGGAGCAACGAGTGCCGTTGCACCCCCTCCCACAGATAGACTGAGCGATGTGAATAATAGAAGGGTTGGCTGGACCTCCCCCCTCTCTCAAATGTTGGGCAGGAAAAAGGTCAGTTTCGTTTAATATGTTGTATTTTAATTGTAGTATTGGACTGCGCCGATAGCATATCGGTCAGTAGTATTGATATTTTTATTGAACGTATTGTTATTGTTGTTATACTTCCAGGTTATGTATAGAACAATTTATTAAACATATTAAGCATCTTAGTCTTATCTTAAACTCCGAAAAGAATCCTTAAAGTTCACATAACTTAGCCAATGCAGTATATACATGTATTAATAGTAAACTTTTCTGAAGTGGTTTCCCAAAATTATTTTATCGATATAGCAACCTACAGAATCATAAATACTATTATGAAAAAATTATTAAAATACTAAATACTATTTTCTGTTACAACAGAATCATAAAATACTATTAACCGACATCGGCAGTGGCTGGAGCCCGTGGCGATGTCGGTTAATAGTATTTTATGTCGGTAAGATACTCGACTGCGGATCAGTATGTGCGAGGTTCAAATCCTGGGCTAGCCCGTCACTGACATCGCTTTCGAGTGAGGAAACTGGAGTTAACCTTAGCTTTTTATTAGCTTTATAGACATAAATCTTTTCCGTCATCACTTGATGCATAAAATGACAATTCATATTGCATAAAATCAGTCATGATAGAACTAATTGTTAAAATTACAGCAATATCAGTACAATTAGGGCCAGTAAAGAGGGCCTATAATTAGGGCCTGTAAATTGGGCCTATAATTAGGGCCTATAAATATGGCCTATAATTAGGGCCTGTAAATATGGCCTATAATTAGGGCCTGTAAATAGGGCTTATAATTAGGGCCTGTAAAGAGGTCCTATAATTAGAACCTGTAAATAGGGCCTATAATTAGGGCCTTTAAAATTTCATGTTTTATGTCCTTTTCAATGTCACGCAAATACTGTAAAGTTGTAAACAAATATTTAAGATTCGATCAGTTATAATACCACTAGATATTTACAATTTCTGACACTTCATATACATCCCTGACATCGCCCCCGCGTGTGAACTGGACATTAAATTCTTACCGATGAATTACTCGATTTATAGATAACTTGATTGATTGATTGGTTTTTAT
The DNA here is from genome assembly GCA_905160935.1 of Enchytraeus crypticus. NCBI lineage: Eukaryota > Metazoa > Annelida > Clitellata > Enchytraeida > Enchytraeidae > Enchytraeus > Enchytraeus crypticus. The sequence continues at coordinate 686,639 of CAJHZI010000247.1, read as the reverse complement.
TTATGCAGCAGAAGACGGAAGTGACTTATGTATGAGAAAAAATTTAGTCTTGATCAGCAATATCACAGTTTCAACATCGTCATTTAGTGCTGATTTAAGTGGACAGGTCCTCAAATGGTCAGGCTATTAATGGGCAGGTGTTTATATGAGTAGGTCTTCAAATGGGCATGTCTTCAAATGGGCGGGTCTTTGATGTAAATTCGATCCCTCCTCGTCATGAACATCCTTCTTCATCAATTTTATGGTGTTCTGCCACTAAATTAGCAAATGATTCGAAAAATCAAAAAGTTATTGAGAATATTTCCACTTTTGAAACAAGAAACGTTGCACATTTTAGACGGAGAATTAGGAAATATTGTGCAGGTAAGAATTATGACGAAATATCAGTTGGTTGATTCAAAAGCACCAAGGACCGGCTAGATCTGAAATAGAACTGGTTGTCTGTTGAAGTAGTGTAGTAAAGCATATATCATCACAGTCAATCCAACCGTGCTTAATTCAAGGTGCAATCCTATTTCAACCAATTTTGCATTTAGAATGTAATAAATTTAGAATAGATGAACAACATACTGCTTGTATGGTTGGAGGCGACTAAGCAATAACTGAGAGGGCGACTAGCCAATGCAGAAGATTCTTCGCAGATTTGTGCTACCGGTTTTTCTATTCATTGTGATACACTTGTTTATGTATATAAATGTAAATATCGATTGCCTATGCAACTGCTGCAAGAGTGTGTGCCAAATGGTTATGATAGTTACGCAATAATCTAACCTATTGATCCAAGATATGATTAAATTTCTTAGGCTATGCATGTTTAATGTTTAACATTTTCGTAATTGTCAGTTGAGGGGACGATAGTGAATTAATTACAGCAAAAATATTAAAGATTTATGAACCAACGCCTGATACAAGTGTGATGTACATGTAGGATTAGAGTAACAAGAGTAGAGTAGCAAGGATCACTGAATTCATTTTATGTGAGTAGGCCTATTTGCATTTACGTCATACCTGAGAAATTGCCTAAATAGTTTGAGCGTAAATTTAAAACTTAATTAATTTTTTACTTTAAACTTGACTGCCAAGTAATATTAACCTGTGACCATGAAATCGTCTATTTGAAAAGCATTATTATAAATACTAAAATACATTATTATAAATACTGCAGGTAAATTTAACGGCGGTTTCAGCATCCGGTGACGTCAGCCAAGTGTGCGGCTCGAAATTTGAACCTAATCCCGGTGCATTCAAATCAGCTCTACTGCCAAATTAACTATTATTCGACTGGCGCGGATGTCTATTATCTTATGTAAATTGTTTAAAAAAGCTGGTAAGATGGTAACAAGGTTAACGTCAGTTTCCTCACTCGAAAGCGATGTCAGTGACGGGCGAGCCCAGGATTTGAATTCCGCACATACTGATCCGCGGTCTAGTATCTTACTGACGTCGTCACTGGCTCCATCCGGCGGCGACGTCGTGTTTAAACTTTCACGTACAGTATACTGTATATCGTCAGTAAAATTTCCGGACTAAATCGACTGCTTATCAACACTACTAAATCGATCAGCTTAAATGAAGATTACCATCCATTTCGACATCTTCTGTGAAATTAAAAGCTACGGATTGATCCTTGCAGAAATTGATTCAATGATAACATGGGTTTTTACAAGTTGTTTTAAAGATTTAGCATGGTAGGACAATGTCGTGAAATTTTAAGTATGCCATTAGATCTAATTAATATTTTTAATTATGGAGCAAAAATTTTAATGTCTATACATGTAGAACATAAAATATTTGATTTTAGTAATAAAGATTGTAACGCTTAGAGAACTAAAATATCAAATCTTATAGTAATTAAGAACCTGATCTGCTTGTTCTTAAACTATATCTACAGTATAACTTGTATCTAATCAATAATTATTTGTGTTACAGCCATCAGTATTTCTAATGCAGGTTTTCACTTTCTAAGCGATACTTTAATTTAAAGTTGATATGTGTTACTCTGAGGCTGAATTGTGGACAACAATCAGCATTCAACGTGTTTAGAGTATTAAACTCTATTCTCAAATCAGCGTCTACTAAATCTTCGCTTTTTGCACAGGAAGCCAGAGCCCACCAGAGCTGTGTTTCTTTTAGAAATATTTCTTTGGGTCATTTGAGATGCATTAACAGGCATTACAGTGAAATGATGACCCACGTTGATATCTTACCACTTTTAATACCACATGTTAAAACCGTTAAGACTAGTCATTCTATTTTTCGTATAACCAGTCCCGTGAATGTCCGAGATTTTACTCTCAGATCAGCGCTGCCGAGAATCAAACTCACGACGTAGTGTACTTGGTGAAATGAGGGGCGGGAGGGATAAATTTTAAGATGTAGGGAGGTTTTGTCGTCATATTGCTCATGAATTAAAATTTATCTGTAATTTCGTCTGGATTGGTTGTGTTCGACAAAGGAGGGGGGAAAATCTCCCTCAGAGTACCAATTAAGAACCGCAGTGAAATCTTAGTAACCAATCAATCAATAAGGATTAAACGTCCGGTTCCTCGCCATAAGGCGATGTCAGGGACGTCTCTTGCAGACTCTATACAAACAGGCGCCATAGCACCACACGATGACGACTGAGTATATAGAGACCACAAGAGAAAGCGACATCAAAACAGTGCAAGTCCATGAACAAGCCAAGCGGGTCTAAATTAAACTCTTGAGAAAATTAAAGCTCAAGAGGTTTAGCAACATGTGTCTCGTACAATGACAATTGTGTTCCAGTAAAGTTGAAAGCAAAATTTCAGATTAATTCAAATGATCTCTCCGTGGTCAAAGTCCCGCAGGTTCAATACCTGGTAGAGCTCAACATAAAGGTACACTTTCGTACATTCACAACGGTCGCATATGGATAATCAAACAACTAAATCGGTCTACCGGTCCAAGCATGTGTTATTAATTGTGATAGGTATCATCGTGGATGGTCATTTCACTATAGTGTTTGACTAGTAGTAATTAAAATTTGAGAAACTAAACAGCACCAGACACCGTGGCTACATGATGTATAAACAGCACCAGACACCGTGGCTACATGATGTATAAACAGCACCAGGGACTGAGTGCAGGGCTCCATGATGTATAAACAGCACCAGGGACTGAGTGCAGGGCTCCATGATGCATAAACAGCACCAGGGACTGAGTGCAGGGCTCCATGATGTATAAACAGCACCAGGGACTGAGTGCAGGGCTCCATGATGTATAAACAGCACCAGGGACTGAGTGCAGGGCTCCAGTGGATGCGCTACTTGACAACGCTATTGAAAGTATGCTTAGAGCGATGATTCATGATATACATATGAATTGATTTATTCGTCGAACTAACTTTAAATAGACAGAAAAACTAATCAAGGAAAATATTCATTTAAATCTCTAACTCTTAATTTTAAAATGCTAAATACTCAAATAGTGATCTACTACGAAAATATATAACAAAAGTTATCATAGTCGTAAAATAAATCTACCTACATGTATATAGTGGAGTTTCAATAGAAAGACATTAAACTATGGCACGTTATGAGCGTAAATACCAGATTATGAGTACAAATTTGTGCCCTAGCCTCTAGTAAGGCAGAGCACATGAGAGAAATTGATTCTAAAATAATAGTACTATGAATATACAATGTACAAGAAAGTCTATAACTAATGTTAAAAGTAAACGATTAAAAATTGAATTCATTTCGGCATTTAAAGTAATTAAGAAAGATGGAGATTAAAATATTTTAATGTTATTATTACTAACTGACTAATCAATCAACACATCAATAACTAAAGAACAGTAGATAGCTAAAGTGAACATAACTTGGAGTATATACAAAATTAGATTCAAATTCATATTTGAATCTAATTCATAGCCTCCGATAGTGAAAAAAGGACAAATCAAATCAGGGTAAATCATCAGAGGTATAATTGTATATTTATCACTTTATAATTTATTTATCATTTTATATTTTCATTATTACAAGTTCGGCATGCAGAAGTTACTACGAGTGAATTATACAAGAAATAATTGACTAGTCGACATACATCTCAGAATATGAGAACAAAACCCCACTAGGAACTTAACAGCACTTTCAGAAGCACTGTTAAGATTCGACGAGATAATACAAACTGGTAATTAATCAGATATTGTTACGTTAATAAATCAATCAATTAACCAATACTTAAAGACTTGATAAAACTTGTACGGTAAGTTCGGTTTCGAACTGCAAATTAATCTGCAGCAGCGTGATTCAAATCCCTTGCTCATCCGTGTCATGGACAATTTTTATAGGTTTTAGAGATACAAAACTGTCGATAGATTCAGCTTAGGTTCTTAGCCACCGTTGTTCAAAATTGCGCTATAATAACATGATCGCTATATCATAATATCACTTTTGAAGACAATTAATACTCTTAATTTATTGTATATTTTCTGACGTATTATTACAAAAAATAGATATCAAGATATATCGTCCTTAGGTACATGTTCTTTTCCTCCTGATACATATTCTCTTCTTCTTCTCTCTCAAGCTAGATTACTGCAATTATCTATTTCATTTTCTCCTCAGTCAACCAGCATGAGAGAGAGACAGAGAGAGAGAGAGAGCGATATGCTTCTATATGAATATATTAGATAGTCAACGAGCATGCCAGTGCGTTCTGATGTAGAACCGCATATAGTTGTGAGTTACGCTAGAGACGTCCTGAAATCTACCTCAGGCGAGGAACTGGACGTTAAATCGTCTTAAATTGTACTAATTGATCAAACCAACCATCATCCATTCACATCCTCATCTACAGAAACAGCTGCGCAATATGGTAACATGGTACTACAAACATAGGCAACGTGGTACTAAAACATATTACATGCCACGAGTAAAAACATGTTACTACTGCTTTTTCGCTAGTATTTTGCTAATTTTCAGCAGTATGTTTACTCGTTCTTGTGTGATTGCTGGCTGTCAACTAGATAGGGTATGTATCTTAGATGACCTTGTACTTTTATTATACTTTTATGTGTACTTTCAATAAACATAATTTTCTCTCTCTATTTCTCTCTCTCTCCCTCACTCTGTCTCTCTTTCTCTCTCGTAACTATGGCGCAGGCAACGATTCACTACACAATGGCTCTAAGCAATGCAGTCGCTCTGAGCTATAATGGCAATCACACAATACGATATGATTAACCCTAGATGATAGGGCCTAAGATATACTCGAGTCACATATGAGCGTTTCATATTAGAAATTACATGAAAAAAACAGAGTGCAACCCTTAATCATACGTGCAGAAATAAACTTGATGAATGTATGATGTAAGCATAAAACAACAAGCAGATATTGCTATTACATGTTATTATATGTAAGTATAATTAGTTGCTATTACATGTTAGTGTAGCGCAGTATAAAACAGTCAGCGATATCAGTAGGATGGAGTCTGACACATGATAAAAAGCGATAACAGAAAATCTGTCAATTAAAAAATTCTGCGAAAAAAATTATGAAGAACTAGGTCAGTCAATAAAATAATATCGTAATTTATTAAACAAATCAACGGCTTAATAAATCAGCGTAAGTTTGACATCACGATCACTGTACCAGCAGGTAACAGTAAGAATTAGCTGATTATAACTGAACTGCTGAAGATCCGTTAGAGACAATATAAAGAGATATACTGAGTGGTAAATACATAGCAACTCTGTCGATATTAAATATAACAAAAATCCCTAACACAACCAGTTAGTAATTCATAGGGTACAGTATCCATGACTCGTTAGACGTTACAATATGACGCGCACACTATCACCATCACCATTTTCCATTGAATCTCTGTATAACTAGGATCGGGATACGAATAGAAAGCTTTTCCATTCATTTTAGGAATTTTGTAGCAATTTCTAGAGCGTAGGCGTTCTCCAACCGAATATCGTTTTTGATGCTGGTTTGGATCTTAATGCTTTGTCGCCTAGTACGATATTTGTAGTTCACAGTTGATCTACATGCATTTTACAGCAACAAGAACACAACTGAGGAAACTGACGTAAACATTAGCTTTTACCAGCTTTACCAACACAAGAATCATAAACTCTACGACATAAATCATCTTACCGTTCAACGAAGTTTAGAGTTCGCTACTTAGCAATAAATCATAATCATTGGACTCTCAATATAAAGCACTTAAATTCCGACAATAAATATATACAATTTCATATACAAATATGTATCTACACAATAAACACCAATTACATACAGGAACAGATATCAGATCTGAAGAAACTCAATTCACAGTTAGCGTAGATTGCTCGATACTTATTTGAAGCAGAAGTCAGGAGAATTAAGGCTTTCTTAACGGCTATGTAGACTTTGATTTAAATCACACACATGTTTGTACGAACACATTTATATTCATAAAAATTACGAAATAACAATTACTAAATCACTAAAGCTTATGTAGAGGTCAGATATAACAGTGGTCCAAGGTAGGTATTCTAATTAACAATCAATGAGAAAGCAAACGATAAAAATAAATAATAAAAATAAAAATAACTTTGATTTTACCCTAGAGATTAGATGTAGAGCTTAGAGATAACTTATAATATTAGAATCACATTAAAGATTAATATAGCTTTACTTTAATTAATTAGTCTGAGACATAAGTGTAACTATGTAGCTTTCCGTCGTGGTGTCAAAACACTATTGTGGCAGCGTAGTTTTTCTACATGAAATTACAGTATGTTTATTATAAGTATTTGGTATATGAAGACAGGAAAGAGTGTTGCTGGATGGTATAAGTTCCACTCATATATAGACATTTTTACTAGTTAAGATATTAATTTTAAAATGTAATTGTTATTTAGCATATTATTACTATTGAACTCTTTCTGTAAAGTAGTCCGGAAGACAGAGTTCGGCCATGACACTGCTATATAAGTTTTGGTTGTTAATAATAATAATTAATTAATTAAAAAGTAAAGTTGAGAGATAATAAGAAATTTCTAAAATGCATCATTGACTAATACCCCAAGTACCCGGGAAGACATGATTAGATGATTGCAACAGCAACAACACTTAACAAGCTACTTAAATAACTATTAAAGTAGTTAAACAGCATAAAATAGTTATATGAGTAATTTAACATACATCTTAAATAGCTATAAAGTAGTTCAACGACTATCTAAAATAGGTATACAAAATACTGCATGTATCAAGAATTTTGTTACATTTTTAAAATTTAATATAGCTTACACTTATTTCAGTATATCTTGCTTTTAAAAATTTCGTAAGATCTTTTATTATTTCTGTATCAATTCAATTGCCACTATATTTGCCTAACGGTAATGATATTAGTGCATTCAAAAATGATATAATTATATATAAAAGTCAATGTGGCTCAGACTTGTATCTCCACTATTAATAATTATTAATCATCATCATCATCATCATCCTCCCTTGAATCCCAGTTTAACTAAGGTCGGGATACATATAATTAATAATTAATAATAAGAATTATTAATTATTAATTACTATTAATAAATAATAATTCTGCATAAATTCAATTGATAATAATTATCTACTTTAAACAAATCCACAACCGCTGTGGACTACCAGCTGTATTACCTAACATCTAACTTATCCACATCTCTCTTAGGAATCTGGGACTTAGGATCGGGATACTTAGTGCTCCAGGACGTCCGCTGACAGGTCTCCACTGAGATAGCCTTGCCTCTACACAGCGATACATCAGTCCTAGCGGAAGTCACATCTCCCACTACACAGATCTCTGCAGCCATCCACTTCCTGCTAACCAGTTCATCTATCCAGTCCAACAACTCCCCATCCTTCCTCTTCGAATTCTCCAAGGCTACCTCCCGAGCAGCTGCTACCGAGGTCTCCTCCAGACGAAGGAGGGAGCGGAGATAGTCGGAATCGCGCTGGGGCGTTGAATAAGGTCGACCTGGACCGGAGTGTAGTTTCGCCGCCATATCTGGTCCTACGGGCCTGCCCATGATGTGCGAGATGGGCATGACGAGGAACCTGTGCTCGGCCACTAGTGACCACTGCAGGAACAGCTTGACGTTCCACCAGCCCGGCAACATCGGCTGAGCCAGCTCCACCTGATGGGTGTGAACACTGGTGGAGCTGGACTCAGGCGTAGAGATTTCAAAAGATTCAGCAGGGACCCCGGTGGGATCCGTGATGATCACAGTGAGAGTTACAGGGGGCCCCTGTTGCCAAACAAATTTTATGATGACGTCACTGAGAGGGGAGAGGACCCCTGCGTAGTTACGGAATAGTTCCTCTTTAGGGTCGTAGCCGTTGCCAACCTGAAATATACAATTATTGTAAATTAAAAGTAAACAAATTATAGATAATTTAATTTAAGAATTAAAATTTAAATGAGATCATTGAACTTTCAAGTTTGGTATCCTAATTATTGGTAGTAGCAATACAAAACTGTGCACGTCTGTAAATGGTGATCAACGCATATCATGTAACTAAGGTCGAAGCGGCCAGTACTCTATTGTTATTGTTATTGTTTCCGTGTTACTGCACGGCAACGCTCCACCACAGCGGTTGTGGTTTGGTCGCCTAGTGGCTCAGTTACAAACGGAAGACCAAAATCAGCATATAATAGAATTAATAGTACAGATATAAACTAGGAAATAGGCACAAGAAGACTAGATTAGAACTTCCACAAAATAGTTTACCCACAACATAGTTTACGCAGACATACACGAAGATGATTTAGAAGAAATAACAACACCTAGCAAAAGCATCACAGTAGTAAGTTTCACGTGAAGCATATGCAAACACGACTCACACAATGTCCCGCTACAGTGAACCATAAAAGCTAAAGCTAAAGCCAAGTTAAACAACACTTTTCCTTTTCAAATATCATGTCAGTGACGAGGAAAGCACTAGCTTTTAACCCTGAACCTACTGATTCGCTATCGAACAACTTGCCAACAAGCCACAATCTCACCCTATGAACATATATACAAATATGAGTAGAAGAAGTGCCAAATTGCATGAAAAATGTAGATTAACATGAGAAGCATGAACTAACAGACTATGACAACAATCATAACATAGAAAACTAAACGTAGAACAATGACACACTAGTGAGAGCAGACAACCTCTACATAGCTCAGCCTCTCAGGATACTGAGAGCCACCAATGACTCTGAACATGGGCACGGGCTGATAGAGAGCCTCCAGTGTGTGAACCATACGCTGTCTCCTCCCTGATACCTCCTCGAACTGATACGTCACTATCAGTCCCTGGAACGTGTCCCTAGCACAACAGTAAATTCAAATATATATCTATATATTTAATATCTATCTGTGCTTGTGTGTTCATTAATTCACACTTTTCATAATTAATAAAATAATTTAAATAAAATCAGTTCATTAAGCAGCCCATAGTGCTTAGACACGCCGGCAATACGTGAAACGATGGACGAACGCCGCAATTATGGTTCGCTATATATATATAATATATATATATATATATATTATATATATATAATATATATATCTAATCCATATTTTAATAAATATATAATTATATAATATGATATATATCTATTATAATATATAGATATATATATATTATAGAGAGAGAGAGATAGAGAGAGAGAGAGAGAGAGAGAGAGAGAGAGAGATAGAAGAGATAGAGAGAGAGAAAAAGAGAGATACAGAGAGAGAGAGAGAGAAAGAGAAGAGAGAGAGAAACAGAGAGAGAGAGAGAGAGGGGGGGGGAAGATATAGAGAAACAGAGACAGATACAAAGAGAGGGATTGAGAAAGAAAAAGAGAGAAAGCTACAGCTAGAATACCTGTGTTTGTATATAGTGCCCTCCAGCAGAGTAAGGAAGCTCATCTGACAGTCTTCGTGTACTGAGGCTTGGCCGTGTGTCAAGTGATTGAGAGACGAGCGAGCGAGAGAGAGATAGTGAGAGAGAGTGACATCAGATGTGCTTGAATTGCCATCACCATGGTGATATTCGTTCAACCAGAACGAATCATCTATCAATCAACCAAAGTACTTTATTTCAGACAATCCGCTGTGATAAATGCAGCCCAATAGAATTAGTATAAACTATGTTAAAACAGAATAAAATCAGCAAACAAAAGCAGAAAACAGGAGCAATCCACACTCAAAGAACAAACTAAAGCAGCTACAAAATATCAAAAGTTTTTGAAAATGAAACTTAATTTTTCGCAGTCAAATGGATGTAGGAATAAAAATTGAACAAATCAGTGATAATAAATTCAATGATATTATAATAAATCCGTGAATAAAGTACTAAAGCTTTATAACATTAGCAATATATAAGATAATTGATAAGACAATATCATATCATGTTGTTATCATCTTACACTAAAGTACTAATAATTTAGTAGTATAAGATGATAAAGTAAACACGCATTATAGTGAAATGACCAATTACGTTGATATCTATCACTTTTAATACCACATGTTTGAACCGTTAGGCCATTTAGACTATTTTCCGTATAACCAATCCAGTGAATGCCCGAGATTTTACTCTCAGATCAGCGCGGCTGAAATTCGAACCCACGAGGGTTCAATTCACCTTAGTATCTGTCATTTATGACGTTACCTCTATGCTTTTAAGACATTCTAATTAATTAATTTATTATTATTAAGATACTAGGCAAATAATGTTGTTCTCTATGCAATTCTGTATCCAAGCAGCAGGAATGAACCAAATCACAAGCTGAGTGATGAAATACATTATAATTAATTATAATTATAATTCAATAATGCGTCAACTTAGTCGCATTGACACAATGGCAAATGTTAGAGTATTTATAGGTTTGCATCTCTCTCTCTCCCCCCTCTCTCTCTCTCCCTCTCTAGTATTTCGCCAAGTGGCATGTCCAAAGTACCTACTCACAATCTGCTTCTCAGTCCATAAATCGGCATGTTAATCTTTTCACGAATGACTAGGCTTTATTCACCACTTACTTAGCCAGCATCTTAGGAAAAATAAGGCTTCTGACGTGGTTTCCCATTGTATTCCTTAGTTCTTGCTAGATCGCCTTTTACGATAAGTGCAATTAACGGTTGATCTATTCGCCAGAGTCCCGGACACAACACGGGGTTTACATATCATGACGATAAATATGACAGAACTAAAAAGTCGATACTTTTACCTCAGTGCTAAAGTATCCAGTAAAACAAGTAGATCAGACATTTGGATTTAATAATCATAATCGTTCTATTGCAGTTCGATAAAAATATTAGCCACGTTTATTCGGCATCGTAGCCACAATTAAATTTCAGAATAAATTATCTGCACAAAACATCGCAGCAGAACAAACCAGGTTTTCCAGATTTGAGGATATCTGTATCAATTTTATTAATGATCTCCTGATTAATGATAGCCTCAAACTTGCGACCAAAGTAGGTAGGCTTTCCCTGCATATGCTACAATACACAACAACTTATTAACAAAATGAAATATAAGTTATTATAAAAATTGTCCCTATTTTGTTTGTTTGTCTTATTTGAAATGATATATCGTTTGCTTTAATAGGAAAAAGTAAACAAATTATAGAGTATTAAATCAATTAAATAAATGTACTAAGAAATAGAAAGAAAAGCTAGATAGAACATATTATAAGGGAGGAAGGTATGCTAAAGGATGTAATAGAAGGAAGAATGCGAGGGAAAAGAGTTAGAGGAAGACCGAGACATGAGATGTTGGATATTCTGATAACAAATTCATATGTAGAGATGAATAAGAAGGCTGAGGAATTGGTTGAAAGTGTTATACGCCATGGACCTACCGTTAGGCAGTGCATTAGAAGAAAAAGTTAATTAATTAATTTTTCTAATGTTTCATCGATTAATAGGGATTGGATTGGCTGGTGTGGTGTGGTGTAGTACAGAAAGTATTTGAGACAGTCTCTTTGTATCCCGATCCTGGTTAAACTGGGATTTAAGGGAGGATGATGATGATGATGATGATGAATGTTTTATCGTTTGCTTGTTTGATCCCTTTAGTAAAGCTGGTAAAGCTAATGTTAACACTAGTTTCCTCACTAGAAAGCGATGTCAGTGACGAGCGAGCCCAGGATTTGAACCCCGCACATACTGATCCGCGGTCGAGTACCTTACCGACTTCGCCACTAGTAGTCGCTACCTGAAGCTTGCCGAAGTCCTCGACGGTGAAGTCGTTGGGAGAACAGCCGCACCAGTCGACGATGTGCTTGTACTGACACTTGCAGCCCTGCTTACGTCGCCAGTTGGTCACGTGTAGGTTGTTGTTGATGACGCTACTGCAGAATTCACTGTTCTGTAGGGCCGTGTGAAAGAAGGACTGCAGACATTATCGAGCAATCAAAAATAAACCAAAATAAAATAAAGTAAAATAGTAACAAATAAATACATTAATCTCTCAGGATATTTATCAATTAGGCTGGAGCCAATGAGGATGTCGGTAAGATATTCGACCGCGGATCAGCATGTGCGAGATTCAAATTCTGCGTTCGCCAGTCACTGACATCGCTTTCGAGTAAGGAAACTGACGATAACATTAGCTCCTTTTAATTACGTGCTCCAGATAATTCTATTGACAATTAAACATATGTAAGGGACTACAAAGTAAGAAAGTAGGTTAAGTGGACTTCATATTCCAAATACTTATCATCAGTTAAGTTTTAATAGACTAAAACTCAGGAAGTAGCCACAATCACGTCAGTGACACAAAATCTGCTGAGTCATAATACTGGATTTAGGCAACAACTTACATACCAATTACTGGTTCATTGCAAAATAAAACATAACAATATACTACATATCAAACTAAGACACATTAAATACATAAAATACCCAATGCATCAAATACATTACCTTCACAGACACTATCAGATATGATCCTGCTTTAATTCGAACCAACGGCTTCCTATTAATGAGGCAAGCTTGCTATACACTCGGTCAACCAGAGTAGAGATTTAGAGTAGAGATTTACAGTAAAGATATAGAGTAGAGATTTAGAGTAGTGATTTAGAGTAGAAATTTAGAGTAGAGATTTAGAGTAGAGATTTAGAGTAGAGATTTAGGGTAGAGATTTAGAGTAGAGATTCATGGTAGAGATTTAGAGTAGAGATTTAGAGTAGTGATTTAGAGTAGAAATTTAGAGTAGAGATTCATGGTAGAGATTTAGTAGAGATTTAGGTAGAGATTAGAGTAGAGTTAGAGTAGAGATTTTAGAGTAGAGATTTAGAGTAGAGAGTTTCATTAGAGTAGAGAGTTTCGAGTAGAGATTTAGAGTAGAGATTTAGAGTAGAGATTTAGAGAGATTTAGAGTAGAGATTTAGAGTAGAGATTTAGAGTTGAGATTAGTAGAGATTAGAGTAGAGATTTAGAGTAGAGATTTAGAGTAGAGATTTAGAGTAGTAGAGATTTAGAGTAGAGATTCATGGTAGAGATTTAGAGTAGAGATTTAGAGTAGAGAGTTAAGGGTAGAGATTTAGAGTAGAGATTGATAGAGATTAGAGTAGAAATTTAGAGTAGAGATTCATGGTAGAGATTTAGAGCAGAGATTTAGACAGAGATTTAGAGTAGAGATTTAGAGTAGAGATTTAGAGTAGAGATTAAGAGTAGAGATTTAGAGTAGAGATTTAGAGTAGAGATTTAGAGTAGAGATTTAGAGTAGAGATTTAGAGTAGAGATTTAGAGTAGAGATTTAGAGTAGAGATTTAGGGTAGAGATTTAGAGTAGTGATTTAGAGTAGAAATTTAGAGTAGAGATTCATGGTAGAGATTTAGAGCAGAGATTTAGAGTAGAGATTTAGAGTAGAGATTTAGAGTAGAGATTTAGAGTAGAGATTTAGTGTAGAGATTTAGAGTAGAGATTTAGAGTAGAGATTTAGAGTAGAGATTTAGAGTAGAGATTTAGGGTAGAGATTTAGAGTAGTGATTTAGAGTAGAAATTTAGAGTAGAGATTCATGGTAGAGATTTAGAGCAGAGATTTAGAGTAGAGATTTAGAGTAGAGATTTAGAGTAGAGATTTAGAGTAGAGATTTAGTGTAGAGATTTAGAGCAGAGATTTGCAGTAGAGATTTACAGTAGAGATTTAGGGTAGAGATTTAGAGTAGAGATTTATGGTACAGAGATTTAGGATAGAGAGATTTAAAGTAGAGATTTAGAGTAGTGATTTAGAGTAGAAACTTAGAGTAGAGATTAGAGTAGAGATTTAGAGTAGAGATTTAGAGTAGAGATTTAGAGTAGAGATTTAGAGTAGAGATTTAGAGTAGAGATTTAGTGTAGAGATTTAGAGCAGAGATTTGCAGTAGAGATTTACAGTAGAGATTTAGGGTAGAGATTTAGAGTAGAGATTTATGGTACAGAGATTTAGGATAGAGAGATTTAAAGTAGAGATTTAGAGTAGTGATTTAGAGTAGAAACTTAGAGTAGAGATTAGAGTAGAGATTTAGAGTAGAGATTTAGAGTAGAGATTTAGTGTAGAGATTTAGAGCAGAGATTTGCAGTAGAGATTTACAGTAGAGATTTAGGGTAGAGATTTAGAGTAGAGATTTATGGTACAGAGATTTAGGGTAGAGATTTAGGATAGAGAGATTTAGAGTAGAGATTTAGAGTAGAAATTTAGAGTAGAGATTTAGAGTAGAGATTTAGAGTAGAGATTTAGAGTAGTGATTTAGAGTAGTGATTTAGAGTAGAAATTTAGAGTAGAGATTTAGAGTAGAGATTTAGAGTAGAGATTTAGTGTAGAGATTTAGAGCAGAGATTTGCAGTAGAGATTTACAGTAGAGATTTAGGGTAGAGATTTAGAGTAGAGATTTAGTGTAGAGATTTAGAGCTGAAATTTGCAGTAGAGATTTACAGTAGAGATTTAGAGTAGAGATTTAGAGAAGAGATTTAGACTAGAGATTTCAGTACCTCAGCAGGCAGTAAGGTGTTAGCCCAGAATGCTCTCAGTCCCTGCACTAAGTCACTAGAGGACTGAACGAGATACTGGGTGAAATTACGATACAAGCAGATCCAGTCGCTTCCCCCATCCACTCTGATCCCATCCTGGAGGTCTCTGGGACCTAGTCTCCACATTCTGTTATCACACTCGTGGAATAGCATGTTCAAGCCCTGCTTACGCAAGAACCTAGACAATCAATCGATCAATCAGTCAATCTATCGATCAATCAGTCAATTTATCGATCAATCAGTCAAGCTATAGATCAATCAGTCAATCAATCAACCAATCAATTAAACAATAAATTAATCAATAAATCATTAAAGCAAAGCCTCACATTAACAATAATAATATTATGAAAGCCGTTCTCTCACTTTTTACGCATAGTTGCACACATGTCATACGCATGTGCAGTAGAGTTTCCTTTCTTATGGTAGCTGCTCTTGTAGTTTTCGTTATATTATCCTCCTTTTCCCTTCAATGATTATCAGTAATCGTTGCCTTTTTTGGCTTTTCTGATTATTTAAGAATAATCTCCAACACCCTGCGTATTATTTACATTCAAAGCTATCGACACTCGGTCTTCCAAAGTGGTCGCCCACAAAGTACTAACCGCGCTAAAATCCCTCTCCAGTTGATGACATTTATTGAAAGTTGATGACAGGGACTAAAGTCAACATTAAAGTCTATTCATTTTCGCAAGGACATCGAAGACAGACGTGCCCAGGATTTGAACCCGGCACATACTAATACGCAGAAACCTAACCGACGTTTCCACCGGCTCAGCAACGGATACTGTCAGAGGCTCAGTCAGTAAATTCATTGAAGTAACTTTAATCAAAATAATTTAAAATATAGATGAAGGAAATACGTCGTTTTATCTTGTATGCAATGAATATGCTGAGTGATTTAGTTAGGCTTACTATAATATTCTAAAGCACTGCCGTATAGTTAAAGAATTACTATAACAGTATTTTTTAAAAAGGATATTATGTACGCTTTATAACAAAAAGAAGGTTAACATATTTTGACTAAGTTAACAAAACATTGCAAAGTTAAAATTGACTTAGTACTTTTACTTCAATATGTCTAATGAATGATGACAATATGCATATTTGAAGATATAAATCCGTATATTATACCTGTATGAATATATATATATATATATATATATATATATATATATATATATATATATATATATATATATATATATATATATACTAACTTTGGAGTATCTTTTCCGTGTGACTTGACAAAGTTCTTGCCAACATTGTGTTCTAAAAATACCTCCAACTCTTCAATAGATCTAAAAACAACAGTTGCTCAATTTTTCAAACATATATTTTATGGCTGGAAAATCTGTAAATCACAATATCCATTCGGTTGAATATTTAGGAAAATGAAGAGCATTAATTTGTTATAATGCACAAATGTACATTAATTAAGATCTATTAATCAATTGATAATTAAGATTTATTTAATAATTAATAAGATATCAATTTGCCTGATATCAGAGGAGACGAAGTAGTCAAAAGTTAAGTTAGCAAAATATTTAAGGGAAAAAAGTAAATACTAATAATAATAATAATAATAATAATAATAATAATACCGGGGGTGCTGCGCTTCATGCCCCTTAGGAAGGTGGATAAATACCGTGATTGTCTTAGGATATTGAAGTTGTTCCGGGGCTATTGAAACATGGGCCCGATGAATCCCGAAGGAGTTGAATTTATTAATGGCATAGGCAGACTTATTGCAGAGCAAACCGGCGATAAGCGAGAGACATCTTTTCTTTGGCAAAGGCTTTCCATGACTTTGCAAAGATTTAATGCAGTCTGCTTCAACAATTCTTTTAAGCCGATTGATGACCTCGAGTAGCCGGGCGGCGATTCAGCACGTATTGCTTGAATCGTTTTTATCAAACCCCAGGTTCTTTACACCGGGGTAAAAAAAAAAAAAACAAAAAAAAAAAAAAAATAATAATAATAATATATTGATAAGCGCGAAAAATCTTTTCTGTGGCAGCGACTGTCTATTGCTCTCCAGCGACTCAATGCAGTCTTCTTCAGTGGCACTTTGGCTAAAGCGGCTTCCCAGAGTGCAGAGGAATTATTTTAATCGCTTTTTTAAAAACTTTTAATTAAATAAAGTCTCTTTTATCTTATTTTTTAGCCCAAGGCCCTTTACAGCCCAGGGCATTAAAAATAATAATAATAATAATAATAATAATAATAATAATAGTTAACCATGAATTAACCCGAATAATTAACCCGAATTAACCATAGGCCCCATGAATCCCAATGGAGTTGACTTCATTAATGGCACAGGCAGACGTATTACAGGGCAAACCGGCGACAAGCGAGAGATCTCTTTTCTTTGGCAAAGGCTTTCCATAACTTTGCTAAGATTTTATATATATATATATATATATATATATATATATATATATATCTCTTAGTGCACTGCCTACTGGCAGGTCCATGGTACATAACGCCTCCACTCTTCTCTGTCTTCCGCCTTCCCTTCTTTATATATATATATATATATTTCTTTATATATATATTTCTTCTCTTTATATATATATATATATATATATATATATATATATATACATAGATATGTATATATATATATATATATATACATAGATATATATATATATATATATATATATATATATATATATATTATATATATAT
This sequence comes from Enchytraeus crypticus, assembly GCA_905160935.1. NCBI lineage: Eukaryota > Metazoa > Annelida > Clitellata > Enchytraeida > Enchytraeidae > Enchytraeus > Enchytraeus crypticus. Next base: position 668,958 of record CAJHZI010000247.1, on the reverse strand, counting down.
AGATATATAATAATCAACTTCTTTATTTGTCAACACTTGACAGGAAGAATAGGGTATAAAGTTAGACAAGAAGAATAGAGTATTAATGCAGTCTGCTTCAGCAAATTCTTATAAGACGCTAGATGACAACGAGTAGCCGGGCGGCGATTCAGCACGTATTGCTCGAATCGTTTTTATCAAACTCCAGGTTCTTTACATCCCGGGGTAAAATAATCAATAATAATAATAATAATCACCATCATCATCATCATCATCATCATCTTCCCTTGATTCATCTCATTATTTATTTTGTATTATTATTATCATCAAGGGAATTTGATGATGGGACCATCATCGAATTATTCCCTTGATGCTAATAATAATGATAAATGAATAATAATTACAAGTAATAATAAAAATGAAATTTGCATAAATATTAATTACATAATAACATTTAGAAAAAAATTTAGATTATACATTTAGATAGAAAATCATTGAAATAAAAAGAAATTTCGTACAATTCTAAATCACTATACCAACTTGATGGGATAGTCGGATTCACTGAGATTAAGGAAGTAATCCCACCTCCAGTCACTCATGGTCAGCAGCTGTTTCATGCAGGCCAGCAACATCGTGAGCAGACTCGCTCCACCCCAGATACTGGAGAACCTTTCCTCAGACATCCTCACGTTGGGTAGAACCTCGGTGACACGAGAGAGCTCTCTGTACAGATAACCCTGTCTCTGTTGTGAGAATAACGTTACAATATGAATGAGCGAATAGGGGATAATAATGATAATAATAATAATAATATTATTATTATTAATATTATTATTATTATTATTAGTATTAAAGGTTAAACGTCCATTTTCTCATACAAGGATGATGTCTGTGACGTCCCCATCACATGTCACTACAAATCGATTCAACCCAAACGATCTGAAAAAACATGTGCTGAAGAGAAAGAATAAGATCCTAAATGGTGCCGGTCCGGCTACCAAAATAACAGTCAGGCAAGATGAAAAAAGTCTATGGTGTGAAGAGATGTGGTTTCAACCTACAATGGAAAGTGGAAGTAGTAGAATATGAGCGAAGATCAGGAGGCAGGGAGTTCCAAACAGAAGGGATGGAGAAAGAAAATGAATGATAGAAGGAGAAGGAAAAATAAATGATACTCAAACAAATACAGAAGAAAACTATAAACTGATGCAGTTAGCATTAAGTGGAAAATATTACAATTATATTAATTAATTAATATAATTATTACCTTTATAAATATGTACGCAAATTAGAAAATGATGCAATTAGCTTAGAGGAAAAATATATAAATAATCCTCTAAACTTAACGGAGAAAATATAAATATAACTCATATATATTTTAAAACAAAAACTAGAATTGATAAAGATGTGATTGACCACAAAAAGAGGCAAAATATAGAACACTTTTAAATACAGGAATGCAATTATATGCAAACAACTACCGGTAATGGCGCTAGGTACTATTATTAGAATGTCTCAATAGCGTAGGGGTAACGTCATGAAGTTTTAAATGACAGATTGAACTCTCGCGGGTTCGAATCCCAGCCGCGCTGATCAGAGAGTAAAATCTCGGACATTCACTGGACTGGTAATACGGAAATGGACTAAATTGCCTAACGGTTTAAACATGTGATATTAAAAAGTGATAGATATCGACATAGTTGATCATTTCACTATAATGCGTGTCTACTTATTATATCAGACTTAAGATATTTTTGACGAGTACGAATTAGTAACACTTAGTGTGCAAGGAGGAGAGAATAAAAGACTGATAACATACGCTTTTCAGAAATATAAGCTATACTTAAACAGAAACTCTTCGAAAGTAAATTGAGACTGAATGAGGAAAAAAAACCAAGTTCCAACATGATTATTAACGAGAGGTGAAACACGAAACGATAATGATTTTTTTATATTTAAAAACCATAAATACTATGATAATAACATTAATAATACATTTGTTGCTAACCTTATCGACATGTATGAAATAGTAGTGATGCGGACGATATATGGCGTTTATTAGTCTGTTCACCTGCCTCACGGCTCTGCCGTTAACCGTCAGCACGAACACGATACGTACCGAGCTCTCAGATCTCACGCTCGATCTACTCGGCTGTATGTAGACTGCGTGCTGAGGTACTCTAACTGTAATCATTAATATTTATTTATTTATTTTATTAATTTATCATTATTTTATATTTAGTAATTGAATGTCTCAATGGCGCAATGGTTAGAGGTAACGTTAAAACGTTATGAAGTTTTAAATGACAGACCCTGAGGTGAATTGAACCTTAGAATTGAACCCTCGTGGGTTCGATTCTCGGCCGCGCAGCTCTAAGAGTAAAATCTCGGACATTCACTGGACTGGCTAAACGGAAAATGGCCTAAATTGCCTAACGGTTTAAACATGTGGTAAGTGATAGATATCAACATTAGTGATCATTTCACTATAATGTGTGTTACTATTGTCATTAAAGTAATTGACAATCAGTTATCTGATTGTCAATTACTTTAATAACAATCAGATAACTTACTTTGATGCTGGCACTGTCAGTGCGAATATAAGCTCAGAAGTTTTAGATATTTTAGATTTCATACTTGAATGACGGGCCCTATATATAGAATGCATGCCGACATAATCTCAAAGAGTAGTATGGTTACCATCCACAATGACATCAAGTACTGTCAGTCAAGACATGATAAGTACTATGATGACATCAAGTACTGTCAGTCAAGACATGATAAATACTATGATGACATCATGTACTATCAGTCAAGATATGATAAATACTATGATGACATCAAGTACTGTCAGTCAAGACATGATAAGTACTATGATGACATCAAGTACTGTCAGTCAAGACATAAATACTAAGCTGACATCTAATATAACCAGAGATTAAATTAATATATTAAAAGATAAAATCGAGCCGTGTCATATACGACAACGCATGCACTAATCTAATAAGTGCCTGCAGAACTGCATAATTATACATACAGGATACTGTGCCATACAAATTAAATTACTTGGCTACTAAACTTGTTGAGAATTATTTATATCAAACTGGAGGTGTGTAAGTAAAGAACCCTCGTTTCGCGCGTTCACCTTAGATACATACATGTAGCAGTCCATGATAATTGTCACTGTCAGGGTTCGTACTTCCAGTTATGAAAGCGCACTTGTGGAATCAATATGTTTTATTGAATTGTTGTATTGTTATTGCTGTCGCGCGTAGCTGCGAAAAAGATGAGGCGGTTTGTTGTGAGCGATGATACAGGGACTTGGGACTTGGGTGTGATGTTGATTAGTTAGATTTAATTTTGAGGTGATTTTCCAAGTCTTTTGTTGAGTTATAGACGATAGTACCAGGATACTAGTCATAGATATTTTAGTTTATAGTACCAGGATACTACTGGTGTAGTTATAGCGGAGTGCCAGTGAGTTTTACAAGTCCAGGGGTCTATAGCAAGTTTATGTATAGTAGTAGCTAGTTTAGGATTACCACGCTAGTTTTAGTTCTTATTTCACTATAGCACTAGGCTGCATAGTTTAGTTCTAACCTAGTCGTCTAGACTATAAATTAGTTATAGTAGTTGTTTCAAGGGTGGTTCTTTAAAGTTATAGTTTAGCTATGTTGTATTGAGTAGAAGGTTTTATTGTGTTGAATTTGATTGGAATGTAGGAGTTATAATATTGTGTTATGTTTGATTCTGAGTTTACCATACCATCATTCATGAATTAATGTTCTTATTTTATTGTGTTAAATATTACTTTATTATTTAACTTCTAAACATTGATTTTGTCGTGTTTATAGTTAGTATAGACTGAAGTTATCGAGGCCGGAATAGGGTTTAACGTCCGTGTCTGACAAGTGATGACTCAGACGAAGATCCTGTCCTGACAGTCACCTTCCAGTATTACGTGAATTTACAAGGCGCCGCTCTATGCTAAATGCATTGTTTTATACTATTATATATTGTAGCACAGTTATATGCTGCTTATAGGCCTATTCTAAACCTGCTATAGGCCTATTATATGCTGCTCATAGACCTATTATAAACCTGCTATAGGCCTATTATAAGCTGCTTATAGGCCTAATATAAACCTGCTATAGGCCTATTATATGCTGCTTATAGACCTAATATAAACCTGCCATAGGCCTATAATAAGCTGCTTATAGGCCTATTATATTCTGCCTATAGGCCTATTATATGCTGCTTATAGGCCTATTATAAACCTGCTATAGGCCTATTATATTCTGCCTATAGGCCTGTTGTGCAGAGTTTAAGGGTAATTTTAACTTTTGTAATTTTGTCCTTTGGTAATTTTAACTCTGTTGGCTAGAGCAAGTGGCGACGTCCGTAAGATACTCGGCCGCAGATCAGTATGTGCGGGGTTCAAATCCTGGGTTCGCCTGTCACTGTCATTGCTTTCGAGTGAGGAAACTCACGTTAACCTTAGCTTTTTTAGCTTTTTTAATTGTTACGCTACGAAATTGTTGCCTTAGTTACCAGGATATATAATGATTATTCTGAAATAAATCTTACAAAAACTGATCTATAAGGTATACACAATTCAAGAGATCAATGGATATGAAGAGAGCCGAATGCTTGAGAGAACAATCTTGACCTTAGAACTGGATAGAATGAGCGGTAAGAGTATATATAAAAGATTTCATAATTAAAGATGGAAAGAAGGATGCGAAAAGGTACAAGAATGAAACAGCATGCGACTTCCAAGCAGACGAGACATAATATTTTGTGGAATTAAAAAGCCGGTGAAAACGGCAGTAAGAGAGTTACAGTCAGGACCTGCCGTGTGGCATGAGAACTAGTAACACGGGTTCAGAGCTATAGAGAGAGAGACGTATAGACGGGTATAGTGAGGGATGGAGATATAGAGAGATACAGATAAAGTGATAGAAAGAGAGAGAGCAAAAGACAATATAGAGCAATATAGAGCAATATAGAGCAATATAGAGCAATATAGAGCAATAGCAAAATAGGCCTATGCATCTAGCAACATTCCATGAGCACACATCAAGCAGACCTTTGAATCCAGTGTGGTAGATATCCATGGTTAGATGTGCTCCACACTGTTTGTTATGATCACCGGGACATACGCTGTAGCATTTACTACTGGACAGTTTGTGTGTCTCATCCGATAGACTCATACCACAGAAACACTCATACGTATACTGCACGCCGGCGTATGGAAATCCTGACAATACATAAAATATATTATATAGATTAAAGACTACATAGTATACTCTCTCTCTCTCTTTCTCTCTCAATCTCTCTCAATCTCTCTCTCGCTTGGGTACAGTTGGATAACGACCATAGGGTTGGAAACGAGACATAATAATTTCGCTAAATGACTGTGGATAAAGAGGTATAGGGTTCAAGTTCAGTGCTTTCCGTAATTAAATGACATACATATACTTTGGCAATTGGAAACTGACGTTAAATTCGGTCGAATTTAGTCCACTGACTCTTAAGTTCAAGGTACACATTTATACGCATTTCAATTGCGCTCATCATTAAAGAGCACTTCAAGTACAATCAGCAGAACCCATTACTAAGACAATTATTAATGAATAAATCAACTTAATCAATCAGTGGATCAATCAATCAATAACAAATTATCGTACGGCTTTTCAGAGGAAGACATTGTCAGGGATGTATCAGCTTCGATCACAATATTTTCTTAAAACACAGTCGTTTATATACAGTCGTTTATATACAGTCGTTTATATACAGTCGTTTATATACAGTCGTTTATAGAAGAGGAAATTCATAGAGAAATCTTTGGTTGGAACCAGCTCATTGATGATCACGTGATACAATATAGAACAGCCGCCATGACTAAGCTTTCTGATTGCAAAACGTGACATGAGATTGTGGACAAGGCTCGGTATTATTAAGTAAATCATTTTATTTACATATACCAAGACATAATTAACATTTTTAAAACCTAGTCACGAAATCTTTATAATTCAGCCTAGCTAGCTATTCTAACACTCAATTCAGTGTAACACCTTCGTCTTTAATTCGAACAATAGCCTTCAGTGTCTGCAGACTCATATTAGCTATCGCCCATAGAGTAAATTAGTAATATCAGTCCATAAAGAATAGAAACGGTAAGAAAGAACTAGTAGTGAGAAAATAAATTTGTATATATGCATAGATGCAGGGTTCAAAAAGCTCTTCCCACGACTTACAAGCTATCAATCAGGAAACGGAAGTTAAACTTGGCTTTGCTTTTGCTATATATAAAAAGCAAAACTAATATTAATGTCAGTTTCCTTACTCGAAAGCGATGTCAGTGACGAGCGAGCCCAGGATTTAAACCCCGCACATACTGATCCGCTGTCGAGTATCTTACCAACATCGCAACTGGCTCCAGCCAAAAACCAAAATATTGGCCTATGCATCTACTTGCATGAGTGTTTGGACATTAACTTATTATACACGCCTATGCAGGTCCTGCTGACACAAATGAAATTATATTCAGCATCAGGTTGTTTTTCTAATAGATAGCGCCAACGAAATTTAAAGATCGTTGAACAAGTAAATTATCGTTATTAGTTAAACACGTTTTTTAGTTTGATACAAGCGCAATAACCCATACACAAATACACACATACCTAATATACATACACAAACACCACATACATACACACATACCTAAGCACACACACAAACACAGCAGCACAGAAGAAACACAACTAAAAAACATCATCGGCAATAATAGATTTGATCAAGTAAACTCAACTTAGTGGGTTAAATTAAGTGATATACGGATTTGTTTGTTTCAATTTGATTAAATCTAATAAATCTTCTTGAATATTTCAATCTCTGAGTTCTGAAAGAATTCAAAGTACACGTAGAACTAGAACTATAAGTAGAACTAGAACTAGAACTATAAGTAGAACTAGATAGAGAATTAGAAGAACATCGCCTTCATTACATTCAAGTTGAAAAACTGATAATAAACTGGGAGTACTGAGTCTCGGCGTAAAATCCTACCGTGTTAACATTAACAGGCTCATTAATCTTCCTTGAAATGACAAGTTTAGAATACAAATTGAAAGGTTTTAAGTTGTTTATATATAAACAACTGTATATAATCTACCTTTGCTTTTGGTTACTTTACAACTCTTTCCACTTCAACAATATGTCGCCTAACCCCATACAGTACACTCTCTCTCTCTCTCTTAGTGTACTATCTACAGGCAGGTCCATGGTATATAACACCTACACTCTTCTCTCTTCCATTTTCCTCTTCATGTATACATACGAGTGGATCTTTAAAACACCTATAACATTTCTTTTGATATACCATTATTCTTGGGGATTCTGCTTATGATGAGGTGGGCCCCCAATGCCTTCCTCAGCTTCGACTAACATTTACTGGACAGGTGTGTCACTCCCTGAGAAAATGATCCTGTTTAACCAAAGAACACTTTTAGGATTTACAGTACAATATCTAGCAAATTTCTCACACAGTGAAACCACTCGCTTGGTCATTCACTTGGTTTAGGATAAAAATTACTCGCAAACTGACGTGGGACTGCATAACAACAACAAACGACAGCGTTACCACTGCATCTCCTTCACCCCCCCCCCCCAGCCTCCCACCCATGTGCTCCCCTCTGTCTCATTGCCTGCTTTCTAGAGTCATTATAGTAAAGTGAATAAACTAGCAAATGATTGGTAATTATTGAAAAACATAAAATGTACCTAAATGCTCCAAAGATAAACTAATAAAAGTTTAATATCCATTGAGTTTAAACGTTTTATTAAATAAATGAATTTACCTTAAGAGATTCAGCACTTATATTCCCTATAAAATCACTATCAGCACTCATAGTCATTATCAAATCACTATCAGCGCTCATAGTCATTATCAAATCACTATCAGCGCTCATAGTCATTATCAAATCACTATCAGCGCTCATAGTCATTATCAAATCACTATCAGCGCGGCGCTCATAGTCATAATCAAATCACTATCAGCACTCATAGTCATTATCAAATCACTATCAGCACTCATAGTCATTATCAAATCACTATCAGCACTCATAGTCATTATCAAATCACTATCAGCACTCATAGTCATTATCAAATCACTATCAGCACTCATAGTCATTATCAAATCACTATCAGCACTCATAGTCATTATCAAATCACTATCAGCACTCATAGTCATTATCAAATCACTATCAGCACTCATAGTCATTATCAAATCACTATCAGCACTCATAGTCATTATCAAATCACTATCAGCACTCATAGTCATTATCAAATCACTATCAGCGCTCATAGTCATTATCAAATCACTATCAGTACTTATAGTCACTATCAAATCACTATCAGCACTCATAGTCATTATCAAAATATAGCTTATCAGGACAATTATCAGTTCTCATAGTCTCTATCAAAACATAGCTTATCAGTACCAACACAAGCACTGATAAGTAGTCACAACCCCCTGTACAAGGAATTTCGACAATCTATTAGGATTGGAAAAGAAAACGATATTAAGTGAACGTTTTACCCTAGTCGGGATAAAAAGGGTCTTAAAAATCAAATTGATCTCATAAAAGGACTTTATTCATTAGCTTCACAATTATTGACTATCCTTTTAAGTGAGAATGCAGGACCTTTACTCAATACAACCGATTTTAATTTAGGATACAGTACAATCGATTCATACCGATTATAGCTACCTCTCACGTCCCTGACATCATCCTTGTAGGAGGAAACGGACGTTAAACCTTTATTATTAAGATCGGAACCACGTCTCACTGAAACCGGCTATACGCACGCTAACCACTGAACAACATGGCTCGGTCAACACGGATGGACTGTGTATTTAAACCAATACCTGATGTTTACAAAAGAAAGCGTGGAAACCATCAGTCATTGGTTTTATTGTACTCCTGGGATTAACAGGACGAAGGCTCCCAGTCAATCGTTCAGATGAATTAGGTTGCCCAGCAAAGATACTGACTAAAAACATTCAGCCATAATTGAAGACTACCCAAATTCCTATCTCTCCTCTATATCTCTCTCTATATCTCCAGTGTCTGTCAAAGGCCAAGCAAAAGGTATATTCCAACTCACAGTCAGAATTCAAGCTCACTAAAGAGGACTCCATCGATCAAGCAGTTGATTACATTACAAAGATGGCTATATCTCTGCTAATCCTGCTATCAAAGCTAATAAATTAATAAGATACAGCTTCTGAGGTACTGAATAGTGTCACAATCCCTTTCCATTAGGAACGTAATTTTTCTATGATAATTTTTAGTTGCCTCTAACTACAGTATAAATATGATTTAATATACAGTGGCCATTAATACACTAAGTGGCCCTTGTGTAATTAGTGCTTACAATAAATAAATGACACCAAATTGGTATAGCATAATAACATCACACAGCCAATAAATCAAAGGCTAGTAAATAAATTTTCTAGCCTTCAATTGCTACTTACCAAGTAACATTTTAGTGACTATACTAAACAAAGCCACTACACATACACACTACACTTGCTAACAAAATGCACTATCCCGCTTATATAACATTCATGATAGACAGAGAATGAAGTTTATACAGTCACTATATGCATATATACAAATAAGCAATTAGTCTAAGCCTTCATTATGTAATTACTAGCAGTTGCTAATGTCTGTGCATATAATTACATTATTTATACTAACCAGAGCCATCACATCAAATCCTCAGATTACAATGGCTTCACTATTATGCATAGACTGGTACACACATGCTGCAACGAGCCTGTGCTCTGATATGTTTCAGTTCTAGACGTCACATATAGATTGCACTAATTTCACCACTGATCTATTCAACAATTGCTTTCGAGATTCTTGTTCTGATATACTGGGTAGTGGAATTACGGATAATTAATTTCTGATATACTTGGTATTTGGATAATGGAACACTATAAAAACTAAATAAAATTCTACATTTAAATAACGTAAACTAAACTCCAATGCTGTAAAAAGCCTTGGGAAATTCAGATATATTTTTAAAATTGTCTTTGCAAGTTTCTGTTGACTAACAAGGTAACAAAACAGTAAGGCCACTAAGTAGCTGCAGAGTCATTGATCTTCTTGAGATTAAACGATATTAGTGTTTCAAATAGACGAGTTTCTTTTTTCTAAGATAAGTTAAGCGATCATTAAACTTAAATTAAAGTCGGTAAGATACTCGACTGCGGATCAGTAGGCGCCGGGTTCAAATCCTGGGCTCGCTCGTCAGTCACTGACATAGCTTTCGAGTGAGGAAACTTATGTTAACATTGGCTTTACTTTTAGCTTTTTTTTCATTGGTTTGCAAATGATAAAAAACATGAGATCAATCACAGCTGATCACGATGTAAAGAGCAATCACGATGCAATCACGATGTAAAGAGAATCATTACAGACCTGTTCTTAGACAATGATTGATACAATATTGTGGTGAATTTGTCTCATGGAATTCTATCCGATGATCTGCAAGAATTCTTTCAGATTTATCATCTCGAAAACATCCTATGTATTCTCCAGTATTACTGCCTGTTAAAAGACAATACAGTCAGACATAACTTATTTTTATTTATCATAGTTATAAATTTATGCAATACCATATACTACAAAACCTCCTAATAAATTCTGAAGCAACACCTTTGAATTTGTACCTAAAAAGTAATAAGTACTTGACTGCTAGACATAAATTTTTTAAGAACATTGGAAAAAACTGTCACCACAGCACCCTTTAACAAATTAATTATTTAACTTTAATCAAATACTTCATCAATCAATACTAGAAAATAAATTTTAAAATCCCAGCCCTCTACCGAACACCACAGTAATGTTAAATGGACACGTCGGGAAAAAGAATATTTTAATTGACAAAAGGCCAGTATCAGCGTAACAGCCAAATATCAGACAATAATAATAATAACAACAATTAGAGTGCTACAGTCATCAATGACAACATCGAGCACTATTGAGACAAAATCAAGCCGGCAAAAAGCCAAAAGAATGTCCAAAAACGGTGCAAATTCCAAAATGCATAAAATCAGTCCAAAGACCAGAAAATCAGACCTCGTTAAGTCATTAATAAAACACTCACCCATAAGCGGACAAGAAGACTTCAGTATTCTCGGATAAAGCACTCCTCTCTTATTTCTACAGGCCACATTCAGCAGCTCCTTTCTGCACTGCAGACTACTCGCTCGCTCCACTGCGCTGAACACTTCTCTCGTGAACTGAACCCGACGACATTGCTTCGGCATCAGCTGCGTGTACTGAGCCGCTGAGGCATTCTGTCCCTCGTGGCGGGAAAATTCCGGTTCAAACCGGTTCATAGACTGGTTGTCAGTAGAATGCTGAGCACCTCTAGCTGCTGCATCTGATTCACTATCTTCTGCATTCCTCAATGAAAGTTTCTACAAAGAATTTCAAAATATACCTTATGAAGACTGGACGTAGTATGATTGTACCAGCTGGTGATTGTACTGGATGGTGGTTGTATCAAATGGTGGTTGTATCAGCTGGTGGTTGTATCAGCTGGTGGTTGTATAGGCTGGTGGTTGTACCACCTGGTGGTTGTACCACCTGGTGGTACAACCACCAGTTGATACAACAACCAGCTGGTACAACAACCAGCTGGTACAACCAGACTGTACCAACCGGTTGTTGTACAGACAAATGACTGAATTGGTAGCATGTTGCAGTGTTAAACCTGGGGACCATGGGTTTAACAAACACCCAAAATTGTCTCGGATCCTTTGTAGAGATAGTTCTGTGAATATATGCAATCTATACATAGTGTTACAGAAACCGACGTTAAACTGGTTATTTATTGTAAAAGAGAGCTCATTAATGCTTAAAAGCCTCATTAAAATCACTGACTGTGCCTGTCACAATATTATTTACAACTAAATGCAGCGATATTCAGATATATGGCCAACTTTCTTGACAAATATATTACAGAAAAATGTATCCCTTCTAAAATTTATATTTCATTGATTGGGTACAAGAATTTGTAGCTAACTTGTCCAAAAAGCTGGTTTTAACAAATTAATTTCTGATTATACGCTTTTAGTACAGAAAAGTCCATTAAATTTATCTATTTCTGTAGATTTAGTTCCACTACAATTTCTTTATAAGTAAGGAGAAGATATATATTATATATATATATATATATATATATATATATATATATATTTAACTTAATTTTCTTAATTTTGAAAGTATTACATAAAAGGCATACACAGTGCAATGTATAAAACAAATACAACATGGACAAATCTTTCAATAATTATATACAGTTTGTGATATAATTTATACATTCTAGCCTAGCCTAGTCTAATCTATCAGTCTGTCTGTCTGTATATATATCTAGCCTAGTCTAATCTATCAGTCTGTCTGTCTGTATATATATATCTAGCCTAGTCTAACCTATCAGTCTGTCTGTCTGTATATATATATATCTAGCCTAGTCTAATCTATCAGTCTGTCTGTCTGTATATATATATCTAACCTAGTCTAATCCAATCCAATTTATCAATCTGCTTAAATGTCTGTCTACTTGTCAGCCTGTCTGTCAGTCAGTCTAATCGTCTATACATCTACTTTCTATCTATATAATAGCATATACCAGCACATAGGAAATTAAAACTGACAATTAGTTGAACTAAATTCCAACTAAATAAAGTAAAAAGACACTACAATGAATGTTATTAAGCTGTTCATAATAGTATGGACTCCATAACTTTGAATTTCAAATTTTGAAAAGTTTTGCATAATATTAACATAAATTCAAGAAACGTTTAACTGCATAGTCTGACTTGTTATAGCAACTGAACACATAATTAAAAGTCCTATCGTTGTTCAGGAAAACATCCAGCACTATGAAGCCATGGCTGAGCCCACGAGCAAAACTTCATATGATCAATTAAATTATTCCATTCAAAAACCAGACTGAGGAAACAGAGCATCAGGTAGAGTAAAAGTAAAAAGTAAACACACATTATAGTGAAATGATCAACTGTGTTGATATCTATCACTTTTAATACCACATGTTTAAACCGTTAGGCAAGTTATCACATTTTCCGAGTAACCAGTCCAGTGAATGTCCGAGATTTTACTCTCAGATCACTGCGGCTGGGATTCGAACCCACGAGGTTTCATTTCACCTCAGGATCTGTCATTTAAAACTTCATGACATTACCCCTACGCTATTAAGACATTTTTAATAATAATAGAGATAATAAAGATAACCAAAACTGGAAGCTGTTGCTCTTACCTTCACTCCAGCAGCCTCTGGTAGGTCCACTCTATTCCATATCAAAAGAGTCAACTGACTAATCACAAAGATGCATCCAATAACTATGATTACTCTGCGGCCTTTAGCGAGCAGCGTTGTCCTACGTCTTTTGCCGCACGCCGGACTTAGTTCGCTCTTCAGCGAGGTACCAGGAGAATAATTCATCGGCACGAGAATATCAGATTTTTTAACGATGACATCGGCAGAAGATTTCCCGCCATCACCTGCTCCGTTGTTTCCATCATAGGCATTTCTTCGGCTTAGATTACCAGATCGATCGTTTGCCTTCTTCCTCTCTAGCATAAATGATCCCACTCCCTTCATCTGTCATGCCATAAGAATACTAGAAGTCTATAAATGCGCTATAGTTCTGATATAATCCATTGCAATTCATAGCTAATGCTACTATTTAAATAAATTCCAATCCAACAGAGAATACAATGTATGTCATTTAGTATTAATTATAGACTGTAACAAATTAAACTTTTTAAACAATAATTTATATATATATTTATTTATTTATATAAGATGACATACATATACATATGTACATACATTTTTATAAATATTACATATATCATTATATATATATATATATATATATATATATATATACACACACATGTATAATACATAAATATATATAAATATATATATATATACATATATATATATATATATATATATATATATATGTATATATATAAAACCCGTATATATATATATATATATATATATATATATATATATATATATATTAATTTTTTCTTTATTGCATTGCTTAATTTTAGGTATAATAACCCATACATGAATCTTACACCACATATAACAATGTAACAAGAACCAGAAAAGCAAATAAGCTGTTCATAAAGGGAGCTCTAAGAAACTAATTATAGAATTAGGCATTTAAACCTACGATAAGCTCAGAACTTCAAAACACTTAACTAGCATATTAGTATTATCCAGCAAGCGCATTCAAAATTTTAATCTGTAATCAGAAAGGATAGTATCAAAACTAGGCAATCCGGTTTCCAGCAGCAGCACTATGGTTAAGCTGCTGTGATGTTTATATCCAAAAAATAGTTTAATAATAATAATAATAATAATAACACACATTATAGTGAAATGATCAACTATGTTGATATCTATCACTTTTAATACCACATGTTATATCCGTTAGGCTATTTAGTCCATTTTCCGTGTAGCCAGGCCAGTGAATGTCCGAGATTTTACCCTCAGATCAGTGCGGCTGGGAATCGAACCCACGAGAGTTCGATTCACCTCTGGGTCTGTCATTTAAAACTTCATGACGTTATCTACACCCTTAACCATTGCGCTATCGAGACATTCAATAGTAATAATAATAACACAGTTATTATAGCACGATCAAAACTTCACTATTGAAGGTATTGTAAACGACTACCATAGTGCTACTTCATAGAAGCACATACAATAGGATTTGAACAGGACCTTCTTATCACTAAGAGGCCAACAAGCAAATCTACGCTTTAATACATTCGTACGCATAAACATACCCCGTACTTTACGCTGTATATCGCGATTATCACGACCATCATTGGTTATAATATGGCCTAAATATTTAAACTGAGATACATAATTAATAAAAGAATTGTCTAACTTAAATCTAGGAAATTCCTCTAGTCCACTCCAATTGCGATCCTTAGGGGCAAATATTATTAGCAGTGGTTAGAGGCGTCAGGTAACGACGTCATGAAACTATAAATAACAGATCCTGAGGTGAATTAAACTTTTGTGGGTTCCATTCTCGACCGCGCTGATCTGAGAGCAAAATCTCGGACATCACCGGACTGGTTATACGGGAAAATTGACTAGATTGCCTAAAGGTTTAAACATGTGGCGTTAAAAGTGATAGATATCATCATAGTAGATCATAGCACTATAATGAGTGTTATTAATCTACTCATTTTTAACTATAGAACCGCACATCGAAACTAATTCTAATCAAATAAATTAAAATAAATGTCAACGAACCTATTATATTGGTCAATGTTTATATTTACTTTTAATTCACTATCTACAGCTTAATGACAGTTCCTCATCCGTATATGAAACAGCTGCTTTCTAAACAGTTAATTTCTAAAATTGAAATTTCTCTGTCAGTAGGCTGGAGTAACTTTTGATATCAAAGAAGTGGTTTGTGGCCAAGTTTTTCCACACTGAAAATTACCATTAGAAGTCGATAGCTCTATCCAGTTGGGATTTCAGTGAAAAAATGTTGGGTGCTCATCGTGCATAACTTGCGCTTCAGTGAAACCATAACTGCAAAGTAAGCTGTCATAAATTATCTTCTCTTTCCATTTACTAATTGATAGATATTCAACTTATTTGTGAACTTCAGCTCTATAGGAAATACAGTTCTATCCATGTTTAATATTACACAACTGTAATATTGAATAATAATATTAATAATTTGAACATACAATTAAGTTTGTCCGGGGACGGTGATGGACTTATAGGTTAAACAGCTTCGTTAACCTATAAGTCCATCACCATCCCTGGACAAACTTGTATGTCTCACTTAATTAAAGTGATGAAGCCTGCTGTTACTCGATCTTCTAATGTAAGTTAATTACTCTTGTAAGACCTAGCTTACTTTCGCGCTTTAAACTATCTAATTGTTCTTTCCAGCATGCTGCACCGCAGATCTGGAATTCTCTTCCATCCAATCTTCGGAAATCTTCATTTGAAGCACATCGGCCTTTGCTTTCCTATGAGCAGTTCCATAGGCAGTTGAAGACCTATCTTTTCCATCTCTCTTTTCCACCCAGTGTCCATGAGCAGCGACCTGCGCCTAAACCTCCTTTCCTTTAATTCCCTTTACGTTGGACTAATTATCTGGATTTTGGAATTTGTACCGTTTTTGGACCTTCTTTATGCTCGCCGGCTTGATTTTGTCTCAATAGTGCTCGATGTTGTCATTGATGACTGTAGCACTCTAATTGTTGTTATGTTATGTTATTATGTAATATTAATAACATTGAATGTCTCAATAGCGCAGGGGTAACGTCACGAAGTTTTAAATGACAGATCCTGAAGCTGAGGTGAATTGAACTCTCGTGGGTTCAAATCCCAGCCGCGCTGATCTGAGAGTAAAATCTCGGACAGTCACTGAACTGGTTATACGGAATATGGACTAAAAGATCTAACGCTTTAAACATGTGGTTGTGAAAGTGATATATATCAACGTAGTTGATCATTTCACTTTAATGTGTGTTTAGTTTAGTTTACTGTAGAGAGAGGAGCTACAGAGAGTCTACAGAGAGAGGAGTCAACAGAGAGGAGCTTAGTGTTTCGTTAAGGCGTTCTATTGACGTAGCATTTTCGTTAGATCGAAACTTACGAGTTACAGTTTTAAATCGTTGTTTAATCTGTGCTGTTTATATTTGCCAGTCAAACTCTTTCTAATTCTTCAATAAATAAAGTGAGCACATTTATTTTATATATCTTAAAGCAGAATTGTAATTTGCTTAATGAATATTAGTACTAATTGAAGAATGAAAATTGAATAGCAGATCCTAGAGTTGCATTCAGCAACTCTTAGACGTAAACCTCCTTTTCAATATTTCTCTTTATATTATCTTTGGACTGGTTTTCTAGATTTTCCAATCTGAATCTTTTGGACCGCCTGTTTGCTCACTGGCTCACTGTTGTAATGGATGACAGTAGCACTAATTTTTATTATTGCTATTAAATACATAGTAATTTGTATCTTCTTTTTCTAGGGCACTGCCATACATAGGTCTATGGAATATAACTCTTACAACTAGTAATATCCTCAGCCTTCCTTTTCATCTTTATATATGAATTTGTTATAAAAATCATTCAATATCCCATGTCTTGGTCTTCCTGTAACTCTTTCCCTTGCATTCTTCCTTATAACAATAGAACTATTGCAACCTTTAGCAAACCATCCCCCATATAATATATATCCTATTGAGCTTTTCTTCTTTTTTGATCAGTTTTATATTAACTGGCTGTCTGTGCCGACTCTTTCAAGAACTCCTTCATTTGTAATTTTGTCAGTCCAATAAATCTTTTCCATCCTTCTCCATAACCTCTAGTTTCCTGATATCTTCTTTCCTTAATGACCACATTTCACATCTGTACGGATGTGTCAACCACACCAATATTTTCACAATATTTGTTAAAATCTTTGCTCTGCAAAATAATTCTGGTTTATTTAATTACTTTTTTTCATGTTTTTACTGTCTTGTTACATTTTCTTTTTTCAACTGTAATAAACACGCTGTTATATTATAACGATGCAGCCTGAATGTCTTCAAATTGTTATACATATAAATATTATATAATTGCAGATTTTTTGCATCATGTAGATATTTAATTTCTCTGCATATTTTAAACTGACTTTGGTATTGTAGGATGGATCAAGTTATGCAATATGTCGAGCCTGCCAAGCAGTTCGCCAAGGACTCTGTTCGCCTAGTCAAACGCTGCACCAAGCCAGACAGGAAGGAGTTTCAGAAGATCGCCATGGCAACTGCGATAGGATTCGCAATAATGGGTTTCATTGGATTCTTTGTAAAGCTCATTCACATACCCATCAACAACATTATTGTGTATGTAGCAATAACTTCTATATGTTTGTGATCTTTTACAATGATTATGTATGTGCCTTTCGAAAGTATTTAATTAGAATTTTAAATTTGTGAAATTATATCATAATTTCTTGTATATTTAATTTCAAAAACATGTGTATACTTGTTAATATATACAAGTTCAATTAACATTAGTTTTAGTTATATAATTAAATATTTGCCCTCTCCATAAAAAGGCTAAAGCTTAGTTTAATGTCAGTTTCCTGTTGTGAAAAATTATATCATTGATGGATGAGCACTGGAAAGAATCCATTACCTACTGATCCACTGCTGAATATATTGCCTTTATGCTTCCAGTTAAGCTTAATAGCTTAATGTGAAAATGGGCATTAGCAATAGCCACAGCCAATTTAGTCAATTTTAATCTAATTTTGTAAACTACATGTATTTTACCACCATTTCTCGCTCTTTTTGCCATAATTTCTCGCTGATTTAAGGTCTCTGCCTTAAGCCAAATCTAATGTCTGTCTAATGTCTTGTTTATGATGTAAATCTTCAAGATTTTGGATGACTTTGTTATGTTTATATGGCTGATAGTTTCTCTTGATAAAATTTTTTGAGATTAACTAACCCGCACGGCTGTTTGCAGCTAGTCTTATAGCATAACTTAACAACATAACGATACTGTGTCAGATAGCATTAAATTCTTGTTTAAGACCTGCTATATATTCTTAACTAACACAGATATGTAATTTAGTATGAAAAGAATAGTACAAGCACTATTACCAATTAGTAAATAACCAACTAAATATTAATTATGAAATTGTGAATGTTGCATAGCTGTACAGTGTAATACGTATAGTATATACATGTATAACAATTTTAATTTATGTAATACCTATATATAGTACATATAATAATGGAAGTTTATGTAATACATATAGTACATATAATAGTGTAAATTTATGTACTACACATGGTGCATATATAATGTACATACAGGTAATACATATAATACATTGTAACACATTATGCATAAAATCTAAAGCTTCCTGTAATTAATCAATGTGGCAATCACTATCAAACCTTTATTTTTAGGATATTTTATATTTTTGCAAATGATACAATTTCTGGGATTTAATGATAACTATAAGTAATTGCTGTTATTTGTATTTGCAGAGGCTCCTAGGAGGAATGGCTGAACTGTAATTTATTCTACATTAACTTCTCATCCCATATTCCAGCTCTCGTTGCTGCTTCCCCTGACATGAGCTAATTGTCACAATTTGAATTGATATATTTAGTAGTCTCGTTGCGCTAACTGTGTCATTCTAAATTTTTAGAATTTTTTAAATGGTATCTATGCATAATTACAGTATTAATATTGAATATAAAATTATGCTATTTACCAAAATATGTGTTTGTTGTATTAATTGGTTGTTTTAATGCATAGAGTACTATAGGTAATATAAATAATTAGCTGTTAAATATGTAAACTAAACCGTAAATGGTGCCTGGCAACTGATTTTCAGCTTATACAATAATACAATTTTTGGACTACACCAAACTAACATAGCCTGTGATAGAGCTATATCTACTCAGCCTTTTATACAGCAATATTAGTGTTGGTCTTATTTTACCGACACATGTTTTATATCTCCTTGTGTAAATGGTTTTCAGTGATATTTGGTACTGTAACTTCAGTGATGTTTCCAGAGCTATCTGTAGTTAAAAATTAAGAGTAGAACTTAAGAAAAAAAATCATTACTAATTTTAATTTAATATCATTGTTGTTGATGTTGTTGTTAATATACACAGAGAGACTTTACATTACTAGTGTTCAAAAAATGTTAACAGAATTGTCTAAGAGTTAGTGACTTTTAAGATCCACGACAAACAATTTAAACAATTTAATGTTAATTTTTTGTTCACATAATTCTTCTGTCTTATTGTCTAATTAATAATTTAATTAATAATAAATTAATTAAACGATATGATTTTCTTTGACAATGTAGTTTAAACAGCCTTTAAAAGTCACCTGTTATAGTCTCCGGATATTTCTTTTTATGTATTATCTTCCATGCAGCCTTACAAGATGTCAAAAATTTTATGGATGATGCTGTATATCTTACTTCGTCAGTACTGTACAAACATACCATAGATTTTTTGTCAGCTAGAATTATACGGTTACAAAATAAAAAGTCAGTTTCTTTAAACAAATTGATATAATAATAATAACAATAACAACAATTAGAGTGCTACAGTCATCAATGACAACATCGAGCACTATTGAGACAAAATCAAGCCGGCGAGCATAAAGAAAAAAACGGTGCAAATTCCAAAATCCAGATAATCCCGTCCAAAGTAAGGGGAATTAAAGAAAAAGGAGGTTTAGGCGCAGGTCGCTGCTCATGGACACTGGATGGAAAAGAGAGATGGAGAAGATAGGTCTTCAACTGCCTTTGGAACTGCTCATAGCAAAGGCCGATGTGCTTCAAATGAAGATTTCCGAATTGTGGATGGAAGAGAATTCCAGATCTGCGGTGCAGCATGCTGGAAAGAACGATTAGATAGCCTAGAGCGGTAGGTAAGCTAGGTCTCACAAGACTAATTAATTTAGAAGACCGAGTAACAGCAGGCTGCATCACTTTAATCAAGTGAAACATACAAGTTTGTCCAGGGATGTTGATGGACTTGTAGGTTAACGAAGATGTTTTGTAAATGATACGCTTTTTAATCTTTAGCCAGTTCAAAGACTTTAATATGAGCGTAACATGTGAGTACTTGGAACTACAAAAAATTGTGGTAAAGTATATATGATGTGGCTTAAGCTTAACACTGGTAATTAAATGTAGAAATTAAGTGTAAGTTATTGGATAAGAACTGCTGCTCGGAATGGGTGGCCTGTGTTCTAATCTGAGATCAGTCTGCCAGCGGTGCATATACTCCAGGATGCCTGTTTCATGTGTACAGTTAAATGAGTATTAAAAATGAAATCTTGAACTTTGAACTAAACTAATTAACTGATCAGTTGATTCAGTTATATCTGAAATTTAACTAAATAAATCTGAAAAACTGAAACATCCTGAAAAGCAATTTGTGTAATCTAATTTCATGTAGGCCTAAGCCGATTCAACTGGAAGTCAGTAGTAAATTATCCTCAGCCTCCTCAGGCAACTGTAATATGTTTGTTACCTTCCTTATTTATTAGATTATATGTTTTAATACAGGATAGTTCAAAATTGCGATACTTCTCTGTATTCAGCGTTGGAAATGTGGATATTGAGAATAAAACTGGAAAAGATTGGCTAGACCCAAAGCGTTATAAATGAAGAAATCTTGAAGAGGGTGGGTATAGATGGACAGTTGATAAATACTATATGAAATAGGAAGAAGAACTGTATAGGACACAATCATTATAATAATAATAATAACAACAATTAGAGTGCTACAGTCAAAATATATACCATGGACCTGCCAGCAGACAGTGCACTAAGAGAGAGGGAGACAGTTCAAAATTAGTCTTTTCTAAGGATTTGTAGAATATTTACTAGTTTTCGTTATCGCTTCGTTTTTTCTTATTTGATTTCTTGCATTGGGCTTTGATCTGATAGATATTGAGTGGAAGATTTTTTCTATGACAGTCTCAAAACAGATATACATGTACATTAGCTGGGTTTTTTTGGATTTTGCACTGTCTCTTGAGGCCTTGCTGTTTTTGCTGTTCTTGTTAGATTTACAGTTCAATAGTGCTGCATGTTGTCACTGACGACAGTAGTACGTATATCTAGTAGTACGTTCTTTAACCTAACTGAACTTAATATACAGGTATATACACGTATATAGTGGTATAATATACTTTATATACTTATATATACTGGTTAAGGAAATCCCGACTGTTTGTGAAATAGGTAACTTTGAAATAAGTTATTAGAAAAATGCCAAAATCTCCTCAGAAAATAAGGTCTAAGGAGCACAACTAAGCTAATCCATGTCCTGGTAATTTAATTTAGCTTTATGCTAATGCTATTCGTAGTTAAATTTTAATATGTTCAAAGGCAGCGGAAATTTTACTAAGAATTAAAAACCTTTATCGGCGGATTTTAAGCTGAATATAATTGACGTGACAACGCTAGCCATTTTGAATAAAGTAAGAGTTCTTTGTAATATAAAATTTTTGTTAATGTTGACTATTATTCTCTCTTTTGCTTATGATTTCCTGACTTTGTTGTATTCCTGACTAGTTTGCTAATTATTTAGTCGCTGCGGCGAAGATAACGTGCATTCAGGTAACGTTTGCACTACTACGTGAAACTGACTAGCGTGGTTTCTAAGTCATAGTAACGGATCTATGGGTAAAGTCGCAGACTTACAGGGCCGTGAAATAACTATTTAAATAAGCTATATGAATGATTAACTCACTATAATGTGGTATTAATTTCTAGTGTACTAATAACCCCTCGTAAGTATTTAATGATTTTAATAACTGGTGTTTTGTTCAATTTCTTGCATGCTTCAGAGTTCACGTGACACCTTACAGATGACCAAGAGT
Source organism: Enchytraeus crypticus (assembly GCA_905160935.1). Lineage (NCBI taxonomy): Eukaryota > Metazoa > Annelida > Clitellata > Enchytraeida > Enchytraeidae > Enchytraeus > Enchytraeus crypticus. The sequence goes on along the minus strand of CAJHZI010000247.1, from coordinate 646,449 downwards.
TGTTCAGTGCTAGTGGCCCTAAAATTTCTCAGTGTTATAATGGAAGAGTTGGGTTGGCGTTGGGCCGCAAAATTGACCTGATAGTATTTGAGATGCTGAGGTGTTCCGTAGTCCCACCGTAGCACTATGCTACCAGCTCTACAATTATGAACATTTTCAGTCTCGTATAGCCTTGAATAAAGTTGCTGGACTAATATTTATAAGGCGCTTTTTCTACTACTCTGCATATTAATGTAACTTCTATCTTATGTATTACTAGAATGGCGTAATTCTAATAATATAGTCTGTCTGTTTTCCTGATAGGCTGTTTGTTTTCCTGTTTCAGAAATACTATCCTACATTAAAATATGGCGAGGTATCGAGATGAAGCCACCGAGTGTAAGGTGTATGTTGGAGATCTGCCGAGAGACGCAGAAGAGAAGGAGATTGAGAGAGCATTTGCTCACTATGGGCCTCTGAAGAGTGTGTGGGTGGCTCGTAACCCACCTGGTTTTGCTTTTGTTGAGTTTGAAGATCCCAGAGATGCTGAGGACGCAGTCAGAGGATTGGATGGAACGTGAGTATATTAGGATTGTTATTAGCTTACTAGCAGCATAGAACCGTGACTTCCAAACGTTTATAGAAAATTTGTAAAATTACTCTCATTTATATATATATATACGTTACTGAATATTTGTGACACTTTTGGGCGACAAGTCTAATTTTTTTCTCAGTTTCTATTCGGCTTGGTATAGATGTAGATATTATTGTAGATATATTTAGTTTCTTTGAATGTGAAGAATTTTGTTTAACTTTTTAAAGCCTTATTTAAAATTGCTAACTACTACTGTGAATGAACTAAATATATGTTAAAATACTGTCAACTTAACATAATTAATGACAAAAATATAATTTTAGGAGGATACTAGTGAATATAAAGTTTTTAGTATGTACATTTAGGCTCTAGGTCACATTATATTATATATATTATATATATTATATATATTATATATATTATATAGTATCTATAATTCTATATATATTATCTATTACATACATTATAGACGATACGATTTTATGTGTTGGATTCATAAACTGTTCACGTTTTGCTATGATTAAAATTAATAAATTAATTAATAATCACAATAATTGTGAATATTTTCAGAAATATTTGTGGAGCTAGAGTGCGTGTGGAGCATGCGACTGGAAAGGTCAGGCCGAAGCCCTGGCAGCGAGGTGGTCGAGGTGCCTCCCCCCCATCACGCTACGGCGGGGCTCCTCCCCCACGCAGAAACCAGTTTGATCCGAGCGACCGATGCTACGTGTGCGGAGAGAGAGGTCACTATTCGTACGACTGTCCGAGGTCTGGACGTCGCGGTGGTGGTGGTCGACGCAGGTCTGTCTCTATTATATTAATTTCAATATTGATTATATTATTGATTATATTGATCATATTAATCATAATTTGTATGTGCCGTGTCAGAGTTGTAAGCTTGTAGTGTTAGAATTGGTCGACGCAGGTCTGTCTCGAATATGAAATACAATATTGATTATATTAATTTATAACAATATGTATCATATTATATAATTATCATATTATTTTATTAATTAATTTTACAAATTATATGAATTACAATATTTATGTGCAGTGTGTCAGAATTGTAAGCTTGTGGCGTTTGAATTCCACAGGTGATCTGTGAGTAATTCTACCCCATCTCAATTAATTCACGACTAGTCACCTAGTCTTGACACTATGCTAGTATTCCTGTCTTCTATCTTGACACTTTCTACTTGACGTCTATAAATTCAATCATTAGTCTATGCCCCTTCATAATTTGCAAGTGCTGCTCACTAAGCTTTTTCAGGTAAGCGTACTTTGCTTTGGACTATTATCTATGACCACTATGGACTGATTATCTGGATTTTCGAATTTGCACCGTTTTGGACCTTGTGTTTGCTCGCCGGCTTGATTTTGTCTCAGTAGTGCTCAATGTTGTCATTGATGACAGTAGCACTCTAATTGTTGTTATTATTATTATTATTATTATTAACTTGATTGTTCTACCAAATGACTATTAATGTACTTACACCTACTCTAGTCAGCTATAAAGCGAACTAATATAAATTTATCAACTAATAAGTTAATGTAATCATATGCATGTAAGTAGCATGTAAGTGAAGTCTTTAGCAACCCTTAATTATGTTACGGTTAGCAAGAAAATAATTAAGACTCTATGGTGGTTTTCCACTGCTTTACTCTGCAAAGTCGCTACCTAAGCAATTGGTGTTATACACCTAATCTGTTCGATGGTAATCCAGACACCTAGTATAAAGAAGCCGCCATTCCTGTTATCCTGTAATGTCTTGTTAGGAATTTTCCTAAGTTGACGAGAGTGCCAAGTTTTAAAAAATGTGAATTTAATTTTTGAAGCTCTAGTTAATATTGAAGCTTCTAATTATTTATGTATTGATCGTGCCATATGTTGTTCTTAAATGACTTGATTGTAAAAAGTAGCTTGAATTGTGTGAGTGTGTTTATGATTCTTATGACTTTTTAAATAGTATTAATTTGATTAAAATTATGTTTCTGAATAATATTCAGCTATATATTTCGAGCACTAATTAATTTTCAAACTGTAACTTAGCTGGGCAATTTAATTCTGTAATAATATTCTATATGTTTTCATTCTTTATTCCTCCGTTTCAGTTGTAATTTGCTTTTGGTACTCTGTAGTGATGTTAAAGTTTTACTCTATTGAAACTATTTTCAATGATTTTTGCAGAGGATGAAATCAACCAACTTTTGCAAATTTCATCCATCCATCAGATTTAAAACAACAAATCGTCATTCAACCAACGATGGAATGACTTACAATAAAGAGCCATTCGGCTACAACAGCATCGGTGACGGGATTTTGATCACCAGCTGAACCCCTCATCAAAGCCTATAGGCTTTCAACTAGGCCACAAATAAAATCTACAGAATGGCTCTTAGCAATCAACTAGGCTTTCAACATGACATAATTAGGCATCTAAACGTGATGTGACAACCAAGTCTAGGCAAACTGCAGTGGAGTCAGTAGGGAAGTGATTAAAGTAAATAGGCATCAAATATGATCAATACATCGTCACTACTACAGTTGTCTACAAAGTCGGCAACATTTTTGACGTAGTAAAGATGTATCACGATTTTTCATCTGCCAGCTGTATCTTTAAAACAGCAATAGTGAGTCTGTGTAAGCCTCAAGCTATAATCATCAGTTATACCTTGTGTATAGCATCTTCATATCTACCAGCAAACAGCATAATTATTGGCTTCTTGAAACAGCAGAAAACATTGGCAATGATTTCTAAGCATCTCAATCCAATGAAGCCGTCAAAAACTAGTTATCCTGCTGCTTAAGTAAAACTATAGAACGTCTGCTGTGGGGTCTGCATTGAAATGTTGTATGATATGATACTGCTGTCGATGCACCAATCGTCTATATGTCGATGGATCTCATCGACAACAGCCGTATTCACTTCTACGCCACTGCGCCCCATCTGTCTTGATATCTGCTAAGCTTCTGGTTCTTGTAAGTAGTGAAATTGAAAATAAAATAATTTTAGGTGGGACTAAGCATTTTGCAATTCAGATAAAGCGAGATACATTGACACATGTAACAGACAATCCTGAAGTTTTGTAGTAGCTACAGTGTTTGTGACTACTGGAAGTAGTTGTAAATTAAATTACTCAAAATCCTTGCAGATGTCCGCGTCTTGCTAATGTTTAAAAAAAACAGACAGAATAATCAGGGAAAACTTTAAAAAAATTAAGTGTTTTTGATGAAATTAATAACATATTTGAAAACTTTCAAATACCTAATTGACAATCTTTTAAAGAATTGCTAAAAATTTCTGTCATTTAAGTTCTATAAAATTGAAAAGAGTATTGTACTCTAAAAAATTTAGAATCCTTGTCAAGTTTTAAAAATAAAAGGGTTACTATTTATTGGTATTATTTTTACTGAAGTAATTCATGTCTATGTCTTTGTTTCTTCGTTAGTTGCTACATAATTTGCAATATTTCTGGCCAATACATTTAGATACAAATTCTATATAGTTATTTTTCATTTGGTTATTGTAAGTATTTAATGTTGTTTGTCTTTGTAGCATCAAATTTAGCATTGCAGTGGGACGAATTTATGTAATTGTGTTATGTACTGTACATGTGTAATTAGTTTTAATGAGGCCATGCATGCATTTATGAATCTGGTTAGTTGCTACATATGGATCTGATAGCAAATTGTTTCAAACTATGTAGGTATTTTTTCTTAACTTGATGATCTTATAATGCCAATTTTAAACAAGCAGTATGTTTAAGTCTTTGTTGTTGCAACTAATGTATATACATATATGCTATACTTAAGGCTTTGTATAGGTAGTGGAATGCTTTGTATAGGTAGTGGAAGCTTTGTATAGGTAGTGGGATGAGCCGGTGGTTTATTATAGGTAAGTTGTTGAGTATGGATCTATATCTGCAGGGTTAAAATCCAATGCTGCTCAGTTACTGATATGCTATCGAGCAGGAAACTGATGTTAAACTGGTTTTAGCCTATAGTCTGTAACTGATATTCTTTATGGTAAGAAAGAGCTATTGCAACAGTTATTGAAACTTTTTTTACGCCGCTTTGCTAGGCATTTGTTTAGTTCTGCATAAATAGTGCTGTTTAATGTTGGTATATTGAGATTCACAGCTAATTAATATTCGAGGTTAACTAATATTGATTTTTCTATTTTGACAGATCTTCCTCAAGATCTCGCTCTCGTGACCGTCGTCGTTACAGCCGAAGCCCAAGCCCTGGGTAAGTCTCTAGTACTGGTTTATTATTTAACTTAACTGACAAATTTACAAGCCATGGATAAAAGTATTTAATACTGATTTACTTTACTTAACTGACAAGCCCTGGGTTAGTCTCAAGTGTTGATAAAGGTTTATTTAACAGAGTCTCTCTAGCCCTGGGTTATATCAAATGCTGACGATTAATGAGATTAATGATTTTAGATGAACGCTACTCTTGAGCCCCTTCTCTTTGTCTCTCTCTTTTTCTCTCTCTCTCTCTTTTTCTCTCTCTCTCTCTCTCTCTCTCTCTCTCTCTCTCTCTCTCTGAATTACTTATTCATACACAATTTCAGATTTCAATCTCTCTGTAAAAAATTCCATTGCTACAAAAATTCTCTACGAAAACATAAGAAGCCCTTTATGTAGTGCAGTTAAATGTTAATATTAAGAGATATCATGAATGATAATATCATGGATGATGAGTCACTGCAATACGCGTCGTTAATGTTGTATGTAAGTAATGTACACTTGGAAGACTGTAAGACAAATTAATTGTAGCGTTTGTATAATGTGTTGTATTCCAGAGGAAGGCGCAGTGGATCTCGTGGAAGAAGCTACGACTAGATGCTGCTGGTGACTGCCGCACCGAACTTGTTTAAAGTGCTCCATCATTGTAGCGCTGAACTGTATTGAACTGTAAACAGGTGACTGCCGCACAGAGCTTCTCTAAAGTGCTGCATCATTGTAGCAATGAACTGTATTGAACTGTAAACAGTGGACTGCTGTAAGAACTTCATTGACGGTTGTGTAGTACAACAATGTCCTGTGCAGATGCTCTGCCGTGTCTTTTGGTAGGCAAATTGCAAACACAAGACTCAGGGTAGTCCATTGCTTCAAGTTGTACGAGACTAAGTTAGGGTGGTATAAAACTCTAATACAATGCTCCTAGTTGTAAGAGATAAACGTCAAATGGGAAGTTAATGCTAGCTTCATATCTAAAGACCTGATCAATGATGGGAGAGCCAGGGAAATGATAGGGTATGATGGACGATATGCGGCTAACTCACTCACCTGTGCTGTGTAGTTGTCATTCTCATTGTCCGTAACAGAATTTCTTTACACAGTTTAACTTGCGATATACAATCAAATAAAGATTGTATTGATTTGTGTTTTTGCTATTAAAATCAACTGAAATAGGTAAACTCTGTTTATTTAGCCTGGTGTACTCTTTATAATTATAAAGAGGATCTTGCTCAGTAACTTAATTAAACGTTGATTGATTGAGGCAAGCTATATGTCCGTGTTCACCGTGTATCTGGTTTGTAGACTGCTGCTGATAGCAGTGTAAAGCTAATAAAGTTAAGGTTAATGTCAGTTTCCCCACTAGAAAGTGACGTCGGTGACGAGCGGGCCCAGGATTTGAACCCCGCACATACTGATCCGCGGTCGAATATCTTACCATCTTCGCCGCTGGCTCTAGCCAGTGTAATAGACATTAAGGTAAAAAATGCTAAGACAGCAAGTTAATAGTTTTTTAAACGCTGCTATTGTAGTCACCATTACAGACAAACAGAACACGTTCACGGGAAATCGTCAAATGCACAAATAACGTTTGAAACGAATTATTATTAATTACATGGCACACATGAATAAAATTATATTAATCCATTTTGTATTAAATTAGAGTGTATAAATATTAACTAATGTGTACTACTTACATCTAAAGTGAAACGTAATCAAATGTTTGAGGACGTACAACAAAATCTTGTTTTGTGCTAACATTGTTCAATTGGTGTAACACAACAAAAAGTGGCGGATGGGGGGGCTCCCCACCCCTTATCAGCATAGACTGTTCTTTATTTTTATAGTAAACTTGAATTGCGTTCAAGCTAAACAGACACGCCCAAAAAGGGTCGTCACTTTATGAAGGAAAAATTACCTGAATTAAAATATTTTTATCAAAAAATGTAGGCTCCCCATTAAAAATTACGGGATCTATATAAAGAATATAAACATAATTTAGTGCACTGTTTAATAGCAGGTACTCGATAATTATAGATTATGTTTCCAAGTAAAGTAGTGTTATATGGTCGTTACATGATATGATATTATTATAAACATTTACTATAATAACAGTATAACATTTACCATATAGCAACACTTACATTTATTGTTGTGGGCATTCAGTGTGTTCGCTTCGGTGTCTCTTGTGCAAATGAATTGGTTAAAGTGTTAATACTATAGCATTCGTCGATGTACTCGTCCCTATGTGTCTTAATCATTGTGTGTCCTTGTATGCTTCCTTGTGTGTCTCTATGTCTCACAGAGTATCTGTGAGTGTCCACTATACATAAAAGACCTCCCTTAGTGTTACGTGGGTCTGTTGATTGTGAGTTTGCTGTTGAACACACGGCTCGAGGTTTGAATCCTGCATTATCTGATCATTTCCTCTTCAGCTATAATCGCTCTATGCTAGACTTAGTCGTTATGGTTTGTCTGCATTATACGAATTGCATGCTACCTACAACCTGTACTAGAAACCCTGTGCTATCTACAATGAAGTATAGTTATATCAACAACGGTGTCGTCATATTAACTACTGAACATAGTTGATATAGCAGGGCCTGCCCTCTTTGGTGGTCCAGATCCCATACATACCTGAGCTCCCACTTAGCTAGGATTCCCCAGAAGAGCACACACTCGACTCTCATTAGTACAGTAGAAATAAGTTGATTTGCTAAAAGGAATGCTGTTCGAGACTAATTACTCAAATGCTAGTATTAATCAGTATTAATGTGGAGAACATAACTAAACTAAAATGTTAATATGTTCCTATAATTTAATTACGTTGCATATGGCAGGTGCAGACAATGGCAAAAACGTTAAATATATTTGTTAGCATTGATTGATTCCATCATTGCAATACCCTAGCTGTTTTACATACAAGAATATGTTGCATATACAAGAATGCTGCAGAGTTCACTGAAGCTGAAATATATAAATTTTTTAATCATTGCATCTGATGAAGAAATGAAATGATTGGCATTTAAGGACTTCTCTAAATAGCCATGCTAGCATAGCTTCTCACATGTGTTAACTGGTGAGCTGTTATTTGCCCGCCATTGCAGTGATTAACCCCAGCTGCCACGAAATTGACTCAAGAAACAGTTGCACTAGAAAAAGTTTACTGTTTCTGAAGAAAAATGTGAAAGCCTATGCAGAAATTTGGTATCCGTATCATATTTTGGTGCCCTTTGAAAAATTGTTCTCATAATTTGCCCTTCCCCCAACTAAATATTTTCACAATTTTTTCCTCCCCAGTAAAAGTTCTCAAAAGATGCTATGCCTGCTAGAAGTCAGTCTGCAAAGAGCAGACATCTGCCCCAGGCAGCAATAAAACATCAAACGTTCAACAAAATGAATCAACACATCTACCAAATATAGCCAGTCGATATCAAATGAAATTGGTTTCAATGCAGCCTACACTATTTTTTCCTATCCGTCATGCCTGTGAAATCCTAATTGACAGAAAAACATTAAATCACTTAATCTATATCTAGATATCCACAATTTGGGTTGATAAAAAATTATAGTCCTCTATAGTCTATAAATAACTAAAACAGCAGATGACCAATCATGCGCTATACTATAAATTATAAAGTACTGGACTGTCAACACATAGACGTCTATTAGTATCATAATGTATACTAGATCATCATATAAAAAGAGTTACTACACTGAAATAGTGTTGTAATCATAACTAATATATAACTGCACTGCAACAATTCCGTTTTATACCAGCGAGAAGCATTCTCATGATTCAGTTGGAGCCAGTGGCGATGTCGGTAAGATATTCGACCGAGGATCAGTATGTGCGGGATTAAAATGATGGGCTTTCCCGTCACTGACATCGCTTTCGAGTGAGGAAACTGACGCTAACATTAGCTTTAGAAGTTTTACTTCAGAACAAACATCGTAAAAAACCTGACTGGTTTCATGCAGCAGAATTAGTTCTACACACGTTATACATTCACAAAAAAACTCTAAAACCGTGGACGTGACTAACAAGAGTCGGATCCAATCATCTCCATCCCTGGAAACTAAAATTTATAAAATTCTTTAATTTCACATTATTGGAACAATAAAAGAACATGCCATATATTATTCACCGATCCCATCCCACTAACCATAAGCCAATTAGGATCTGCCAGAGTACTGAAGATCAGACATCTTTGGTATTTCCATTAAATCTACATTGTAGTTTATTGCCACGACATAGCAGACAGGATTAGCAAACATGATGACAAACTTGACAGTGAGTTTGTGACGACGTTTATAAAACATACTATAAAAATATTTTCCTACACTGTACAAACACCAATTGCATATAATAGAAAGAAATTACATCAGTGCAAAGTTTAATCAGCAATTTCTCAAACTAACGCTACATGAATGCGTCTCCAAAATCCAAACTCATGTTCATTTCTTTACTCTCATCAGCTACTCCTGCACTCCCTCGAGCCAACAAAACAAATCGAGCACCTTCATTGTAACAGTTTGAACGAATGTCTGGTATATTAGCGTTCACCAGTTTTTGAGCAATTCTATCATTTGGCATAAAATTAGTACCTAGATTATCACAAACATTTTGCATAGACTCAGTATCAATAAGTCTCTTGCAATGTGTAAGCGCCAGATCAGTGTCAGTGTACGAATGTGAAGGAACTCCATTCATGCTACAATCTGAAGATGCTTGTGTAAACTTCTCCTCGTCTAGAAACTTTACGTCGATATTTCCTACCAACTTGTTATCTGCGCTTCCACACGAGTACATCCGAGCATCATCGTGATAAATGTTAGATTCAATCGAGGCAATCCGAGTGATAGCACTGAAAGAGTTACAAGAAGCGCCATGTACCACGCCGCTAGTAGTACTCGTATCAACTGGCACCGACTTAGACTGAAACGAGTTGGTGCCAGAAGACATAGACCCGCTGTTAGTGCGTGAATTAAAAAAACTACAACTCTGATGTCCCGAAGAAGTTACCCCACTACCATTACTGGACTGTACATTAAGCAGACTTGAGCTCTGATATCCAGTATCGCCTGCCGACTGTTGAAATGTTAACCCTGGCAGAAAAAACTCCTGCGAGTCGACATAGACTGACATCTGACTGTCACCCATGCTAGAGTCATCGAGAGTGTCTCCTTGCTGGTCCATGTATATCGCAGAGCAGTCTAGACTGCAACTAGTTTCTTCATCATCCGTCTTCCTTGTATCAGCCTCATATTCCTCATGTTCCTCCGCAGACTGGTTGCGCATGACACCCGACGAGACATTAAAACCGCGAGGCACTTGATTGACACAGTTTTCATTACTGACACAACGTCCATAGTCTTGACATTGAGGTCTAGAATGATCGTCGAGGTTGAATGGCTCATGCTGGTTATCTGTAGAGAAGAAGAGTGGGGTAAGGGCCAGCCTGGAGTTACGCAGAAGTGCCTCTGGGGCTTCTTTCAGTGGTTCATCAGAGACATCTGAGCATGGCGTTCTCTTGTTGATCATCACCGACCTGACAGAGTCTTGGCATGAGGCTGTAAAGATAAGAATAGTTTAGTGTTAGATAGCTAAATATATGCCACATTACCTTGTACTGATCGTAACCGTAGACAATTATTGCCAGAAGTCGTCAAGATAAAAAGCTTGGCTCTAATTAAATTAATTAATTAATTAATTATCTTCTAGTAAATTAATTAGTAAATAAAGTTCTAATATATTGATTAATTATCTTCAAAGAGATACTTTAGCTCAAGAAAAGCTTACTTCTGAGATTATTTTCCCTTGCAGTCCTTATACAAATCTTGAAATATAGGCGCTGTTTTAGCCGGGTTTTTACCCGTGTTGTGACCGGGACTGCAAGAACAAACCATCCGTGGACTGCACGTGTTGTAAAATGCGACAAAGCACTAAGTTAAAAAGCAAAGTCAGAAAAGGCATTATTTGGTTGGTGAGTGACTCGGCTCCAAAATTGTTTACAATTTTATAAAAAGAATAGAAATTTTTTAAGGGATAGACTGATCATATGGTGTGGGACAGAGACGAATGGAGAAGGTCTATTTGTATTCCGATCCTAGCTAACTGGCTGACAATGTCATTGACTCAGAATTGAACAATAAAAGCGTCATATTTCTTCTGTAGATTAATTTTCATTGTAAAGCCTTAATCGTAGAAGATCAATTGATAAAATATAATACAAGACTAGCATACAGAAAAAATAAAAATTAAAAAAAATTATAAAAGAAAGAAATTATAATTTAATTGTAAGTAAGGCTCCGAACCTGCATCGTCCTCAGAATATGCTTGAAAGCTGCTGCCCATAACATCAGCCCCTAGAGATGGGCTCTTAACAGCAGCCCCTGGTGATGGGTTCTTAACACCAGCCCCTAGTGATGGGCTCTTAACAGCAGCTCCTGGTGAAGGGTTCTTAACATCAGCCCCTAGTGATGGGCTCTTAACAGCAGCTCCTGGTGATGGATTCTTAACACCAGCCCCAGGTGATGGGCTCTTAACACCAGCCCCTAGTGATGGGCTCTTAACACCAGCTCCTAGTGATGGGCTGTTAGCAGCAGCCCCTAGTGTTGGGCTCTTAACACCAGCCCCAGGGGATGGGCTCTTAACACCAGCCCCAGGTGATGGGCTCTTAACAGCAGCTCCTAGAGATGGGCTCCTAACACCAGTCCCAGGTGATGGGCTCTTAACACCAGCCCTAGGAGATGGGCTCTCAACACCGGCTACAGGAGATGGGCTCCTAACACCAGCCCCAGGTGATGGGCTCTTAAAACCAGCCCTAGGAGATGGGCTCAACTCATCAAACCTCAGCCTGGACCTGGTGGCAGACGACACCTGATTACGAGATTCGCCAAGGGATTCTTTCAGATGACTGGATACGACTAAACTATCACCCAATCTATATTCTCCAATTCTCCCACCACAAAAACTACTAGCCGCATTACCACTTCTACCATCACCTGACAGAAGCAATTTAGCGTCAGTCTCCTCGCTAGACTGTGACAGCAGCGACGACTCGCTCCCTATCGACGACTCGTCCGGTGAGTCGAATCCCGGAATGTCGTTGAGATCCAGTCCGGATGAGTTGAGGTTGTGAGCAACGGGAGAGAGGTGAGGCGAGGTAAAGAGCAGAGGAACAGTGGAGCAGCGTCTGATGGGTGACATGCTCATCAGGCTCCTCATGGGACTTGAGGAACATTTCTCCTACAGAATATAATAATTATAATATATAGCAACTTGCTAAGTTCTGCCCGATAAAAGCTTTAGATATTATGAAATCAATGATCAGCATCACTATAGTACCTTTAAGAAGCTGGTAAAGCATATGTTAACGTCAGTTTCCTCACTCGAAAGCGATGTCAGTGACGGGTGAACCCAGGATTTGAACCCCACACATACTGATCTGCGGTCGAATATCTTACCGACATCGCCACTGGCTCCAGCCAACCCATGTTATGAAGAAAACCCATGACAGCTGGAAGTAATTTTAACGTCTGTTACGCCACTATGTTATGCCACTATGGACACACACAAAGATGGCTAGTCTAGGATTCAATCGAATTATTGATAGTAGTAGGAGTTGTCGATCAAGTAGTAGAAGTTGTGACATTGAAGCTAAACCATGACGAGATGGGTTAACAGTGCACTGAATTAAAAACGAAACAGTATAGTAATATTACAAATAATTGCATAAAATTAATAATTGAACTAAGAACTAAGCAAACCTCAAGCAAAGAGTTCGACATATCGCAGCCGACTCTGCTGCCACCCCCACTCTCACTGCACAGCCGCTGTCCCGTCTCCCTGCTCACGTGACCACCAGCAGACAAACTGCTACTGCGCACTGGACTTGGCTCGCTGCCAGTAAAGAACAGCTTGCGCGGTAACGAAGAATTATTCATAGCTGTAAGAGAATCTTCCTTAGCTGCAGCGGAGACAACGATGTCCTTAACCCTGTGCCGATGACCTCGCTTCTTGCGGCTGAGCGGCTGATTGAAGAGCTTCGTGCCCGGACCTCCGGCTATGAGAGGAGAGGAGGGATTGGAGGAGAGGTTGAGAGAGTTGTGGGGTAGACATGAGTGCAGGTCAAAATCTACTGGTAGCGATATGTTCGTCTGCGATGAAGCTATGACAGTAATAACATCACACATTTCATCATCATCATCATCATCTTCCCTTTAATCCCAGTTTAACAAGGGTCAGGATATGAGTAGACTTAATCCATTCATTTAAGTTTTTCATTAATAACATCATACATTTATGTAAGGAAAATTAGAACAAACAGCAATTGATACAATCAGAGAGTCATTATCTGCCCTAACAACATCGGGAACTATGGAGCCAAAGGTAAGCCAACAAAAAATATTAAAAGGTCTATTACATGACGCAACTTTATCTATACTTATGATAGGACAATAATATTACAACAGCTAGTTATGCTGCCAGAAAGCAACTGCTACACTAGCACTTGTTAAATTTGTAAATTTAGTGAGCATGTTAAAAAATATGATAAGGCAAAAACAAAATAAGAGAACTGCTGAAGAACTGTACTATAGTGCATGAAGTGTGAGACTGACTAACAAGCTCTATAATAATAATAATAGTAAAGATTTAACGTCCGTTTCCACATCCAGAGATGATGTCAGGGACCTCGATATCAAACTAGCTCTACAATATTTAGCAGTTATTAAAATAATTCACACAGTATTTACCAGTTTTAGTTCTCCTGTTCTCGCTGCCACTGGACTGGTTGCCTCCACCACTCTGAGCGTCCTCGCTCCTCTGTTGAGACGTCTTCAGCCCAGCACTGGCCGGTGTCTGAGTGGAGCCTGGTGTAGTACAGTCCTTCATCAGAGACTTCACCACACAGAACATCATAGGACTCTCCGTCGTCATACAACCTGCAGCAATCAATCAATCAGTAATCTATCCGTTAGTCAGTCCATCAATCAACCAACCAATCAGTCAATCAATCAGTTAATCAATCAATCAATCAAAACGTTCGTAAGTAAAGCTGGTAAAGCTAATGTTAATGTCAGTTTCCTCACTCAGTAAGTCAGTCCATCAATCAACCAGTCAACCAATCAATTAGTTAATCAATTATATCAGCATAGCTTGGTATCACTGTATTTCTGCAGAAGCATAACTCTAAAGATATTTTCACACCCTGTGAGGTGTCATTAATGTATCAATCAAGCAGTAATTCAATAAACTAAACAAATGATCAAAACAGGTTATATCGCTAACAATAAACTCTAAAACTATACATTTTGTAATGAAACAAGAGTAGACCTAACAACAATTTATTGAAACAAAGTATTAACATAAATTGAGTACCAACTTCAGAAAAGGGATGGATAATGTTAATGTTTATAAACATCATTTATTTTATTACTTTTTTGCATACAGAGAACCATCTACAGAAGAGACCAATCAGAGCTCACATGGTGTGGAAGGAAGTTGAAAAGCTTTCTTTCTCTCAGTACTATCAGTCCAGGGTGATGGCACGATCACATTGCTCGAGAAGAACGTGTCGATAGCCTGCTGGGCCTGTTCTTCTATGTCTGCATTCAAACTACACAGACACAGACATAGACAGACACTACACATAGCCACAGAGGTGAGCACGTTAACCAGGATAAGAGAGATTTCTACTCATAGAGAAATTCGCTATATGAGCAGAAAGAGAGGCGTGATCAGTTAGGATGAGAGAGATGCCCAGATACAACACACGAACACACTAAACCATAGCATACATCATAAAATGTGATACATACACTTTATATCACAAACTACCAGCCTTTATTTCAACCATTTTCTGAGAATCAAAATAGTCAAAGTTCATTTCAAAATGATGCGGATTCAGAGTCAATGGAAGAAGTCAAAACTTACAAAAGCATTATTCAGAATAACAAAAAACATAAATGCAGAAAGAACTAAGAAAGATTTAAAATAGTACCAGATAAAGCTTCAATAAACCTAAAATAAATTCAAATAGAGAAACAGAAAGAGATAGCAAAAAATTTGTCTATTGCTGAATCATTTCATAACGACAACGACAAAATCATATGGCAGACCTGTTGGTAAAAGGGTAAATCACTAAAAGCATGCAACCATTAGGTGAAAACTATATTACCATTAGGTAAAAACTATATTACATCATGAAAATTATGGATAAAGATGACAATGAAATGCAACAAAGCAACTAATGATTATGAAAATGACAATGATTGAATGAGTAATTAATAGAAAAAGATGATAATAATAATAAAGGTTTAGCGTCCGTTTCCTCATCCAGGGCTGATGTCAGGGACGTCCCAACGACAAATAAACAGACACCCAATAGTCCAGAAAAGATGACAAATAAACAGACGTTCAGTAGTCCAGAAAAGATGACAAATAAACAGACACCCAGTAGTTCAGAAAAGATGACAAATAAACAGACGCCCAGTAGTTCAGAAAAGATGACAAATAAACAGACGCCCAGTAGTCCAGAAAAGATGACAAATAAACAGACACCCAGTAGTCCAGAAAAGATGACAAATAAACAGACACCCAGTAGTCCAGAAAAGATAACAAATAAACAGACACCCAGTAGTCCAGAAAAGAAGACAGATAAACATATACCCAGTAGTCCAGAGATCAGTTTGTGTCTCCTCTGTCTCATCAATATCAACAGGCTTCAGCATGGCTATCTCGTCTATGGACCACTGAAACGTTGGAGGAGCCTGCAGCATCATCAACATGCACAAATATACAAAAACGGTTTTAAACATTAGCTTACAAAGTTGTGTCTTAGTTCCCCTGTTTTATCCAGGTCACTAAAAACAGACCTACCGTAAACTGAACATGTTGTAAGAGGTGACAAAGAATAACTGATGAAGTAAAAGGGACACCATCTCAAAGGCCATATTTTTCAAGTTTATGTTACATTGAAGAGTGGACAGGCATAGCCTCTTGTGAAGGGAGAAATTTGTCGATCGGCAAAGTGCTCTTTATGAAACGTAACAGCACACGAGTAGTAATATGTATAACGGGCTTGGCACTTGACTAAATACTACAGAGAGAGAGAGATTTTACAAAGAAAAGAGCTCTAATGTGAAAAATTGTACAAATAGAAACCGAAAACTTAAAATTTTGAGCTACTTCATACTAAAACATAGGTTCTCAATATTAATCAAGTAAGAATTAAGATTAATGAGATTTGTACTTTAGAGCCAGGCGTAGAAGTCTTGAAGAGGTTTGGACTGAAGTTAATGGGCCCATGCAGACTCTCTATCAGTCCTCTCTCAAATGGGTTGCAGTAGCCTGGAGCAGGGGCCGCAGACATTGACTGCAGTAATATGACACAAATAATTGCATATATATATATATATATATATATATATATATATATATATATCTATATATATGTATATATATATATATATACATATATATATATATATATGTATATGTTATTTATATATATATAATATATATAATTATATATATATATATATATATGTATACATGTATGCATATATATATATATATATATAATACATGTATTTATATATGTATATATATATACATATATATATATAATATGTATATACAGACGCATTACATCTATACACACATGTATACATAGACTAGAACTAGCTGGCAAAGAAAATCTGATTTATAGTTGTCATATATATTTCTATTTCGAAGCTTTTAGTCTGATTACCTCTTATAATAAAGACAATACACTGAATAAAACTTTGACTAATGAAATAAAAGAGAAAATAAAACCGACCATAGCACTCCAAAGACAAGTTATCATTTAGCAGTGCTGAAAACTAAACATCAAAAGAGGCTACAGTGATGAAGACTAGTTTGGGTCTCAAAAATGTTGTTAGACATACGAATGATTAAAAAGAATTGTATAGAGGAAAATTGAAAGTGTTGTATACAATATTTGTCATAAAAAATGACAAATATCATTCAGATGTGTCAATGTCATGTCATGTGACCATCCTGGGGCTGGTTCCAGCCTAAGATGTGTCAATACCTGAGGTATCTACAAGTATATGTTATTATCAGAGGAATGCGTCAATATATGTTTGTCGTTATTGAAATCATAACTAGCGGCACAAAATCTATGAGATTTAGAAGCAGTCAGCTATTAAAATATTGTCTTTGAATAAAACATACTCTGGCTAGAAATCTGGACGTGGGAGTTCTATGCTGAGACGCCATGCCACCACATACTAGTTCAACAGTGTTGCCATCGCTCTCAATCGTGCCAAACCTAATGCATGAGTGAACAGATTTCACAGCAGGACTTCCCTTGAGTAATTTTGGACTACCACTACTTTCATAGCAGGCAAAGTCTTGATCTTGATGCCATTGCTGAATATCCCTTTCCTGTTGTCGACGATAGATATATTCTTTCTGATGACTGCCAAGAATACGAGCTTGATGCTGCAGAAGCAACGACAGAGAGAGTATTTAATGTAAATATACATCTTAAAATAACGCATAACAATAGTAAAATGATAGCAAAAAGAATGATCATATATATCTTAATGTAATTTAGTACTGCTAAATATCATAGTAATAATAAAGTTTAGAAGTTTAAATATTGAGCTGTTATTCAAAACCAGAGCTAACATTTTCTTAATTTGCTGAGATACATTTTAATATAAAGAGTTTCAAGGTAAAAGCAATTAATTATTAATTTAATAATAATAATCATTTAAGTCCTTTTATACATATTCAATGAAACTGTAATGAAACTCAGGGTTCAATATTATAACCATCTAACTGTCATTTCTGTTATATAATAAATATGATATACACAGTAGCCTATCAGCATAGCATTTTTTAGTTTGCTATATATCTACAGTAAAACAAATCTATAATTCAATAAAAGAACAATAAAATGGCAGCAAACCCTTAGAAAACCAGAAGGAGTTTTAAACACAGCAGCATGGACCTCAGAGACAGCACTATGCTTCTCGCCATCACCATGGACTTCAGAGACAACACTATGTTCATCAGCATCAGTATCAACAGCAGCAGCTCCAAGCTTTTCTTCCATAGCCTCAGGATGACAAGTGTAGTACAGACTGAAAGGTCGCAGAGGAGTAAAATTAACTTCTGTCGGCTGCAACCTCTCGGGAGTTATAAAACCTCTTCTCCTGTCTCTCTCAGCAGGAGTTCTCGTGCCCGTCTTAGGATTTGATCTTTGATCCTCTCGCTTGACTACACTAGCAGAACCTGACGACGGTGCGTTAGATCGAAATTCAGAGTTTTTCGTCTGAGGAGTGATGCAGAATTTTACGCTGAGAGATGTGTCAGGTTTAATACGGTTGTTTGCACCAGGTGATACACGTTGAGAGTCTCTTACATTGTCTTCTTGCCTTACAACGGTTGAGTTTGATAATTTTGAATGTACGTTTGTAGAACCACCTTCACAGCCGCTATTGCCACAAGCAAAACAGTCTTTTAATCTTGAGACTAAACTACTGTGAGAATCCTGAATTCTAGCGCTCCCATCACAATGAGATAGTAAATGCTTGTCGCAAGTGTTCATTGAAAATTTCCTAGAAACTGATTCAGCCCGTGAGATAGGAGTGTAACTCATTTGTTTGGTATCATATTTCTGTGAATAAGAACCCGAACATGGTGAACTAGAAAGATTAGTATCTTGTTGCGCGCAACCACTCCCACAATTTGCCTCGTATTTGACATCATTGTCATACAACGATGAGGAAAGCGTAGTGTCAAGTAGGGACATGTTTTCTTCAGTACCACTGCGGCCAGGAAGGTCTACACCCTCTGCTTCAAAACAGTCTGTTGCGATTTCCTTTAGACATCCTGAAATGTCATCTGCCATATTTGATGACCGTCTCTGAGATGTTTTATTCGTTAACACCGAATTATTTAACACCGAATTATTTTCAAATAATGATTCTTGAGGTGTCGAACACATGCTTATCTTGTTATCTGAGAAGTATCGCAAGTTCTTATACCCAGTATCAACTTCATTTGAATTACATTTTAAATCCATCAGCGTTTAACCACTTGACCTATATATTAGACTTTTCCAAAGGTACGAAAATGAAGCTTATTTTGCTACATTAAATTCTTCAACATATCATATTGTAAGGCCACTCCAATCTGCTGACACAGTTACAGAAATTTTTTAAACAATATATTACTTTGTACATTTATATTTGCTTTGGTACTGTATATTGCTTTAGTTATATTTAGCTTTAATATTGTAAATTTGCTTAACTACTGCGTAGTTTTTGCAGCACAGATTTGTGTATATAATATGAATCACACAAGGGGCAAGATTTGACGAGATTTAGAGCACTTGATTTAGTTTTTCCTCTATAAACAATGTTAAGCAATGTAGGGATAGACTAGTACTTCAATGGGCGACCACCTTGGAAGTCCGAGTGTTAATAGCTTTGAATGAAAAAATCCTTAGGGTCTTGGAAGGTTAGTCTTAAATCAGTGCCAGCCGCAATCAATGCTTTATCGAAGCCATTTATTACTAGTAACAATGGAGAGAAGGAAATAGCGAAAACTACACAAAACAGAAACTAAGCAAGAAAACTATAACACATGTGGTATGCCATGTGTGTCACCATAAGAAACAAAAAAGGAATATAGAAATTTATCTACAGTTTCAAAACACTTCTCAGTGAATTTCAATTAAAAAATAAATATGTAATTCTGAACAGACTGCAACCCATCAATCTCAGAAACAGGGATATTTAAAAACAGGGAATTGCATTAGTCCAACTTAGACTGCACAAAAGCTGCACCAATTGTAGCAGCTGTCTCACATGAAAAATATGGACGTATTCGACGAAGATCACAGATAAGGAAGAAACATGTTTGTGAAGTTTTAGCTATGTGTTCATGGAAGGTCAGGTGTTTATCAAAGTAAAACACACAATATAGTGAAATGATCAACTATGTTGATATCTATCACTTTTAAAACCACATGTTTAATCCGTTAGGCAATTTAGACCATTTTCCGTATAACCAGTCCAGTGAATATCCGAGATTTTACTCTCAGATCAGCGCGGCCGGAATTCGAACCCACAAGGGTTCAATTCACCTCAGGATTTGTCATTTAAATCTTCATGACTTCAAAGATAACACAGAGATTCCTAAAAGAAGAAACACTAAACTAGCACGTTAAGAATATATTTTAAAATGTTACCTCTAGTATTAGAGAAATCTTAGTATTAGAGAAATCTAATGTAAGACAATAAGTTTAATTCAATTAATTTCACTAAATTTTGTACGACTAAAATAAGCAACTAATCGCGTCTCGAAAACGAACCACATTTGTATGGAACTAAAGTATAATATTAAAATCATACCGTCCAATTTTAATTCGAGATATAATTACCTAAGTATTTAGGCGAAATGCTACAACTATACCCGCGAGAAGAGAACAAAAATGTGAATTTGTGAAACTACTCATAGAAGGAAAACCAGAGAATAAAAGAGATTTAAGAATGTAAATTTCAAAACATTTTTAAAACTACTATCACAATTTAAATACCCACAACACACGGCTTCCCGCAACAACAAAACAGCTGAACAATCTTCGGCTAAATCTTAGATAAAACTTCATTCATTAGCTTTCCAAACATATCGATTTTTCACTTAAGACAATTCCATAAAATGCATGCGAAAAATTAAAGTTCCTGAGGGAAATTGTAAACTAAATTAAATAAGTTTAAATTATCAGTCCTAAGTAAAAGGCTTTGGTTATTGTTATAAATTAATTGATGCTAGTGAAAAGGGTTTGAAGTAAAATCTGGATGTTAAGCTGTAGAAAGGTAGGCCACAACGGACGTGGGATGCGGTGATTACAAAGAACATGAAAATAGAGGATTGACTGATGATATTGTGTACGTAAGCGGGCCAACTCTAGAGATTTGAGAAGGGCTATTCATATCCCGACCCTTGTTAAACTGGGATTTAAGGGAAGACGACGATGATGATGATGATGATGACATCAGATATTCATTTTTAAATTGCAATTTCTATTTTATTCAATTAAGTGGGCTATAAAAATTAATATAAGAAATTTATTTGCAGAACTCTTAATATTCTTATGTAAAAAGATACCTTGCAAACTTTTCTTTCACCGTTCTCTAATTTTGGAGTGTATTTTTGCTTATCTCTTAGTTACATAATGCATTACTGGACAGATTCCCGATTTAATGAATATAACGAAATAAAGAACGTTTAAGGTTGTTGTTATTGTTAGGTATATAGCAGATTCAGTCCTGTGATTTATCCCAAATCACAAGTCACTGCAAATACACCTCTCAGAAGCAGTATGCCAAAAGGCTTTAGCCAATCAAAATATGTGTAAGTATGTACACTGAAAATAAACATTAAAGAAACGACAATAGTCATTGGGTACGTCTATTTGTTGAAGGGCAGGCATTAAGAACAAGTCAGCACTTGCTTCCAAAACTAGCCGAAGTTGGACGACTGTTTGTTTTTCAGAGCGTAGTGAAAGCAAACGCTATTTGACGATTCGTGCTGTCCATTTTTAGCCTATGATTTAGGCTATTATTATCTAGCTCATTATTTTATTATTATCTATCTATTGTTGGGGATAGTTCACTAATGCCTAATATTATGAAGGGCAAGATATCCTCGCCGATATCAATCTCTACCGTTGTCTTTATCAACGAGATAACTAACATTATTCTTTTTGCATATTATAAAGCATGTCTATTCTCAATTGACTTTATCTTAATTGAGTCTGTTATGTCATATTTCCAAGAATTCTAAACATTTGCGCGGATTTCGCGCTCTCCTATTGGCTGGAGCCAAAAATCAAAGAACGGTTTTTCTTTATTCTATGAATGCCTAAAAGCGTAGGGGTAACGTCACATATGAATGTCTAAAAGCGTAGGGGTAACGTCATGAAGTTTTAAATGACAAATCCTAAGGTGATTTGAATCCTCGTGGGTTCGAATCCCGGTCGCGCTGATCTAAGAGTAAAATCTCGGACATTCACTGGACTGGTTATACGGAAAATGGTCTAAATTGCCTAACGGATTAAACAGGTGGTTTTAAAAGTGATAGATATCAACATAGATGACTATGCACTATAATGCGTGTTTACTTTTTTTACTTACATATGCAGGCTAAAAGTCGGCCGCCTGCAGGGCGACAAATTTTTTCGAATTTAAGCGACAGATAACCGCCCGAGTCTCAGCAGATATCTGCTCCGTCACAAATAGCTGAAATCAGCTCAGATATCGGGCGAGTGAAAACAATGTTGAGCCCCCCCCCCCCCCCACAGCATTTAGTCTGGTAGCGTCACATGTTCCAAAGAAGACAAAAAGGTACGTGTAGCTTACTTTCAAAAAATGTCGGGGCCCCCTTAAAAATTCTAGGATCCGTCCCTGGGAATGTTCGATAATTTTAAAACCTCTCATATGTGGACACGAAGAGGTAAATAGAAGAGAGAGAAGATCAAGGGGTGGCGGTATGACTTAATTGGATATGCCAGAGGAGTTATAGAATAAAGAATTACTATTCTATATCTTTGAGAAGAGTCGACAGTGCATTAAGAGAGAAATAGATATCGGCTTAGAGTTATTTTGATAGCAGGCCCTATGTGTTATGTTAATTGTCAACGACGATAGTATCATTCGATCTAATTATTGTTAAAGATTCATTGGAATTGGCAAGTTCTTAAAAGAAATTGAAAAATGTTTTTTTAATTTAGTCCCCAATTTTTGTCTTTAAAATTTATTGTAAATGTTAGCACTGAGCTCAGCTGATCTCCTATATGTAAACAAGAGAAATAAACAAATATGGCAGCTGCCTCTGAAAAAATTGATACTCCTAGTCGTTCTAATGATACTCCGATTCCGGCTTCTTCCACTAACCGGAGCGATCTGTCCGCTGCCAATCTCACGCCAGAAGAGGCTCGACAACTTCTGGCCGTTATGAAGAAGGCTCAAGTATGTTTAAATGTGATGCCAGAAATTAATTAGTTCAAAAATCAAAACTTAACTTATAAGGGCTCTTGGCCGTCCTTTTATCATTACCGAATTGGTAAATATGTTCAGTGTGTTATGGTTATTATCCCGTGCTGTGTTCGGCATCTTGAAGAATATACCAGCTGTTGACTGCATGTGTCGTAAGAGGCAACTAAGCAAGAAATGAGGAAAGGAATGTAAAACCACATCAGAAACCATCTTTCAAAACCCGGATTACACGAGATACAGACAACTTGGCATAGCTTTCGTGAAGGAATTAACTTGCTAGTTGAGTGCTCTTTATCATAGTTAAATGGGTGAACATTCTGGTGTAGGAATGTCCCTTGAAGTCATTTAATTCAAGCATAATACATTACAACGCTAATATGCTTCTGATACTAATAACGAATGACATATAGATTTGAGGTACACAAGTATATTTTTGATACATACGTATTAAACTTTTCCAAATGTGTGTACTTAAAATAATAATTCAGAAAAAATATACCAACTTATACTTAGCATGTGAGATACTTTGAATTGATATGGCAACTGCAACAAGATACTATCAAAATTTAAAAAAATACTTGTTACTCTAAAGCTAATTTAGGCTTAATCTTATGCTAGCCAGAGATTAAAGCAATACTCATTAGCATGTAAAAAATTAAATATGATTCAAGCGTGCTAAGTTCTGATTTGCACATTACATATTTTAGTGCATACGCAATTTATTGCAACCACCATTCTGCACATTAGACCAACAACGTCTCTCACTGGAAATTGCTTTTCAATTTATTTTTAATTTAACTTTTTATTAAATTTTTATCTAACCTTTTAAATATAATTTTTTCTCGTGATTAAGCATGAAAATTTATACTCTATATTTTATACTTGTATAGTACATTCATTAAAATAGCACTTTTGCCACATTATATATATATATATATATATATATATATATATATATATATATATATATATATAATTATAATAAATATTTATATTTATATATATGTGGCTAAGGCTCAAAATATTTTGAGTCTAAGTCAGCTAAACAGTTGCAGTAAATATGCATCCTAATATCTCTGAGCCTCTGACACACCTGTTATTTAGATAAGATCTAATTAAAGACATTATAAGTATGATGTCAGTTTCTTAGAGCTCTAGATCAAGCTTTGACTTAATGGGAAGTTAATTGAAGTTAATTTTTTAATTGAGCTTCACTAGATTAATTCACATCTGTTAATTTTGAAGTTAATTGAAACTAATTTTATATTGAGCTTCACCTCATTACATTAATAAATTATAGCCAGTTTAGCTACCTTTAAGCAGTTGACACATTTATATATTTCACTGTCATACCATAAATTTTCGATATTTACCCTGAAATAACTTATTTACCTGATCAATCAGTCAACTGTTAGTACAAGTTTAGTTTGGTTTCTAAAGGGCTTTGAGAATGATGATATAAATTTATTTGACCAGAACTAGACTTATGTGTCAAAGATCCATATGGATTGTTGCAAGACCAGCTCTTTGTGTGATGCTTTGATACAATATATATGCTATTTAGTGTAAATTCTAAAGTTTTTGCACGTTTTGCTCGCCCAGTCAATGTAGAATTTGTTGTGTGGTAGTAATTTGTTGTGTGGTAGTTGCTCAATATTTTGAACCCTGTATTTGCTTCGAATTATACTTTTATCTTTCAAGTTTCCTGCATTTAAGCAATAAGTAAATGTACGTCTGCTATGTTTAAGTTACCAACATTTCATCTCATGATTTAAAGGTTAAAACTAGGACTTGTTGGTAGATATTACTGTGGCAGAAATAGATATTCAGTAATACGTTTAAAATCCATTTCCTCGTTGATTGCTATTTTCTGTGATTCTAGAAAGTTTTTGATGTTTTACAGGAATTTGAAGTTTCAGAGGAACGTCAGCTGATGAGGTTTGTCGATATCTCTACATATTTCTCCTCTCTTTCTCTCTTGCTATCTGTGGCTAACTGCATAATGTATAAGTTTTTCTCGCTATTAACTGTCAAACTTCCTCTTTGTAGATCTTTTTCATTATTCTTATTTCCCTATCGCTCTGTTTGTGACCTTGGATCTCCTGAAGAAGCCCTTTTGATGCTTATCTTGTTTTGTAATGTCAGTAATCTCAGGCTCCTGATCTTTGTGGTTCTTCAGCAATCCTAAGTAGATTCAAATTGTTTTTAGATTTTTTTTCCATAAATCTGTAGGATCTCATCTATTTAATATTTTTCTAATATGACTGATGCATGTGTGTTGTCTGTTCATTGCAATATAGAGTCTCTGATGTAGAAAATTTAAATCACTACAATGCTTTTGTCAATGCACTTTTCGAAATAGCACTGGCCTAGTGTTTAAGTTTTGTAATAAGGTTGAAACCT
Organism: Enchytraeus crypticus; assembly: GCA_905160935.1. Taxonomy (NCBI): domain Eukaryota; kingdom Metazoa; phylum Annelida; class Clitellata; order Enchytraeida; family Enchytraeidae; genus Enchytraeus; species Enchytraeus crypticus. Next base: position 621,158 of record CAJHZI010000247.1, on the reverse strand, counting down.
ATATCTCAGTCTCTGTCTATTTTTCTGCAAAGAGGCAGGTCCAAATTATATATTCCTAGTCTAAGTGGAATTCATGCTTCACAAAGAGCACTCCAGTGATCAACAAGTTAATCTCTTCACAAAAGGCTATCTTCACTTTACTGTAGCCCATAGGATGAAAATATATGGTTGCCTCTGTTCTTTCTCAGTCACCTCTTTCAACACATGCAATTTACGGTTGGTCTATGTTTTAGTGGCCTAGGCTCAACACGAGAAAATATCTTGATATGCAACTGTAGATATGTCGAATATAAGGCACTCACATCTATAATTTATTAACCTGGACTGTTCTAGATTGTTTCTTATTGCCAATTTACTCTTGGAGTCAATTGGAAAGAAGAACCCCAAGTTCAAATCTATAGAGTGGGGTAGCTCTTGCTATTCCACTAGATTTCAAGAATTCTAGCTTTTATTGCATATGATGTTTAGCGCAATATAGTAAAGCTTGCTACCCTACTAGATTTCAAGAGTTCTAGTCTTTGTTACGTATGATGTTTAGCCCAATAGAGTAAAGCTTGCCACTAGAATTCCAGATTTCTAGAATTCTAGTGTTCTAGTTTTTATTTTCCTGTCTGGTGGCCAGCTCATTAAAGTACCTTAATATTGTTTCTGATGGTCTTTGTTTTAAAATTGCTTAAGTATTTACTCTACATATTGTATTCTTGTTTTGGGTAAAAAGGATAGTTTTCTCAGAGAATGACGCCGCTGTCCAGTAAATATTAGTCGAAGCTGGGGAAAGCATAAAGCCCACTTCATCAAAAACAGAATCCCCCAAGAATAATGGTATTTAAAAAGGAATGTTATAGATGATTTAAAGGCCCACTTGTGTGTGGACATGAAGAGGAAAACGAAAGATAGAGATGAGTGGAGGCACTATATACTATGGACCTGCCAGTAGGCAGGTCCATAGTATATAGCGCCTAGACTAAGAGTGATTGTACCTTTCAAAGAGAGATTGTACTTTAAGTTCAGTTTTGTTTATATATGTATTTTGATTTGAAGTGAATTTTTCTTGCTATCTATATTTGTGTCATTCTGATTTTGGTTTGAAAACAATGCTATGTTTCACATGCTAAATAAATTTGTTTCGTTGGTGTATGGCTTCCTCGTGGTAGAAGAGCGAGATGTAGCTGAGAATGTTTACTCTGGATCATCAGACTGTGCACTGGACGATTGGACAGTTTGGATGCAGTTAGTTCTTGATTTGTCTGTAGTTGTGGCTTTAATAGGTGGTGACATTCAGAGCCGAGCGATCATCGTGAGAATGAATGAATGAAAGAATGCATGAATGAATGCATGAATGAGTGAATGAATGAAAGAATGCATGAATGAATGCATGAATGAGTGAATGAATGAGCTGAGCGATCATAGTGAGAATGAATGAATGCATGAATGAATGATTGAATTTGTGAATGAATTAGCCGAGCGATAATAGTGAGAATGAATGAATGCATGAATGAATGAGTGAGCAGAGCAAGAGCGAAGGGGAAGGCTACAAATCGTAATGATGTCGTAAGGCTGCTTGTGGCTTAAAAATGATTATAACGAATCTTTAGCTTTGTGTATTGTTAGTTTATTTTTTACAGTTGCCATTGTGATGTAAGGAATTAATATGTATGCCGGTATAACATTGCAGGTACAATTAATTAGTAGATGAATTGATTCTAAAGTTGTAACATTATTTTAAAGTTAATGATACATAGTGTCACTATTTGTGTTGTTATGCCATCAGAGAAGGTCGGGCTTATATTGGAACTAGTGGCCACTTATGTATATGAGACATGTTTGCTGGATATATATTGGCTGGAGTCAGTGGTGATGTCGGTAAGATACTCGACCGCGGATCAGTAGGTGCGGGGCTCAAATCCTGGGCTCGCCCGTCACTGACATCGCTTTCGAGTGAGGAAACTGACGTTAACACTAGCTTTACCAGCTTTATATATATATATATATATATATATATATATATATATATATATATATATATATATATATAATATTGGAGTTATTAAAACATTCATCTGCAACTCATTTCCGTCTTCGTTGAGGTTCTCAGAAATACTTTCGAAACATTTATTATTTGTAAGCATATAATGCTCTGCTGAAGACGATAGGCGTTACCAATCTGTGACAACTTTCTTAATTAAACAGATATGTGTTGGTCTATTGAGCTGTATACCGTTTAGAACTTGGCGTGATAGGAGATGGAGAATATTCTACTCGTGATTGATACGCCCCCTCCCGCAGAGTTTGGCGTGGGGCCGTGTTGGATGGCGTCAGGCCGTAGAGCCGTATCCACCGGGGAGGGCTCCGTGGTCTCGTGCTGTCCTTAACGATTTGTTTTTAAAGATTCTTCTGTCACCCGTGATAAATGCTAAACTAGGACAGCGACTGCTGCTGCTTGTGGTGCAGTAGCTGCTGCTGCTGGTGCAGTGGTTGCTGCTGCTAGTGGTGTAGTAACTGCTGCTGCTAGTGGTGTAGTAGCTGCTTCTGCTAGTGGTGTAGTAGCTGCTTCTGCTGGTGGTGCAGTAGCTGCTGCTGCTAGTGATGCAGTATCTCCTGCTAGTGGTGTAGTAGCTGCTGATGCTGGTGCAGTAGCTTCTGCTGCTGGTGCAGTAGCTGCTGCTGCTGGTGCAGTAGCTGCTAGTGGTGTAGTAGCTGCTGCTAGTGGTGTAGTAGCTGCTGCTGCTAGTGATGCAGTAACTGCTGCTGCTGCTAGTGCTGTAGTAGCTGCTGCTGCTAGTGGTGCAGTAACTGCTGCTGCTAGTGGTGTAGTAGCTGCTGCTGCTAGTATCACTTGGCGCCATCAACAACAATTTTTGTACATATTGACGTCCTTGATATTATCCTTGGATGAGGAAACGGACGTTAAACCTTTATTATTGTCGTTATTATTTTATAATATTATGAAAAGGTTCTTTGTAGCACCTGCTTAACTAACTAGAAAGGCAAAATATCTCTTTTAATATGTCTCAATGTTAAATGTTATTTAATGTCAATGTTAATGTCATTTTTAAAATGTCTCTTTTAATATGTCTTTTGTTAAGTCTTCGTTTACGGGACGTACATCTTTGTGTCTTGGGTGTGCATGTGTGTGAATATTTATGTTCTTCAGTGTATAAGTGTGTGTGTGGTTGCTTATGTTCTTCCTTGTGTATAAATGTGTGCCTATGTGCGTGTGTGTGTGTATATATTTGTTTATATTCTTCTGTGTGTATAAGTTTGTGTGTGTGTGTGTGATTGCATATGTTCTCCAATGAGTGTAAAGTGTTTGTCTGTGTGCCTGTGTGTGTGTGTGTGTGTGTGATTGTTTATGTTCTTCAGTGTGTATAAATATGTGCTTGTGTGATGTGTAGTGGTAGAGGTAGGTTAACTCGACCCAGTTGATGAGTATTTCACATCAGTGAGGTAGAACCGCTAGTCCACGCTGTGACAAATCCTCTCCGCTATTTTCAAGGGGTTGATCTTCCTAAGAACAACAGCAACGTGATTGTTAAACGTGATTGTAAAGAATAGTGGTCAGTCTTGGTTGTTAAGCAGGATTGTTAGTCCTTTTTATTAGATATTCGACCACGGATCAGTAAGTGCGATGTTCAAATCCTGGGCTTGCACGTCACTGACATCGCTTTCGAGTGACGAAACTGACGTTAATAAATATTACCAGCTTTTTAAAGCACGGTTGTTTATTAACATGTTAAGCACATTGACCACTGAAAGCTAAAACCGTGAATATTTCTCAAATATTGACTTGAGAAGATGCTAGAGAGGGGGGTTTTCACGTGACACACTCATGGTCCTATCAGTGGATGAGACTCGTTCTCTCTGCTGAGTCCCAGGTGGCACTTTTACCATCACATGCATCCTTCTCTATTCATTAACTCATCCACTCTCAATTATACCATCCCTCGCTTATCTCCCTCTCTTCCCACTCTCTGTCTCTCAGTTCTCCCGCTTTTAATTTCTCATCATTCATTCTCTCTCTCTGTCTGTCTGTTTCTCTTTCTCTTTATATCTATTTTTCAGTCTGTCTCTCTCTCTCTCACTGTCTCTCTCTCTCTGTCTCTCTCTCTCTGTCTCTCTCTCTCTCTCTCTGTTTCTCATTTTCTCTCTCTCTCTGTTTCTCTCTCTCTCTCTCTCTCTGTTTCTCTCTCACTCTGCCACTAGGTCGCTAGCTTATCTGATAAATCATGTCTGTAGCGATTAAGCGTTCCAATGCTGGTTGTTGTTCCTGACAACGTACTAAGAGAGAAAGAGAGAGAGAGTGAGAGAGATCGTTGATGAGCGATTTGTAAATACATTTGATTTGATTATTTTAGATTTATCTGATTATATTATCTCTTTTATGTGATACATATTGATTACGAGATAGAGCACTCATCTGGTAGACTGACCGATTATATTGATATCCTGGTAAAATCTCAGCAATCCGGCAATCCGGAGAGAGAGAGTGAGGGAGAGAGAGAGAGAGAGAGGAAGAGAGAGAGAGAGAGAGAGAGAGTAAAGAGTGAGTTAGTAAACAAGCGAGGGTAGTGTGCTTGTGTGTGAAAGGGTAGAGAGGGAGATATACACGCAGACAGAAAGCGAAAGGATAAAAAGAAAGAGAGAGTGAGAGAATGAGAAATGAGGGACTGAGGGATTGATTGAAAGATTACATTGATCCATACATGATAAGAGAGAGAGAGAGAGAGAGAGAGAGAGAGAGAGAGAGAGAGAGAGGAGAGAGAGAGAGGAGAGGGAGATTAAGGCGAGAGAGAAAGAGGAGAGAGAAATAGAATAGAGAGAGAGAAGGAGAGAGAGAGAGAGAGAAAGAGAGAGGAGAGAGAGAGAGAGAGGAGAGAGAGAGAGAGGAGAGAGAGATTAAAGAGATATAGAAATAGAAGAGAGAGAGAGAGAGAGAGAGAGAGAGGGAGAGAGAGAGAGAAAAAGAAAGAAAGAGAGAGAGAGAGAGAGAGAAGCTAGGATACTAGGATACGGCAGGACGACATGCATATGTATGAAACATTTAATAGATTTACTCCTATAATCATCCTAATGCTGCGGCCTGGTCCACTTTATCTTTATTGGGGGTTGTGTATTTGGGATTACCAAGTAATTTTTATATTTAACTTTTAATGTTTAATAGAGTATATTGTGCAAAGACATATCTATACTTTACAACATTTGCATACTGTAAGATAAGCAATATGTAATAGAATACGCATACTAATAGACGTCTTAATGCCAAAACTCTATTATACATTTAAATACACATTTTCGTACAATATTTCTTGTATACAAATGTAGACAAATGTAAAAGTAGCTTATTGAGAAGTCTAGAGCTACAACCTGCTTCTCTATTCGCTACTCAGTATTAGGGATTTTGTGTCTTGTTGTTTGTATTGCTAGATGTGTCCATGTGTCTGTTTGTCAGACAGATTCTATCGTATATTGTATCCATCATGTCTTGCTGCCTGTATTGCTCGTTATTTCTTCTTGCTTTGTTTGCCTAACTATATTATCTGTAGTGTCTTGCTGCCTGTATTGCTCGATATTTCTTCTTGTTTTGTTTGCCTGACTATATTATCTGTAGTGTCTTGCTGCCTGTATTGCTCGATATTTCTAATTGTTTTGTTTGCCCGACCTAAAGTGAGAATACTGAGGTGACAAATAGAGTGTGACTGAAGTAGACCAATGAATACGAGGCGATGAGCGCATCAATGTTGTATGCGTCTCCTCTGTCCCAGGAACCTCTCCAAGCTATCCTTATGGTCCTGGATTTCTCCTCTATCCCAAGAACCTCTCCATGCTATCCTTATAGTCGTGGATTTTTCCTATGCTCTATGAACCTCTACAAGCTATTAGAGACAGTTCCACCTCAGTGGGACTGTCGCTAATAAAATTTGTGTAATGGTTGTCATGTTTTCCCCGTGTTGTGTCCGGGTTGTTTAAAGAATTGACCAACCGATGACTGCACGTGTCGTAGAAGGCGACTAAAGCACTAAAATCCATACCAACGTCAGAAAGGGCATTCGGTTGGTGAGCGCCTAGGCTCCAGAAATTACTACAAAATTTAAACGAATGGAAAAGTCTCAAATAGGGTATTGGCTGGTGGTGTAATGTAGGAGAGAGAGGATTTGGGACAGTCTATTCGTATCCCGACCCTAGTTAAACTAGGATTCAAGGGATGATGATGATGATGTAATGGTTGTCATGTGGGCATAGAAAACATTTTTTTGTGTAAAATTTAGGCCTTATTCAATCAGAACGTTTTATGGAATTGTGTTTGCCGTTATGAATAATATAGATGATTGAATTTTATGACGCCAGAAGGGGGGGGGGGGAGACAGACAGAAAGAGAGAGAGAGAGAGAGAGAGAGAGAGAGTTCAGACAGCACGTGATGATGGAGATTGAGAAAAAGAATTTGATATGAAGTTAGTTTGCTTAACAGCGTCCATTGTTTTTTCTCGCATTGTTTGCTCACTTGACCATCGTTTCTCAAACTCGATGATGTTGCGGCCAACCAAAACTATTGTCTGATCCAACCCTTTTCATGAATGCCACGACGGTGATCCTATAATGATATCATTTTATGAACACCCCGAGCTATTTCTTCTCTTGATCATCATATTCAAGTGTAAAATCATTTCAAATCGCTGCCTTTGGATTAAAGCAATTAATTGCTGAACTCTCATATTGAATCTCTGGTGGTGCTTTCGATCTAATTTAAAAATAAGCGGCCATTGTAAGCACTTGAAATATGAGTTAATGGATACCTCTGCTGTACTGTACACGTGGATATAGTTCAAGAACAACTCGTGGCTCGTGCTAACCACAGGTTGAGAACAACTCGTGGCTCGTGCTAACCACAGGTTGAGAACAACTCATGGCTCGCGCTAACCACAGGTTGAAAACAACTAGTGGCTCGCCACAGGTTGAGAACAACTCATGGCTCGCGCTAACCACAGGTTGAGAGTAGCTCGTGGCTCGTGCTAACCACAGGTTGAGAGTAACTCGTTGCTCGTGCTAACCACAGGTTGAGAACAACTCATTGCTCGCGGTAACCACAGGATGAGAAGAACTCGTGACTCGTGCTAACCACAGGTTGAGAACAACTCAATGGCTCGCGCTAACCTCAGGTTGAGAACAACTCAAAGGCTCGCGGTAACCACAGATTGAGAAAGGATGCACTACACTGTCACAGCAATTTCTATTTAAGAGTCCTGCTTTGCCATACTATTTTCTCTATCTCTCGTTCTCTGTGCGTGTCGTTGTCTCTGTTTTATCTATGTCTGCTGTTCTGTGTTTTTCTCACTGTTATCTCTCTCTCTCTCTCTCATTTCTCTCTCTCTCTCTCTCTCTCTCTCTATTTATATATATATATATATATATATATATATATATATATATATATATATATATATATTAGAAGGTACTTCCTTCATCTCTTTCATTGTCTGATATTAAACCGTTTATCTTTTTCGTCCTACTTCTAAATTCTCTCGTTCTCTCTCATTCTCTCTCTCCGCGATATCTTTGTTAAATTTCTTTGTATAATTTTCTATTCCGTTTGTCTGTCTCTAAGCTCTCTCACTGTAACCCAGCTCTCTTTTCACCTTCTTTCTCTCTCTCTCTTTCTCTCTTAGTGTCTCTCTTTTTCCATGGCGTCTTTATTTTATTTGTATATATATTTCGCAGTCAACTCAATTTCTCTCTTTCTCTCTTTCCCTTTCTCTCCCTCTCTCTTTCTCTCTCTCCTTCTCGCTCTGTCTCTCTGTCTCTCTGTCTATCTCTCTCTATCTCTCTCTCTCTCTCTCTCTCTACCTCACTCTTCTCCTATCCCTCTCCGCTCTCTATTGCTCTGTCTATTTCTCAACCGGACGGTTTTAAGTCGTAAAGCGCTGCTTGATGCTGCGCGAGACGCTCAGTGGCCGAGTCGAGACAGATTTCTGGCGTTAGTTATACAGAGACTACTGACCGCTACGTATGATATTACTAGTGGCTGTTTTATAGACTTTAATCTAGTGACCGCTACGTATGGTATTACTAGTGGCTGTTTTATAGACTTTAATGTAGTGACCGCTACATATGATATTACTAGTGGCTGTTTTATAGACTTTAATCTAGTGACCGCTACGTATGATATTACTAGTGTATGTTTTATAGACTTTAATGTAGTGACCGCTACATATGATAGTACTAGTGGCTGTTTTATAGACTTTAATGTACTAACCGCTACATATGATATTACTAGTAGCTGTTTTATAGACTTTAATGTAGTGACCGCTACATATGATATTACTAGTGGCTGTTTTATAGATTTATAGATGATCTACACACACATGCTCATTGGCTCATGGTCTGCACACACAAGCTCATTGGCTCATGGTCTACACACTCATGCTCATTGGCTCATGAGCTACACACACATGCTCATTGGCTCATGGTCTGCACGCACATGCTCATTGGCTCATGGTCTACACACACATGCTCATTGGCTCGTGGTGTACACACACATGCTCATTGGCTTATGATCTACACACACATGCTCATTGACTCATGGTCTACACACACATGCTCATTAGCTCATGGTCTACACATTCATGCTCATTGGCTCATGGTCTACACACACATGCTCATTGGCTCATGGTCTACACACTCATGCTCATTGGCTCATAGTCTACACACTCATGCTCATTGGCTCATGGTCTACACACACATGCTCATTGGCTCATGGTCTACACACACATGCTCATTGGCTTATGATCTACACACACATGCTCATTGGCTCGTGGTCTACACATATATGCTTATTGGCTCATGAGCTACACACATGCTCATTGGCTCATGGTCTACACACACATGCTCATTGGCTCATGGTCGACACACACATGCTCATTGGCTCGTGGTCTACACATATATGCTCATTGGCTCATGGACTACACATACATGCTCAATGGCTCATGGTCTACACACTCATGCTCATTGGCTCATGGACTACACATACATGCTCATTGGCTCATGGTCTACACACACATGCCCTTTGGCTCGTGGTGTACACACACATGCTCATTGGCTCGTGGTGTACACACACATGCTCATTGGCTCGTGGACTCATGCTCATTGGCTCGTGGACTCATGCTCATTGGCTCATGGTCTAATGCTCGTTGGCTCGTACGCTCCTCTCCTAGATTTCTCTTTCACGTCCTGTCGTCCGATGACAAACTGACGCTTTAGATTAACGTCAAACCATCATCAACAGCACTTAGTTCATCTCTCTCCCTGTCGTCTTCTCTATGCTCAAATGTCTGTCTGTCTCTCTATACTCAATTATGCATCATAAGTCTCTCTCTCTCTCCGTGTCTCTCTCTCTGTCCCTCTGTGTCTGTCTCTTATCTCTATCTCACTCTCGCACGATTTATTTGCACATTATTTCCTTTTGTTACTCTACTTTTCTCTCTCTCTCTCTCTCTCTCTCTCTCTCTCTCTCTCTCTCATGCACACACACACACACACACACACACAGACACACGTACACACATACACATATATACATACGTACACACACACACTGTATCTCTCTATGCTCATCCGTTTCTCAAGTGGTCTACGCCCATATTGTTGTCGTAGAGATATATGGCTTGAGACAAGCTGGACGCAAGTCTAAAGATAAACAGTAGGTAGAAAGATACGGGTTGTGGTTCTTGTTAGGCAACGTTTTGTATATTGTGTGTTTAGTAAAAGATACAGAATGGTTTCTTGACTTTGTATGCCTTAATCATTGTGCCCAATAATGGGTCTAATCATGCTGCCCAATCCTCTAATTAGTCTAATCATGCTGCCCAATCCTCTGATCCGTCTAATCATGCTGCCCAATCATCTGATACGTCTAGTCATGCTGATGCTGCCCAATCATCTGATCCATCTAATCATGCTGCCAAATCATCTGATCCATCTAATCATGCTGCCCAATCATCTGATCCGTCTAATCAAGCTGCCCAATAATCTGATCCGTCTAATCATGCTGCCCAATCCTCTGATCCGTTTAATAATTGGGCAGCAAGATTAAACGAAATCCTCTGATACGTCGAATCATGCTGCCCAATCCTAGTATACGTCTAATCTTGCTGCCTGATCGTTTGGTTCATCTAGTCTTGCTCCTACTTCCAGATCCTTTGATTCTTTAATTCATCTAATCCTTCTCCTGCTTGCTGCTTGATCATTTGATTCATCTAATCCTGCTTCCTTATCTGCTGCTTCATCTAATCCTGCTCCCTGATCATCTAATTCCTCTAATCTTGGTTAGTGATCAGCTGATTCATCTAATCCTGCTACCTGATCATCTAATTCATCTGATCTTGGTGACTGATCAGCTGCTTCATCTAATCCTGCTACCTGATCATCTAATTCATCTGATCTTGGTGACTGATCAGCTGCTTCATCTAATCCTGCTCCCTGATCATCTAATTCATGTAATGCTGTGTTTTGAGTGTGCTGCTTTTTGTATTGCGAGGGACGAGAGGTGTATTATATTTCGATTGTTTTATATTAGACTGGCCGAGTGTGAAGTTGTAGTTTTCGCAATGTATCTGGCGATGTAAAATGCTTGATAAATGAATTGGAAGGTTGGGAAATGCAGTACAGCAAACTTTGATCCCGTATCAGTGATATCAGTCGATTTAATCATGCCTGGTCGTAAAGAGGCATCTCTACGCTGCCTATTTCACGTTGATTTTAATCCCCCTCTCTCTCTCTCTCTCTCTCTCTCTTTCGTGTTTCTCTTTCTGGGGTTCTGCCAAATGACAGGCTTAACGCACTCACAGCTTGGTATTACCCTTCCTAATGAGCACTCCGTCGATTAGCAATTCTTTGACCACTCCACCAAGCTTATTTCTTAATAGCTTTTAGCTTCTTTTCTGCATGCTTTTATTTCTTGTAACAATTGCTATATTTAGAAAAGTAATGTATTAGGTCAGCTTTTTTTGACAATTTTAATTTATACGGTTTATCGCTTAGCTTTTTAGTTTGCTCTCACGAATGCTTCCTTATTTTAATGTTAGTGGACGAGAGATAAAAATTGTCAGAATTACTTATGTTTACAAATATTTAGTTTTGGTAAGTTCCAATTTTAGAAGTTGTAAG
>CAJHZI010000247.1:455000-605000 GCA_905160935.1 Enchytraeus crypticus | reverse complement strand
GTTTCTCTTATTGTAAAATAACGATGTATTCTAAACTTTTTTTTAGAGATGTAACTTAATTCCTTTTTCATAAAAATTTGATAACTTAGCTTTAGTATGCTGTATACTTCATTTGGGTCTACAAATAATTTATCTTCTATATGCTTCGCAATTCTTGCATTCTTTCGGTGATAAAAATTTCGAAAAGATTTATTAATTTGTAGATAATTGTGAGGGGATAAAATAGGATTTAAATACGAGATTGACTGGTGGTATGGTGTGAGACAGAGAGGACTGGAGAAAGTCTCTTCGTATCCCGGCCCTGGTTAAACTGGGATTTAAAGGAAGAAGATGATGATGATGATTATGATGTAGCTAATTGTGAGAAACCATTAAGTTGAGAAGTCGCCCAGTGATCGTTTTTATGCGTAAGATGGTTTCTGCGACACTTTTAACTTGGACTAACTTCGACAAGTTCAGGCAAAAGGTAAAAGCTGGTAATGCTAATGTTAACGTCAGTTTCTTCACTCTAAAGCGTGTTGGTGACGGGCGAGACCAGGATTTGAACCCGCTCATACTGATCCGAGATCGAGTATGTTACCGACATCGCCACTGGCTCCAGCCAGCATAAGTCTTCATCCTTAGGAAGCAGAGTCCTAAATCATGTCCTTAGGAAGCAGTGTGGTGTTGATGAGTCCATTGCGTGCCAGAGAGTCACGTTTTATGTTTTACGTTAAGAAAAACAATTATGACGCAGTTCCATATATTATGAACGAGCATGGGAAGCGTCTGTCTTCCTGTCAGACTCTGAGGTTTACCCACACTGTTTTACCAGTCACGTATCTCTCTCTCTCTCTCTCTCTCTCTCTTTGTTTATTTGTCTGTTTGTCTTTCTGTCTGTCTGTCTGTCTGTCTATCTCTCTCTCTCTCTCTCTCTCTCTCTGTCTGTTTGTCTCTCTCATTCTATCTTTTTGTCTATTTGTCTCTCTCTTTCTATCTCTTTCACCATATCTAGTAGTTATCAAAATGGGAGGTCCTAAGTACATATTCAGGTTAAATATTTGCTGTAACGCTCACGGAATTGCATTCCATCAAGGAATAAATTGATTCCAATGCAAAACTGTATTTTTTATCGAACCTTAATTAATCCTTCAGTTAGGAAAATATATCATCTGAATCTGGTACCTATTGTCTTTTTTAGTTTCTTCTTAGTCTTCCCTTACGACGCTCGTAGTAAGCTGTTTTGTTGGTTTATTCTGTTTATTTGTAGGTTTATTCTGTTTATTCATAGAGCCTTTCCCTGACATCATTCTTGAATGAGGAAACGGACGTTAAACCTTTATTATTATTATTATTATTCTGCCCACACGAAGCATAAAATGTGTATAAGAGGCGACTACTATTATTACACAGTTCTATTGCGTGCTGGATAGTTTATATAAAGAATAAATATTATACAGTTCTCTGTGCAATGAGCAGGGTAGACATCTTGCGTTCCTGTCTCCACTGGGATATCTTGTCTTACAATACAAGATACAACCGTACTGGGAATACAGAACAGTCTATTCATATACAGAACACTTCTAGTGCCCTCTATGCGTGTGTGTGCTAACACACTGTATATATTCTGTGTGAATTCAAGTAAGAAACCTGACAATATCCATCTAATGTTTCATTTCTATAAGTGACAGTTACTGCAGATAATGGAGTTTTTCCAATTTGACTGTATACCTGTTGATTTACAAGAGCTATTGCAGCGATTGTGGCGGTAATTTGGAAATAAGGAGAGAGAGAGAGAGAGACATATGTTTATTTCGATAACAACATCAGTGTAAAGTCGCATACCCACAAGTGTGCAAAAAGAGAAATAAAAGTGCAAGATTACAACATAATCAATGATGCAATTAATTAAAACAGGCCCAATACCATTCAATCGGTCCCTAGTGAGAGCATTGCTCTAACAGGAACAAGGATAAAAAGGAACGTTTCCTGTCGAATCAAATCATATAAAGTTATGCAGATTTGCTGCCATTTTAATTTCTTTTAAACTATTACAATATTCTATTCAAGTTTTTAAAGTTTTTGATAAGTGTGCATGCACTTAATGTTTCTGTATCTTTGTGTTTTTTTGGATGTCTGTATGTATTGTATTGCAGTATACAGGGTGAGTAAAAAAATGATAACACCTGCTAAAAGTTTGAATATCTCGGGCTATTGTTAATATTTTCAAACCAAACGTTTACCAAATACTAAAGGACCAATTTCTGATGGGGTGGCCAATTTTCATCCATTTTAACGCATAGATTGGCCAGTTATGCAAGTTTCAGCAGAGCAACCCCCCCCCCCCTGTTTTAACTGTAAATAAAATAATATTTTATTAAATTTTTATTTTGGCCCTGAAAAGGGCCGTTGTGGTGGTTCAGAAAGAACCAATTGTATCTGCTAGCATTACTGACTATTCGATATGCTTTCCTCCGGCTGCTACGCAGGATTGCAGTTGTTTTCGGAACGCTAGGACAGCCTTGTTAATTCCACCTTGGGGCACTCTCCCAGATTGATTGTAGCATTTCCTAAGATCGCACCTAGCAATGTTGCAGACACATTTCTGGCGGATTCCTTGTTGAGTAGCAATCTGTCGAGTGCTGAAGCTCGTACCAGGCCTGCCATCTTGTGAACATATCAGCTCCTCAACAGCAGCAATGTTAGGAGTGAATCTGGCAGATTTCTTCCGCCCGCTGCCACGCTTACGCTCAGGTGCAGCCCCTGTTTCATCAAAGCGCTTGCACATCCGATGAATCTGTGGAACGCACCTAGTTTTTTTTGGATATTGAGATTTAATTGCTCTAGCGCTAAAGCCCTGCTCGCGCAGCGTTTGGTTACGCATCTTGTCATAGTCAGATATCGCCATGTTGACAGTAGCTTGCTAGCAGATTGTGCGCGCTGCGCACAGCGGCCCAGCCAAAGTTTGTTGCAGCAGCAGCTGTGGGCTAGAGAGTAGGCCTAAAGCCTAGGCGGTGGCCTAGACAGTAGCCTAGACATCTGAACAGCTCACTGTCTTACTGGGTAGGCATAAATAACTTATCTAATGCTAAATTATTTTTTAATAATCCCGAATTAGGTAAAAATGGGGAGTTGCTCTGCTGAGACTGGCATAACTGGTTAATCTATACATTAAATTGGATGAAAATTGGCCACCCCATCAGAAATCGGTCCTTTAGTATTTGGTAAAAGTTTGGTTTGAAAATATTAACAATAGCCTAAGATATTCAAACTTTTAGCAGGTGTTATCTTTTTTTACTCACCCTGTAAATGTAGGCCTATGTGTATCATTTTGATTGTTCAGTTGATAGTGTTAGTGTGCAATGTACAAATTATAAGAGGGTATGTTGGATTTGCTAAAAGAAGTTAGAATGGAATAAATGGGAAGAGAGTTAGGTGAAGTGGTGTCTTGAAACGTTAAATAATTAGAAAATGAATTCATGTGTGGATATGAAAAAGCAGAGGATAGCAATATTAGAGTTGAATTTCATTTGTTTGTCAATATGCAGTATACTGAAATAGAGAGAGAGAGAGAGAGAGGAGATAGAGTGTGTGTGTTTGTGGATCCGGCTCTCTATTTACTCTTTAAGAAAATAAAAATAGTATAATGGAAGGCAGTGAGTTTATTCATTGCATTTGTTAATACAGTCATTGTCGTTACATTTAAGTACACAACTAAAACATTACCATACAATTTTTGATCAGGATCTTGGTAAAAATTTTCGCTCATGTGTAGACGCTGTATAAGGTTGAGTTAAATTTATGTCTTAGACCAGACGTCTGTGGTTCGATGGAGAGTTAGACTGTAGGCGGGTTGGTTGCTAATTCTTTAAGTTAGAGAGTGACAGCTGGCAGAGCTGTTGAATTACGCGAACCTCTCTTATTGCAATATTGGCCGTAACATCCTCCTTCTTCTCTCGCTCGCTCGCATATAGTACAACCTTTCATTTCTGGTCACCCGGAATAACTGTTTAACCTTGCGTTCACATCCTACATCGACCAATTCTTTAATTCAAGCACCAAAGCTTCTGTGCTTCTCTTAGTCACGCTGCAGTCTGCTTGTGTGTACGTCTGTGTATGTATATGTTAGTGTGGGGAGGGGATATGGCGTAACGGTTAGAGTGTTCGCCTCGGATACAAGTGGCCTGGGTACAAAGCCCAGGTCAGTCAAGTAATGATGGATGCCCCCTTGGGCCCATGGAAGGTTAATCTTGTCTCGGAGCTTGCTGCCGATTGGCGCTATCAATAGCAAAGATATGATTAACCATTGAAAGGATTAAAAATAACCTGCCAGGAACCTGTAAAGCGGTCTCGAAGATCGGACATCGGCCATGACACCGCTATAGAAATTGTCAGAGGTTATTATTATTATTAGTGTATGTGTGCGTGTATTTGTGTGTATATATGCGTGTACGTGAGCTTTCAGTTTTCTCATTGATAACGGTTGCATACGATGTTGATGTAGAGACGATTGGGTGGTCGTTTGGTACTCACATCTTTTATGCCTAAAAACCACGGGTTCGAATTTGAATCCCGTCTTGAGCTTCTCTGACATTCCTCTTGTGATTAGAAAACGGATGATAAATTTAATCATTAATTAATTAGAATAATTATAGGGCTCATGTTAGTTAGGGCACATGTTAATGTCTTCGGACCTTCGTGTCATTTTAATTTCATGTGAATTGGCTGTATTTTGTGAGACTTTTCTAGCTCTATTATGTGCAATTATTGAATCATTTAAATACAATAAATTTAAATAATTTATTAGTAGATGCTTATGTTCTGTTATGTGCGCAGTAATACATCCTGTGTGCGTAAAGACATACATTCTTCTTCTTAATCTTAGCAGCTGCAGTGAAATATGTGTTCTGTTATATTGAGATTCTAGTCATTCCTGTTTGGGTCATGAATTATTCCACCCCATTACGTGACACGTGTTAAACTAGACCCTTACTCTACTACTTAGGGCAGCTCCTCTCGTGCTATAGGCTCCTTGTGTTACCTTTCTCTTTTATTAAATACTATAATAGTAACTGATTTTTCTCGTGTTTATCCAAACACGATTGCAAGGCAGAAGTTCTAAAATCATAAATCTTTTCTGTAGTGAGTATTCCTGCACCTGTATTCATTATATAAATCATTTAAGTATCCCAGTAACAGAATGTGATACATAAATTTATTCAGAAAAATACGTTTCCAACTTTTCACCTCTAATAATCATGCTTTTTAGTTTCTGCTCTTACGAAAACTCAGTTCAGCTAATCGTTCGCAATACCCGAACCAATTAGAGAAATATGGGTTGTATGTAGAGTTTAGAATGCTATTTCTACTAAGCATTGTCTTTGTGGGCCTTTGGCTTAACTGTTGCCAGTTAAAGGATCTCTGTACCGATTGATATGTGTATGAAAACAATTTCGGATGATGACGAGGACGTTGAATGCAATTCACATAGTAGACTGCACTTATATTATTTAAATTTTGCTATGCTGTTAATATTTAAGTCGAACTATGCAGCCTTTTTATAACGTAACGTATAGAAAACATATAACATAATATAGTTATATCGTTAGACAGTTAAATTTTCAGCTTTAGAGTAAAACCCCGTGAATTGGATGGTAGTGTAGAGCTACGGCGAATGTTAAAATTCACAAGGCGAAAGATTAAAATTTATTGAAAATTATCACCAAAAGTCAACATTGTGCGTGACATCTTTATAGAAGAGAAAGCAGGGAAGTGTGTGCGACAGCAGTGCTTTCCAGGAATTAGAAGAATTAAGAGAAAGCGAATGTGCAGTGGAGGGGGGGGGGTTGAAGCTGAGTGACTTAGATAAGGCTCGGTTAATGTGAGGACTGGCAAGAAGCATCTTCTTCCTATCATCTCCATCTCTCTCTCTCGCTCTCTCTCTCTCTCTCTCTCTTTCTTTCTCTCCCTCCTCTCTTTCTCTCTCTCTGTCTCTCCTCTCTCTTTCTCTCTCGCTGTCTCTGTCTCTCTCGCTGCACTTTGTCTCTTAGTTTTGGTCTTGTATTCTTCTCTTTCACTCTCTATATGTGTGTCTGTATTTATATTTCATTAAGTTTCGCTCGATCTTTCATCTCCTTTGTCTCCTCCTCTCTCTCTCCTCTCTCTCTCTCTCTCTCTCTCTATCTATCTATCTCTCTCTCTATCTATCTATCTATCTGTCTATCTATCTATTTATCTATCTATCTATCTATCTATCTATCTATCTATCTATCTATCTATCTCTGTCTATTTCTTTATCTCTCTGTTTCTGGCTGTTTCTTTACATCTCTGTCTATTTCTCTATCTCTCTGTCTCACTCTCTTTTTATCTATCTCTTTGTCTTTCTGTGTATTTCTCTATCTCTCTCTGTCTATTTTTTTGTCGCGATATTTCCTATTCTTTCAGTGTCTCGACAAATGAAATCACCCGTGTCGACTTCCTCGCGGCTTTTCAATCGTTTCCAAGCCTGCCGTGAAGCTATGAATATGTTCTGTATGACATTTACATACGCCGTCTACATTCATACATATTCTATGAATCTACATAGTAATATATTCTATGAATAACTCTATATTCTGACAGTATTATTTTAAGACTAGATTATGAATAACCCTATGACCTCCTGACAATAGTATTTGAAGACTAGACTATGAATAACCCTATGATTTCCTGACAATAGTATTTGAAGACTAGATTGTGAATAACCCTATGACCTCCTGACAATAGTATTTGAAGACTAGACTATGAATAACTCTATTATTTCCTGACAATAGTATTTGGAGATTAGACTATGAGTAACCCAATGATCTCCTGACAATAGTATTTGTAGACTAGACTATGAATAACCCTATGATTTCCTGACAATAGTATTTGAAGACTAGACTATGAATAACCCTATGATTTCCTGACAATAGTATTTGAAGACTAGACTATGAATAACCCTATGACCTCCTGACGTCAAAGTTTGAATGCTGGACTGTAAATCTATACCTTTTCGTGAATATATTTTATTCATTTTGTAGTATACATATATACTACAAAAGGGTGTGGTGTAGGACAGAGTGGATTTGAGACAGTCTATTTGTATCCCGACCCTGGTTAAACTGGGACCCAAGGGAGGATGATGATGATGATGAGTATACATATATACTAAAAGCTAAGAAGGTTATCTAAGGATCGACTTATTTTCTATAGTGCTAGAAATTTGTAAATATGAAATACTGAATTTGGCCTTTTAAATATTACAGGAAGAAAATATTAATAAAAAAATATAAATGGTAATAGGACAATAAAAATATAGGTCTAAATAAGAATATAGAAATATGAATTTAAATATGAATAATTGTAAATAAGGATAAATGTGAATATGAATGGAAGTACAATTGGTTACATGACTACAATTATGCCGTTGGTTTCTTATAGTGCCTTTTTGCGCTAATGACGACGCATGATGATGAAAGAGTTAATTTGTGGAGATCTTGGATACAGTCTTATGGAGTTGACAGCGTGATGGAAAGCGAGATGTAATTAAGGCGTGGAAGTTATAAATGAATGATAGGTTTTTCGTGGTACGTGAGGAATACAGATATCTTGTAGTTCACAGGTGTCGACTCTAATTGAGCAGTTGTGGTAAATATATGAGAATATATGGTATATCTATGCTAGCCGTGTTCTCAACGTTATCCTGTCAGTCGTTCAGCAGAAAACTACTGGACCTGGAATTGTGCATCTCTCGAGTAATTTAATTAATCTTTTTTTCTTATTTGTTCGTATAGTTGCACATGACATACCGCATGCGATACATAGTTTCCCTTCTTAGTTACAGTTTTTGTAGTTTTCGCAATGTCCTCCATCTCTCTCCATGGTTATTAGTAATCGTTGCCTTTTGTTGGAGCATCAATTGCAGCCGGCGCGGATTTGAGAATAACCTTCCAACACCCTCGGGATTTTTCATTCAAAGCTGTCAACACTCGGTCTTCCGAGGTGGTCACCCACAAAGTACTAACCGGACGCGATGTTGCTTAGCTTCGTTCAATTGACGCGCAGCTTAACCGAGTACGCTTACTCCTGCCCCTAACAATAATAACTGTAAATGCTATGAAAACTAGCTTTTGCGCACTTAATTAGAAGAATCTAATGGAAATTGCATTAAAATTCTTCTCAGCACAGCATGTGAACAGCACTTTTTGTGACCAAACCAGCGGTAAATAAATTGAAAGTAAAGCTTAAAAGTAAACAGATACTTTGCTAAATGCGATCAAGTTGGACGCATCAAGCGATTAGGATCGATTTATATCGATTCGTCGTGAAACGTTTAGCCACTAAAGAGATGCAATATTGTATAGGAGGAATTCTTTTTGTTCCGGATTGAAAACATATTTGCTCGCAAAGGCACTTCGTTATGCATTCATTCGATATTTTAAGCTAAACGTTATGAAATAATCTCAGATCCGGATCCTGTTTTCAGTTGCCAAACTTTATTAAACTTTCACAAATATCGCAAGATAATTCATTTTAAAAATATACAAAATTAAATGGGGATAAAAATTAGAAATGGACTAAGTTAGTAGAAGCTAGCTATCAACTATAGCTCTAAATATAGCTATCGGAAGATAGCTATATGATAGCTATCAGAAGAAGATAGCTATCAACTGTAGCACAAGAATTGTTGTCAACTATTCTGACAACAACAACAACATTTATGAATGCGGGAGTGCTTGCATCACGTAGGCTAATTTCTGTTTTCTTCTCGATCAGCTGTGCGTAAAGAAAGCTTTAGATCCGCGGCTGTATTCAGTCAGGCCGTGCGAGAGCTTAGGAGGGCGCTAAGGTCTGCGGAGTGGATGCTGGAGATAGTGTGGCAGAAATAGTGAGTAGATTATAGAGATTTAGCAATAAATCCTGCGACTTTATTCAGTGTCCGGCTGCGGCGTAGCCTGGATGCAATCCCGAGGAGTAGGGACTTCCGGGGTGGGGTAGGACTCTGTATGTAATGTAGAACAAATCTTGTTGAGACTGTCTGAATATGCAAATTTATTTCCAGAATACAAAGCCTAAATTTTCCTACGTAGCTCAATTATTTAGGTCTATCGATCACTGGCTATCGTCTCTCTACATTGAGCTTGAACAGTATTTCTTGATCAGTCTTAATATTCTTTAATTAATACTCTGAATGAGAATAAACGTTGAGTGCATTGTACAAGAGACAGGTATTCTGGTTGCAGGTAATAGTTATGAACAGTCCGACTGTAGAATATATCAGCATCTTGAGATGATTATTTCTAATTGAACGCTCAAACTCATCCGTATATCTAATTCTGTGTATAACGTATCCAGACTGTATCCCTCACTGATATTTTTAGTCAAATTGATTCTGATTTTTATTTTGTAGCAGCTAGTGATGATTGGAATTTAGGCCAAAAGGCTGTTGGAAGTTGGTCTAAGTAGCTTAAGCGAATTTTAGCTTCTGTTTCCTGTCTCGAAAGCGTATCTGTGATGGGAGAGCTAGAATGTGAACCCTTTCACTACTTACCTTTTTTGCTGCTGACTCGGTTCATATGCGTGAAATGAATGAAATGAATAAATGTCACATGTTTTAGTGAAGACTAGGGTTGTATGTTGTATTTGATAGGGGTTGGGCCCCTTGGCAGATGTGTGACCCATCTGCTAAAGTATTAACCCCCAATTTTAACCTCCTGTATGACAATGACCCCCCTGGCAAGCTTTAAAACCACCCGCCCTTTGAAAAATTCTCACAAATGCAACCCTGGTGAAGACGCATTATAATCAAAACAGGCACAATGCATAATCTCTGACAAAGACTTGTATGACAGCTTTTGCAAAGAAGTCAATGTGCGTTTGTAGCAATCACTGGCTGACCAGATATGACGTCAAGTAATGCACGCGTTCATGAAATCATTATTGCCAATTCTTCTCTACTTCGCTGCATTCAATGGACCCATCAAGGATTCATTTCTCACATTAAACTCTTCTCTCTTCCTCTAATTCCTCACTTCCTGTCCTGTCTCTCTACTTTGTCATTCTCCTGGATGTCTGTGTAAAGTTAATGAAACTGCTGCACACTGTGAAGTCATTTATTTTTGGACAGCTCCATACTTAATAGTTTAAGTGGAACCTACGTCGAAATACTGCAGTTAAATTAAATCGAAATATTGCAGTTAATTCTATCATGTATATAATAGAATAAAGCATTATTTTGTTTTTACAAATGGATTTATTGTGTATACTATCTGCTGATTTAAAGCATACTATCTGCGAATTTAGAGCATACTTTCTGCGGATTTCTGATAGTATAATGACATAGATAGAACGCTAATGGTATATTTCTGATATTATAATGACATGGATAGAACGCTATTCGCATATTGTTGATGGTATAGATAGGTATATTGTTGACTTGGATAGAACGCTGATGGTATATTTCTGACGGTATAATGACTTGGATAGAGCGCTGCTGGTTGTGAAATACGAGAGACGAGTTGTGACTGAATATATTTGCTGTGAAGATTTACTGTGGGAGTTTATTGAATCTGGCGTGATTGAGGTCGACTTCTCTATAGATTCTTGTCTCGCATATTTCTATGTATAAATATTGATGTATCTCGTATGACTGTAGTCATGTGCTGCCGATGATGATAACTGGCTGACTTTAAAGGCTTTGCTGGATTGAGTTAAATGCTAAATAATGCTATTTAAGGCGACTACTCTCTCCGGATTCATTTCAGGTTCGAATACTTGATAAAATCCTTATAAGTTTAACAGTTAGAATAGTGTCTATCAGTATATCAGTAAGTGTCTTTAATCAGTTTAGAATAATAGGCTTGGTACCCGTTTCCTCATCATATATGCTGGGAAAATATGTCAACGCTGAAATTTACATTGCAGTTGATATTCTGAATTATGCGTTGGAGTGTTTGAAGTTATTACATTTCATGCCCTTGTGCTGAATATTTTTTCGTAATTGTCCTCGTTGTATCATAGTCGTTTCATAGTTGACTGAATTGCCAAATTGTTTATCAAAAAAGACAAAATTTCCGTGCTATATTTGTCCTTTACTTCTATCGTAAGCGATGCAAACTAGTCTACTGATGTTATTTTCGAGAAGGTTACTATTCGATACGCTTATCTGGGAGAAGAACTCTCGCCTTACTGCTTTATAGACTCACTCGCTATTATCTAGCCATGTGCAGTCAGAGCTGAGAAACGTTTATCAGCAAAGCAACTTTTCAATATTCCTAAGTTCTCGTGGAAATTGTATAGCACAACTATTATTGTGCAGTTATGTTTCTCTCTTTAAAACTGTGATGTTTTTATTAACCTGTGAGGTGTCCTCCTCACGAGTTAATGAACCTCCTTGTGGTATTATTTTATCGGTCTAATGGATCAACTTTGGCTGCAATAGTTGTAGTATGTATGATCTATTATGATCGAGGCGAGGCAGATCAGTTCAGCTCGCAATCGACTGAGGTTTTCCAATATTCACGTCTTATCTTCAGTTGTCTGACGCTGTATGTGTAGTATCCTTTAGAACTCTTGGAGTAGCTCTCTCGTAAATTCACATCTGGACGCTTTCCCATCTCGTGTCTTTCATTCGGGACTTATGGAGCTTAAATTATGGATTTGGTTTTATCTGGAAGGAGCAACACCGTGGCAATCGATGCATTCTGGGATATTTTCATGACTTGATACATTGTGTTTTTGAGATTCGGTGGATAAAATTCTTTAGTCGATAATCTTGTAATTAATGTGTGAGTGTGATTGCAGACAGCTAGTAGGAACATCATATGTGCCTTGAATCTGTCTTATGAAAGAGAAAGAGAGGGTCAGGGGCATTCATATTTAGCTCATCTAATAGTTTCTTTCTGATCATCTTTGACAGCTCAGCTTGTATGGCTTGGAAATTAAATTTTTGAAATGTGTTGGAAATTTTGGAATTAAATTTGGCTTCATAATTTTTTAATTCTAGTTTCCGTTTGTCGTTCGTCTGAAAACTTGAACAAATTAGCAGCCAAACTGACACACATTGACAACACATTTACTAAACATTGGCAAGACATCAGTAGCGGCGCCAGGATTTTTTTCCGAGTAGGCTAAAATTTTTCTTTTCGTCTTAATGTGATGAGCCGGGGGGGGGAGTGGTAACAGAATTTAGAAACTTCAAGTTCAATACATCATTTTCTTTTTCGATGTTTCGTCAGACTCTGAGTTGAGCGGGGGGGGGGTTGTTGTGCTGTCAGAGTTGCGCCTGAGACCCTGAGCCTACCCCAGCCTATACCAATAGTTATAGGCATAGGCTGCATGTGGTAAAATTGCATCCGTAAAAATCCTGCGGGAGAATTTTGTTTCCGGTAAGCTACACTAGTAACACTACACTAGTACACTACAGGCTACAAATTACAATATACAGGCGTCTACGTCGTCTACACTAATTAAAGTAGTATAAATGAAATATAATCCGCACGCCATAGGAATTACAGAGTTAAGTTTTCATTCTTTCCAACTTGGTACAAGTTACATAATGTCATAAAATCAATTTAAAAAACAAATGTTTTCGGAATACAGATCAATTAGTTATATTTACAACTTCATCAGAGTTTTATAATTAACTGAACGGTTATGAACCCCATTTAAATAGCAAATGAGATTCGCCTACTGGCAAGTTTTGCAAATTCGTCAACCACCATGAAAGGATCCTCGTTCAGTCGATTGCTCAAATCTCGGTTAATGGACAACAATGTTAAATTTTATGATCTGTCCTCAACCATAGTCGTGCGTAGACTTACTCGAATTGTTTGAATGTTTGTGCTACTGCTTCCGGTTGTGCTTAACAGTAGGCTGCCTGTAAGTCGCTTAGATAATATTTTTCGGCGTTTCATGCTTCCAGGTGCGGAATCAGGATTTGGTACTTCTACAAATATCTTTTCTGCTAACACAGCAGCAGATCTCCATATTTCTTCGAATTTGACTTCACTTCTCATTTCTTTCAGAGTACTTATTGTAGCTTCGCACAAGGATATAGCTCGTGTATAAATTAATTCAGGATTTTGAAGATACTCCGACAGTGTATTTGTTGTGCCAAATACTTCGTCCATTAGTACTAGTAGTAGCAAAATATTAAATGACTGCAGCTGGCTGATGTAACCTTTGCACTCTGCTGCTTCACTAGGTTTGCCTTTCTCCGTTATTTCTTCTAAGGCCATAATTACAGCGTCAATCCTGTTTCGGAAATAAAACACCCCTTTTTTCTTGCTGGACCATCTCGTTTGGCAACTTTGAGGCATTTTCAATACTTCGAGTTGAAGTTCCTTTTGCGACTCTTCAAATATTCACTTCTCAAGACAGAATTACACTGAAAATTGTATATGGCTTGCAGCAAACCATATAAGTCCTTCAGCTCTGGAATGTTTGAGCAACAGTCGACTAAAACCAGATTTAGACGATGTGCATAACAGTGCACATAAGGACAAAAACCGCCAACTATGTCGGATATTCGTTTTTTCACACCAGTAACATCTCCTGACATTGTACTAGCTCCATCATATGTTTGTGCAACACATTTTTTAATATTTAGCCCTGTTTCATTTATAATTTTGATGATAGACGATGTAATTGACTCGGCATCAAATTGGTACAAATCTAGAAATGCTATAAATCTTTCTTTCACATCTTCACCGTGTACATATCTTAAACAAACACTTAACTGTTCAATACCTCCTTTATCTTTAGACTCATCTGCTATGATTGCAAATGCCTCAGTCGGATTACGAATTTCGTTGGCAATTATATTTTTTACCAAACATCCACTTACATTCAAAATTTCGTTTTGTACTTCATGATTTATGTACTTAGCATTATTTGGCATGGTCTCTGATTTCAGCTTGTAGTCCGGACATTTTCGTTTCAAAAGCTAAAGTATTTCTAAGAAGTTCCCCCTGTTTGTTGATTCATCGTTTTCTCGGTGACCTCTCAGGGCAATGTCTTGTTGCGCACACATCAAAATCACTTGAACGTGAGTTGCCAATACTTCACGGTTCCTTATTATTTCACTTTTGTGGTGAACAGATATCTGACTAGCAACAGATCCGCTTGTCTTCGACTGGATGTAAGCTGTATATTTTTCAAATGAAAATTGATGTGCGGATTTACCGGATACGAAATGGTTTTCAAATTGCTTAGGCATATTTTTCCAATCAGAAAATCCGGTGATGAACCAATTTTGGTTGGCAGTAGGAAAATGTCGACAACAGAAGCAGTAAACTTGATCTTTTACGACCGAATATTCTAACATGTTATACTTTTCATACCAAGATGAATTAAAGCTGCGGTTTTGCCTTCCTATCTGGGTCTTAGGAAATGTTTTCAATCTAGGCTGTACAGGTGTGGAATCTTTGTCCTTGCTAATGTCACTTGGTGCTGCTACAGTTTCACTCATTTTGATTCACAATTTCACAAACGTCAGGGAAATGACTGGAAGAATTGGAATTACTGTCTAAATTAAAAATAAAACTTATAATTATCGATATCAATGTATCAAAATAATTATCAAGAATCAAGTTCATTTCAATTAATTTACGACTTTTTAGTGATAGTGTGATAGATTATTATAAGAGAAATAAATTACTGTCTAATAGTTTAACTTAAGTTATAATAATCTTAAATCTATTAATATATAATTTTTGAATTTAACGAAGTTAAATTAAATTAAATTAATTTAATTAATTTAGTGTCACTGTGACACTAAATTAATTAATTTATTACCGTAATTTGACTTCAAGTGTAAAGTAATATTAATTTAGGCTTTAAAGCTTCGCTTATATTGTTTACCGGCACGACTGCGCCAATTTGCGCCAATCACAGCATTCTTTGAATGATTTTCAGTGCAGAATCAGCGTTTCGCATCTTAACTGACCTAATTCGCTGAGAGTTGTCCAATGATAGTGTTTGTTACAAAAGTTACACGTTATATTACCTTTCTGTTTTAACAGTCGACGAAGCTTATAAATTACAATTCGCGTCAAGCATAAATAAAAAGATTGTAATTTGTAGAACGACTTCTGAATGAGAGATCGGAGAGAAAGTTTACTACATCATTTTGACGACCAAAATTTTTTTTTTTCGAAAAAACCGAGTAGGCTATAGCCTACTCCAGCCTATGCCTGGCGCCGCCACTGCAAGACATTGACGAGACTTTGAAGAATTGATCAATCCATTGACTGGCGCGCGATGAATATGACAAAAGATCTGTATGAATTTTAGTGTAATTTTATTATCCATATGAGTATATGAACAATTGAGTTAAATTACTGTTATGGCCTAGGATTTGGCCCTCAATCTATTGTACCGTTGTTATATTACGGCAGTTAAATAAAGGATCTGTAGCAATAGATTGATATGGGGAATTCTTTTTGAATATAGTTTAGTTTCAAATCTGATTTCTTCGTTATAATCTAAAATAACCTAGTTCAATTTTAAACTTTTCGTTTCAAGCTAATATAATTTAGATCCAACTTCAATCTCTTCGTAATAACCTAAAGTAATCTAATTAAATTTTAATCACTTCCTTCTAAGCTACAATAATCTAATTCAAATCTAGTCTCTTGGTTATAAGCTAAATGTTGAATATAGCTATTGTTCAAACTTAACTCGTGCCGATAGCACCATTACGTTATGTGCGCAGTCACTGTTTGGGTAGAAGTTGAAGTGCCTTTAAAACTCTTGCCTGTGATACAGTGCAGTGTTTATGAAGAATTTATGTCTAATTTATGTCTAAGATATGCATTTTGGTAGGACGATGAATATTGATTGATACATAATGGTGACTATGTTACTTTTTGAATACGCCGTATGGAATCGATACGAAATACTACCGGCTACTAAAAATACAACTAAATACAACTAATTATTAGTTGTAGCCTGAGGTAAGGATTTTAAAGTTGTAAATATACAGGTATAAGCATTGTATGGTGTATCGAAACTTACGTGGAATTTTTCTACTGCAAGCTACCTTTGTTACGCTGAAGTACGATGCCAACCATTTACTCTGAGAAAAATTACATTAATTTGATAAGATATAATTCTAGCTGTGCACACTAATATAGCTGTCTTTAGGACAAGTAAATGAAAATGGTAGATTAATTCGATTACTTCTTTTGATTTAACTCAATAACAAAACATAAAAATATAATACTAAAACTGACGTTAACATTAGCTCTACAGCATTATAATAATGCGATAGGGTTTTCTCATGAAGTATATTTAATTTCGTAAATAATATGAAAATTTAGTGGTTGTATTTTAGTATATCTATTGAAGGATACATTATTGGTCTCTATGTTAAGGATATCTCTTAGCTAGCATCTCTATTGAAGGATATTTCTTATTATCCCTGTGAAGGATTATCGTAACAACGTTAGTGAAGAAAATCTCAGCATCTCTATTCAGTGATATCTTAAAGGATATCTTGGCATCTCCTTTTGAAGACAACCTCTTGGATACTGATTTGAAGGGTATCTAGTAGTTAAGAGATCAGCATTGCTAGCCTATTCCACCGTTAGACAGGTCTTCCTACGTGTATATACGTCTAATATGATGGAAGTTCCTGAGACGTTCCCGCTGCTGGACTCCATAGCTCAGACGGTTCGACGATCAAATCTAAGTCGATCCACCGAAAGCTACCACATGGACTGCCCTAAAGACAATCGCGAGACCTCGACATCGCGTGGTTCTAAAGATATCCCTGAGAATAGTTTGTCGAACTGTGTAAGAGAAGTAAAAGATTTACACTACAACGCTTTGCTGAACTCTAAAGAGTGTGTTGCCAACAGTCCGCCAGATGTCACTGGAGATAATCAGGAGAATGGAGTTGCGGGGAATTCGCGACGGAATTACATTTCTTCTTACCTGAAAATTAACGGAATAATTAGCAGTAATTTGTCTGCGGATAAACGAGAAGGGGTAAAAAGAGAACCGAAGGGTCGTTTTGATCGCTCGGCGAGTGCCTCTTCACAGTCATTAGTGGATAGTAGAGTTCACAAAGGTTCTCATCAGAATGGTTCAGTTCCTAGTCTAAATGGCTCAGTGAAAACAAATAACAACGTGGAAAAATCACTTGTAATTTCCAAGCATTGTGGTTTCGATGCTACGAGTATTCTAAATGTATCTGATAGTAATGCAGTATCCAGCTGCAATGATGATGCAGTTAACGGAGATCATGCAGAGCTAGTTGATAGGGTGACTGTCAGAGAGAACAGTAACAGAAATAATGGGTATATTCATACAAGAGACACATCTTCTTCAGCTGAACTGAGTGGAAACAGTAATGTTGCTTCTTCAACAAATAAAGCGAATGATGCCGATAGATCAGATTGGCCGGGCAAAAAATTAAATGGGAATACTGATAAAGTAGATGAAAGAGAGGTTGAAGGGAAGGTCGGTTCTCTTTTAAATCTTAAATCTGAATCGTACTGCGATTGCAACGAATGTGCCTCGAACAAGCATAACTTTCTTTCGTCGCAGTCAACTAGCGAGTTAATTAATTTCTTTATGAATAAGGAAAGAAGAAATACTAATGGAAATTTAACTGAAGCGGTGAGTCTGCGTTGTGAGAGAGATATGCAAGGTGTGTGCCAGTGTTTTTCTAATAGCCAGTTCACCGATTGGTCTGTAAATAATTCGACTAGTGAGTTTCGGAGAACTGCTAGCAAAACTTTGAGTTTTTCTTGTACATTAGATGAAAGTAAAGGTATAGTAGATAGAGATAAGCTGAATAGTGGTATAAAGAGTATTAACGACTTAACCGATAAATCAAACGATTCTTCTGCAAGCGGTAATAGATTATTTAAAGGTAAATACTCTATGAGCGTTCAGGACCTTCACAAAGGAGAATGCAGTTGCACCTGCTGCCTGGAACATGCTTCCTCGAGATCTTGCAGAGATGATGTTAATCGTTCACTCAACTGGGATAGACATATTGTTAACGGTCGAACTAACAATGCATTTCATTGTACCGTCCATAGCTCTATGCCTGTGGATAGCCTAAACAATAAAAGAAAGGAGTCGATGAAGAACTATAACGGACAATGTGATCCGATCTGTTCTCGTCTTAATGCAGGAAGTGATCATCTTGATCCAAACGGTCTTGATGTAGGTCGCGCTCATTTAGAACCGGGCTTTGTTGGAGAGAATTCTGACATGGAAGAAGTTGCTGCTGATGTCTGTGATAATGATGATGATAGCGGAGATGACGATGACTATGATTGCGGTAGTCTCTGCTCAGAATGTCTGCAGAAGTCTTTAGCGCAAGAACGAGAACAAGTCGACGTTGAGTCTCAGTGCAGTGACAGTGACTGTCGTAACTCGTCAGAAGATGGCCGTGTTGAGAACTCTATGCAGTCTTCTAAAAACAACTTACAAAACACTTCGAATCTTTCTGAAAGTCGTCTTTCTAGTGGTAAAAGTATGAACAGAGCAGAAAGCTTTCGTATTAATTCAAATCAGTTTACTACCGATGTATGTCATCCAAGTAGTCATGCTGAAAATAGTTCTACATTGAAGTATTCTGAAAATCAAATCACTACGTATGCTTCAGGAAGCAGTCTTAAGAAAGACTCAAAGTTTTTCTCAGAAGAACGAAAAGTTAGCACTCCTCGAAAGGTCTCTAAGCTACTCAATTACGAGAACGCAGTGGCTTGTGAGTTTTGTTTGTCTAAGCATCATTCGTTAAGTTGTTTAAAGGACACTGGAGACATGTGCCACAGAATAAGAGGAAATTGTAACGTATTCAGTCATAAATTTTGTAGTTTTAGCGAAGCAAAAGACTACAATGGATCAATAGGTAATACTGGACATGGGGTTTGCATGAACCCTTGTTTGAGAAATAATAACGAGCTTTCAGCCTTACACTACAGTTCATCGCGATGTAATCCTCATAGCGGTGCACCATCTTGTGGTCACATCCAGTGTTGTTCAGATACGCGATGCAATTATTTAGATAAAAGAAAGCTTCTGGAACATTCTGAGCTTGGCCATCATTGTTTATCCACCTCAAGTGGCACGGTATATCCAAATGGAGAGGCTATCCATTGTGCTTCAGCGAATTATAACCTTCAGAGCGAATGCTATCCCTCGAACAGTAGTAGCAGAATATACCTTGATGGGGGACTTAGCCGATGTGACTCAGCGAGAAATAGGCAGTGGATTAGTTGTGACTCAGCAAGAAATAGGCAGTCGATTAGTTGTGATTCAGCCAGTAACACCGGCACGGTATGTAGAGGGGATCATTCGGCGTTGTTGAAAGCCTTGATGGGCACTGACAGACCAGTCTGCCTGGTACATAGTGGTCTGGAAGAGAGGCGTGTTAAAGACATTGTGTCGAGGTGGTGGATGTATCCGTCCATTGCCAGATACTTACCTGCCTGGTAAGGATTAGTCTGCTGTGTACTGGAAATTGTTTTACTCTGTTTAGTCGCGAAAATCGTAATTCTGATTGAAGCGAAGATCTAATTGCGATGGACTACAGGGATGGATTCGTGTGCGCCATTTACTTCATAGGAATTTCTTTAATTTTAATTGTTTCAGATTTTTGTGTCATTTCTTGGTTTTCTTGGTATTATTTTTTATTTAAGAAAGTGTTAATCAAGTAGGGAAAATGAACAAATAGCTGTTTTGTGTGTTAGATTTGAGTCATCTATTACAAATCTAAAGCTGTTAATTTTACAGTTACGGACTTAGTTGATTTTCTGGAATTTAAAAATGCATGACCCTTGAATCAATTTGACATTGACTGATTGATTTAAGTGAGATCGCAGCCATTAGAGAGGCAAACGTACTAACTTTGTATGAGATGTTAAGTGATTGATATGTTTTATGATGATTTATATGCAGACATCCATTTGGAGGCTTCTAGCAAGTAGTCAGGCGTTCGTTGTAAGGGACGTTAAGCCATTTGTTCAGTCATTTCGGGATTCATAAATTTATGTATGGATTGATTTATAGTTTGATTTCTAGATTGATTTGCAGACAGCTACTGGAATGTTGCTGAAGCAGTATTCAGACGTTTTAGGAAACTTTAAGTCGTTGAATGATTGATTAATTGATTGATTGATATTGCAGGCAGCCACTTGAGGGACAACTGTGCAAGTACACTAACGTGGTGACAGGCTGGCAGTATCGGTGGTTTGTGCTCAATCCCGAGCTCGGCAAGTTGGAATATTTTGAGGTTAGTTGTGAACAAGATTTGCATTGTTAGCAAAATTTTCTTTCTGACTCTCTCTGTCAGTTGTCTTCTGCTTAATAGCCTATTCAGGGTAAATTTTCATACTCAAATTCTGTTTCAAACTAACTGAAGACCAGCAAATTCATCGCAGCACAAAGGTTAAGCCCGTACCAAATACAATAAAGCTTGTTATTTGTAGTCTTCTTAGATACAACTATTAAAAACTACCTTTGTCTTATAAAGTCGACTAGCACTGATGTTTTATAACTGACATCAGCTTGGAATTCGGAACGGACGTTAAATCTTTATTGTTAAATCTCTTTTTAGAAACAAACTGAATTACGTAGAAAATCAATTCTAACTTGCTATGTGAATGTTTAGCAGGCTAGTCCAATCCATCTGGAGCACCCCTGAAACTTCAGTTGTAGCTTTGTTTGAAAGAAGATGCTAAATAAAAGTCACGTGCTGATTAATTTAGTAATTAAGACGATAAGTGTAATTGATTGTTGGAGTTATGTAGGGTAATTTTGCATGAACTTTATGTGTACTGATTGATTGATTAATTTATTTATTTATTCATTTATTTGTTATTGATTTTTATATTTATTTACTGATTGATTAATGGTTTTATTAATTGATTGATTGATTGATTGACTAACTAATTGATTGATTGACTGATTGATTTACTGATTGATTTACTGATTGACAAATTGACTGGCTGATAGACCAATTGAAATTACCATTATATATATATTGATACTGGTGGTCAAATAACATAATCCGCTGCTATATTTGCAGAAAGAAGAACATAAGAAGCAGCGACCCAGAGGCTATCTGTCATTGGCTGTGAGTGAAGCTCAATCTAAAACATAAACATATTTAGTAAAGATTGAACTTTATTTCATTTCATACTACATAAAATAATTATAATTAAATATTAATGAAGATAGAATATTGGTTGGTAATTAAGGGCATATTGAATAATTTTAATTTAGCTGCATAATTTTCGAACTTCTTTTGAATTTCTTTTAGAACTTCTTTTGAATTTCTTTTTTACAGTAGTTCATAAATATTGTAATTAGAATACAAATAAACATCCTGATAACTTTAGCATTATCTTATGTGATTTATTGATTAGTTTTTCAGTTATGACTGATTTTTAATACTAATCTAACTACTACATAACAAACGGTAGATTCATCAAATATCATACCTCATCAACTGTGGAATCATTTGGGTTTGAAGATGCTTTGAATACATTGACTGCTGAAAATATATTATGATATGCAACCATTTATTATAATCAATACTAGTTATTATTGTGATAGTTTTTAACAGACCCTAATAATTTATAACTTAGTTTGAAAGGACATACTAAATATATGTCCCCTGATAATTAATAATATTTACGACAATAAATGTAATTTATTGCTGAAGTTATGTAGTGTATTTTCTGAATGAACTTCATGTTTACTGATTGATTAGTTGATTGATTGATTGACTGATTGATTGACTGATTGATTGAGTGATTGACTGATTGATTGACTGATTGATTGATTAACAGATTGATTGATTGACTGATTGATTGACAGATTGATTTATTTACAGATTGATTGACAAGTTGATTGATTATCTGATTGATTGATTGATTGTGACAGATTAATTGAGTGATTAATTTATTGATTGTGTTTTAGGGTGCTGTGGTTTGTCCATCAGACGAAGATGAACAAACATTTACTGTCAATGCCGCTCAGAACATCTATCGTCTTAAAGGTATATTTATATATATCTATATATATATATATATATATATATATATATATATATATATATATATATATATATATATACATATATATATATATATATATTCTCTGATTTCTCGGATCTGTGGTTGCACGACGTCATTTTTTGCCTATTGTCGTATGGTTTCTATATTTATTTTATTTTTAAAGTGGGCTAGGTTGTATTACTATAATAAATAAGACCATGCGATGGCTAATCATAAATGAAAGTGTAATATCATCCAAAATTATATCTGTCTTTTTTATAGGCCATGATGTCTTTAGGCATATTAGTCCTTTTTATCATTTTTCGGGTAATGAATATCAGAGATTTTATTCTCTGATCTTCTTTACTCATTCTGGATTGACTGATTGAGTGGTTGATTGATCGATCGACTTGGGTGATTGATTGGCTGATTGAGCTTTTGATCATTTGGTTGTTTGATTAGTTTATTGATTTATTGATTGATTGATTGATTGACTGATTGATTGACAGCTGCTGATGCACGAGAGAGACAACACTGGGTCAACAGATTGAGAGCTACAGCTGAGCACTATGCCCCGCCTCCTTCTTCTGATCCCGCCTCTATGTCATTCACGGTAAATCAATCAATCAATCAAGCTGAGCACTATGCCCCGCCTACCTCTTCTGACCCCGCCTCTATGTCATTAACGGTAAATCAATCAATCAATCAAGCTGAGCACTATGCCCCGCCTACCTCTTCTGACCCCGCCTCTATGTCATTCACGGTAAATCAATCAATCAATCAAGCTGAGCACTATGCCCGCCTACCTCTTCTGATCCCGCCTCTATGTCATTCACGGTAAATCAATCAATCAATCAGTAGTTATATTATAAAGATCACGTATGAATTGCCACAGTTAGCGCTAAGTGGGCAATTGCTATTCACGTAGCTTAGTGTAAAAAGGTTAAGACCAGTGTAACAGTTAGGCTTGTGTAGATGTTGACGGACTCTTTAGCTTTGAACTCAATGTCTCGTTGGTTACAAATTTTTTCAATCTCTACCTACATTAGTTGCACCTTGCGAACAACTGAAGTTGTCGATTGGTTCAGTTATAAATTCTTCTGAACCTATTCTTATCTGGCTTCGCTATATTGTTGGAAATAGAAAAATTAGACACGCAATCGTAGAGCGACAAGAACTCCATGTAGAATATTAACTACATTTGGAAGAAACTGTGAGGGTTGCTGATGCTAGAAACGAATAGAGGAATATGGCCCCATATGTTCGGTTCAGAACGCAATTAACTGATGAAGCTGATGAAACGCCATAACTGTTTTCGCTGTAGCATATGTGAAACATATGAGAAATAGGTATTTTAAGTTCCTTTAAAGTGTTTCTTGTGCCGTGTCCGGGACACTAAAGAATAGACCAACCGTTAACCTTCACCTTCATCTTTGAACCACGATAATATAACCACCTATTCTAGCATGGCATTCTATTATGATATAGCATTCTGTTGGTCGAGTCGATAGAATACTAATCTGATAATCATAATATCGATTCGAAACTCAGCTGAACCGTTATGGAGCAAAAACAAGAGTGTAACTGTTAAATTACTGTTGAATATTAATTCTCGTTTTGTGTTTGTAAGGATGATAATAGTCAATATCATCGTCATCTTCTTTCCTTTAATCCCTATTTAATCAGGGTCGGAACACAAATATGCCTTCTCCAATTCTCTCTATCCCTCACCATATCATCTGTCAATCTGTAATGAGGGAGCTAGCGTAGCAAGCAGTCTGTATTGAGAATAATACAGTAACACGATAATACAATAATACAGCAGCAGAATAATACAGTAATAAAATAATACAGTAGCATTAAACTACGGTAATGCAATAATACAGTAATACAGTAACATAAAAATACAACAATACATTAATGTATTATTGTATCTGCTACTGTATTATTTTATTACTGTATTATTCTGCTGCTGTATTATTGTACTATCGTGTTACTGTGTTATTCTCAATGCAGACTCTGCTTGCTAAGCTTGTTCCCTCATTACAAATCCCCTATTTTAGTTTTGTCTCTCTCTCTTAGTGCACTGCCTACGGGCAGGTCCATGGTATATAACACCTCCACTCTTCTCTGTCTTCCGCCTTCCTCTTTCTTCATTTCTACGTATGAGTGGGTCTTTAAATCATCTAACATAATGTAATAATAGTTTGTTTTGTAATAATAGTAATAACTAACATGACTTGATGTTGGCAGGAGCTGAGCGCTCAGCACGACAGGGACTACGCTAGCACAGGTCTCTCGACGTCACCCTCTCAGCGCTCCTCACATCTGGAACACACTTCCTCCAGAGGTCACTCCTCTCGTCCCGCTGCCTCCCTGCACAGCCGCGAGGTCAAGGGCAGGGATGGTAGCACGAGCAGTGACAAGGGCGTGAGGAGAGGGGAAGCGGGTAAGCACGGAGCTAGGTCGTCTGGTAGCAGGCATAGAGATGAGTCAGGAGGTGAACTGATCAATACTGCGCGTAAACACGCTGGACAGAGAGCGAAGTTAGTTTTTCTATTAAAGTAAAATCTAATGCCATATTTAACTACAGTTAAATATGGCTTTATTTCGCGACAGTTTCCTGACTTTAAGCATGTCTGAGAAGGGGCAATTAAGATGCTACAATAGCTGGTGCTCATAAGCTCGGTAGAGAGGTAGCATGAGCAGCTAGGTGTCCAACAGAATGTCAGTAGGTATGTGATACAAATTCAGCGCTCGTTCAGTCAATGATATTAAGTTTTCTAACTGTAAATCAGTAGATGAAAGGCTATGAACCCTGCATCTACTGATTTACAGTTGAAAAACTTAACAATATGTTGTTGTTTTAATTTTCACTTTATTTCTTGTTGTTGCAAAGTGATGTTGATTAGGCGGTTAATTAACTTGCTACTTCCTTTTTCTTTGCTAATGAATTTTTACTATGCAATATACATACTACGCATAATTAATCGGTTATCTTTTTTATTCATTTAGTTATACCCATGGCACTACACACGTGATTATGTAATATCTTGATTGCTGTTTTTGTAGTTTTCGTTATTTCCTTCTTCAATCCACGGTTATTAGCAGTCGTTGCCTTTAGTTAGTGCACCAATTGCAGCCGGTGGGGATTTAATAATAACACTTCAACATCCAGCTGTTTTTATTCATTCAAAGCTATCAGCAGTTAGTCCTCCAAAGTGGTCGTCCGTCCGAGTACTAACCGAGCCCGACCTCGCTTAAATTCGTTTTATGACACTCTACCAAGTGCTCTAAACCCCGTTTCAAAAATTAAAGTATTGCCTTCTGTCTAGATCGAAGTCGACCAAATATTTTTATGGCAAAATTGATTTTTTTGGCATTTAATAATACTAACATCAAGAATATTAGTACGAATAAACGACCCGTATCATCGGCTATGAATATTTAGTGACATGATTTAGTTTTAAATGATGTACGAGATTAGGTGTTCTTTGTTCTTTTTTTAGGTGTTCTTTTTTTAGGTGTTCTTTGTTCTTTTTTTTAGGTGTTCTTTGTTCTTTTTTTAGGTGTTCTTTGTTCTTTTTTTAGGTGTTCTTTGTTCTTTTTTTCTGCTGCAGGTCGTCTGAGAGACTAAGACAGAGTTCAGGTGTTGATGGTATGGCCGTGTCGAGAAAGAGCTCGACTCGTGGGTCACAGGCCTCGGATTCAACTCTCTCTGCTGCGGTCGACTGCAGCGATGTGATGACTGTGGAACATTCCCTAACCAGCTGTTCTGAGCAGCTGCTCAATGTTGAGAAATATATGTTCAATTTAACCAACAAAATAGAGGTACAATCAATCAGTTAAAATTTAGAAGTGATTATATAAATAGTTGATTACCACAGTGGCATCTGTTAGTCAGCTTATTCTAAAATAAAGGGCACTAACCAACTACAATACTAGCATTTATTAATTAACTAAAAGCTGTAGAGGTACTAATGATATCATCATATCTCTCTCTCTCTCTTAGTGCACTGCTTACTGGCAGGTCCATGGTTTATAAAGCCTCCACTCATCTCCATCTACCGTCATTCTCTTCATGTCCACATACGAGTGAATCTTTAAATTATTTATAACATTCCTTGTGATATACAATTATTCTTGGGGGATTCTGCTTATGATGAGGTAGCCCCTATGCCTTCCTCAGCTTCGACTAACATTTACTGGGCTATCATCATATAGCGACCAATAAAATAAACGATAAATCAGTCATAAAAAAAGTTATAACAATATTAATAATAATAAAGGTTTAACGTTCGTTTCCTCA
Organism: Enchytraeus crypticus; assembly: GCA_905160935.1. Lineage (NCBI taxonomy): Eukaryota > Metazoa > Annelida > Clitellata > Enchytraeida > Enchytraeidae > Enchytraeus > Enchytraeus crypticus. The sequence continues at coordinate 578,669 of CAJHZI010000247.1, read as the reverse complement.
TACAAGGATGTTGTCAGGGACGTCCCCCATCACATGTCACTACAAATCGATTCACCCCAAACGATCTGAAAAAACATGTGCTGAAGAGAAATAAAAGGATCCTAAATGATGCACTGTATAAGGCAATAAGTAATTTAGTAGTAGTTTTAAATTTACACTGGGATGATTCCATGCAATTTAGCCAATCAGTAAACGTTCAGCCATTGTCTGCTGGCCAGTAAGTATCGTAAATCAAGTCTTGCTCGTAGTTTGATCTTTTTGACAATGAAATTTTTAAGTATATGGCTGCTATCAGTAAGAACATTTTTATTTAATATTCCTTTCTTATGTAGACTTTCAATTTTTATTTCATAGTTGGATTTTCCACCCCATACCGAGTAGATGAGAAGGTCTATTCGTATCCCGAACCTAGCTAAGCTGGGATTTAAGGGAAGATGATGATGATTTCGTAGTTGAATTTTGTATTGAATTATAATTTAAATTCCTATCTGAATATGATGTTTGTAATTTAATAGTCATGTTAGAGATTTTATGATATTTCAGGGGTTGCCGGTGCATACAGAGTACATTGGAAGTTTAGATAAGGTTGGAGTAGTGATATTTCAATACACTTAAACTACTGTAGTTTGCTTTAGTACACTTTTACAAATGTTGCCTGTTATGTTTCTATGATGTAAATAATATCTTAAACCCATGAACGTATCTACTTGTATTTATGCGTAAAATTTTACAAAGAAGGAATTAATTCATGTCATTTAGTTTTTTTAGGCATATTAAGGCGGTCGATCTTTTCAAGAGATATGAGGACTCTATGTGGAAGTGTGAATTTATAATTAAATTACCAATCTGTAATCGAAGTATCGTTACGCAATATGAAACAACATGTCTATAACAATTTTTATAGTAGCTCTCTAGTGTAATATTGTTTAGTTATTGCAATTGTGCTTTGTGGTCTTCATTGCTTCGTTGTAAGATACTTGTTATATTTATTTAGATGTCTATTAGACGAATAAAGATCTTGATTTATACTTGTATTTATATACATGCATTATTATAATTTATTAACATTAAAATATTTATAAGACCTATTAATAATGTCGGAACAAGATTAATTGATTCGATGTCTATAGGAAATAATTTCTGAAAGGATTTCATTACGTTACTTTTACTCAGAATAATTAATTCAACTTCCAATCGAGGCCATTTATAAATTTAAGTAATATTGATTGATTGATGGTTGTAGTAACATAATTTTAAAGGTAGCTTTTGGCTGCTTTATACCAGTGTTAGCGTGGTTAAGAAGGTTGTATGTGTTTTATAGAAAATGATTTAGGATAACGATGTGTAAAAGTAATAAAACAAGGATTATCACTTTCATGTATTGTGAGTCAATCTGTATGTTCTAGATCCCTCTAACCTAGACTATTTAATGTGATATGTCTAGCTTAGGCGTATTTAGTTATTAATAATGATGTATCTATTGTATATTGACGTCCCTGACATCATCCTTGTATGAGGAAATGGACGTTAAACCTTTACTATTATTATTATATGTTTAACTATTAATTATGTACATAATTATGATTTATATTTCTGGTATTCTTATAATATATGCTATATATGTTATTCTGTTATAATAAATGTAATTATATAAATATAATTTAAATATAATTGAATAATTCGTTGTTTGCATGAGCAGGAAATGCTGCTGCTGAAGGCCACGTCTAGTGCTGCGCTCTCGTGCTTACAGCGGTGTCTTGTTCTGCTTCAGCAGCAGGTCAGTGACTCTTATGTCGTATAATGTACGGTAATTCGCTTGATTAATAAGCTCGTGATTAGAATGTATTAATAACGTCAAGAAGTTTTAAATTGAATGATTCTGAGGTAATAATATTAAATTCGTTTATTTTCGTTCAATCTGACAACCGTAGAAAGTTACAGCACAGAAATTCCAACAGACATAGCATAACAGATTACAGATATAGCATAAACAGTTAATAGGCTAGATATAAGATAGATAAGACTAAAAATTGTTCTCGCTAACATTTGCCACATGAATATTACAACATTACACAAATCAATGGCTTATACTATTCATAATTACCATATAGGGCGAACTGTACAATGAGTAAAGAAGAATCGTTTAGTATTCATTAAATTAACTAGCATCATCTAGAATCTTACGGGTAATGAAGTTTTGATCGCTCAGGTGAGTTGAACCCTCGTGGGTTCGAATCCCAGCTGCGCTGATCTGAGAGTAAAATCTCGGACATTCACTGGATTGATTAGAATTGGTCTAAATTGCCTAACGGTTTGAACATGTGGTATTAAAAGCGATAGACATTAGTCTTGCAAGTACATGTGGTTCGAAACTTCTCTAATGTATCATCTGATTGATTGATTTGATTTATTACTCAGGCTGGCATTCCGAAGTCTTACCCCATGATCAGTCAACATCTGAACAACAGTGCAACGATCAGTAGTTACAATCAGTCGAGCAGAAGTCCTACACCCACCAGGTATGTACCCACACCCACCAGGTATGCACCCACACCCACCAGGTATGCACGCATTTCCACCAGGTATGCACCCATACCCACCAGGTATGAACCCACACCCACCAGGTATGCACCCACACCCACCAGGTAAGCACCCACTCTCACCAGGTATGTAGTGTGTTTCATTGGTTCATACGCAAGATAATTTATACCAAATAGATAGATATTATTGTCATTCTAGTCCAGCAGATGTCAGTGACTAAATTTGATTTTGATGCCATTTAATAAAAGCTGTGATGATTTTAATGCCATTTAAAAGCTGTGATGATTTTGAAGCCATTTAATAAAAAATGTTATTTTTTATGTCAATTTAGTTAATTTAATGTGATTCTATCGCAGCTTAAGCAGAGTATTAGTTTATTTTGCACTCTGTGAATATCTTTGCTGCTGATGATGTCTTAGGCACTTTGAGAGTTCTCCGAGAGACCTCACTGTCACTTCCAGCAACGACCGAGCCAACACATCGGACGACAATGAGGATGGAGAAGGTAATATCGCAACTATCTTGTCAGAGATCTATTATATTGTATCATTCTGTGCTGTATTGTATTACATTGTATTATGCTCTGATGTATTGTATCGTACTGTGGTGTATTGTATTGTACTGTATCATACTCTGCTGTATTGTATTGTATTGTATCATACTCTGCTGTATTGTATTGTATTTTATCATACTCTGCTGTATTGTATTGTATCATACTCTACTGTATTGTATTGTATTCTGTCACATTGTATTCTACTGTAATGTATGGTGTAGTATTATGTAGTAGTGTACGGTATTCTAACACATTACATTTTGATTCTGCCGCCGGCTGCGCCATCAAAAGGCAACGATTTCTAATAATAATTAGATTTCTACTATTTCTACTTAATAAGCTGGATAGTTTGGATACAAAACTGGATAATTATGCAGTCGCCTCGGCTCCTGTGGATATATTGCAGCATATTAATGATCTGAAATCTATGATGGGTAAGCTAACTAATATAGAATCTCAATTAGCCTCGCTTTCCTCTGGTCAAGTAGAAAAGTTGACTGGGCCTAAACTTCTCAAAGAGTCATCTTCTCATTCCGTCACTGCTGTCACTAAAGCACCGGGTAGATCATGGGCGGAACTGGTAGAAGGTACTCCACGTCAATCTTATCAAAGTGGAGGTCTAGCCGTTCTGTTAGATATTAAATTACGTAGTTTATTTAATTCGGTATCTTCGTTGCATGTTAGGATCGTTATATGATTTAGACATTGAATAAGTTATTATTAGTTAATATGTATCTTCTACTTGTAAATCTGCACTGAAGCGTGACGAGTTGGAGTTAACGTTCAGTGGGTTAGAGTCCGATATAGCAGGAATTAACTATAGCTAGGCAATAACAGGAGGTGACATGAATAGCAATTTGCTGAAGACGAATAATCAATCCACAAATATTAATGCTAGATTTAATTGCCTATGTATTGAGTTGTGCAATGCACATCTTGAGATTCCTAGTGAAGTTAAATATACTGTCACCATGGAGAAACGTAATGCTTATTCAGAAATTGATCTTTTTCTTGCCAGCAATATTAATATGAAATTTGTACATTCGTTAATTGCTATTAATGATTTTGACAAACCCTCTGATTAACTACTAGTCGTAATATGAGATCACTAGGAATATCTTTATGTTGTATCTTTAAGTGATACTTGTTTGTTTTTCTGTTTTCGTTTTTGTTTACTGCCATGAATTTGTTGAAATAAAAGATTATATTATATAATAATCATGGAGGATAGCCAATAATTTCCTGGAGGAAATGGGTCGTAAACAAGCATCTGTGTTTCCTGACCCAGTATGCCGTTGTTAATATTATTATTATTCTAGGGTATTGTACCGCATTGTACTATATTGTATTGTACTGTACTGTATTTTATCAGATGGTACTGTACTGTATTTTATCATATGTTATCGTATCGTATTGTAGTATATTGTACTGTATTGTATTGTACTGTATTTTATCATATGTTATCGTATCGTATTGCAGTATATTGTACTGTGTTGTATTGTACTGTATTTTATCATATGTTATCATATCGTATTGCAGTATATTGTACTGTATTGTATTGTACTGTATTTTATCATACGTTATCGTATCGTATTGCAGTATATTGTACTGTATTGTATTGTACTGTATTTTATCATATGTTATCGTATCGTATTGCAGTATATTGTACTGTATTGTATTGTACTGTACTTTATCATATGTTATCGTATCGTATTGCAGTATATTGTACTGTATTGTATTGTACTGTATTTTATCATATAGTATCGTATTGTATTGTAGTATATTTTATCATAATGTATCGTATTTCAGATGATGGCCTGGTGAACGCGTGTTTTGAAGCAGACTCCGCTGATGCTGAGCTCTATGTAGACACAGAACTCGATGGTATAGAGGAGCATAAGAACATCATTCTTCACGTTCTCTCTCAGCTCAAACTGGGCATGGATCTTACTAAGGTAAGTAATTAAGTAAGTACTTACTAATCAATCAATCACTTTGCTTTTATGAAAATATAGATATTTTTATTAGATCATTATAAAAAACTTAAAATTAAATTTAGTCGTGTATTTGATTAAGACTTTAAAATGATAACTCATTTATTTGTATGGTAATTTAAAATTAGGATTTATAATTCAAACCTGTTTTGCAGTATTTCTTGGCTTTAGCAGAACATTGAATTTTACTTAGTAAAAATTTGCTTAACTTTTTCAATGATTTTTGTCTAGCTTCGTGGACCGATGATAGTGATTTAAATTTTAGTAAGCGTTTCAGCAGAATTGCAGTTGAATTGCCACTATTTAATAAGTTTCACTCTTTGTAGTGAATATATATGTCAGATTATAATATATGTGAAATTCAGAATAATTTGTTGAATCTGATGTTATATCAATCTATAATTACTGTGTTAATTACAGGTTTATAATTGCGTATGTTAATTACTGGTTTTGTTTGGTCTATACTTATTCTATACTGTATCTTGATATTTTTACCCACATCAGCTTAAAGAAATAATTTTTATACTTTTTTTGAATTCCTTAGTAGAATATCTACGTTAATAGATAAGATTAATCCGATTAGACGTCCTTTACGTCATCGTTGGACGGCGATGTGGGTTCTAAACATTTATTACTTCTGCTTTTTTATTGGCAATCGGTTTGAGTAATAGAGACTTATTGGAGTGTGTGCTGGGATGAGCAGGTTGTACTTCCGACGTTCATTCTGGAGAAGAGAAGTCTGCTGGAGATGTTTGCAGACTGTATGGCTCATCCGCAGCTCTTTCTCTCGTACGTACAGTGCTCGATATTGTGTTGAACTGTGATCCACGTTCAGGATTGTGCGACTGGCTGGATAATACTGGAGTGATATCACTGTGTTCGCAGTTACATAGGATATACAGTAGATGTTGCATATTTAATATATTTACCAGTTTTGAAAATACGAGACGTTAATTTAATTAATAACCTGATTATTATGGCATGTAATATAGGCAGAAGATGTGCCACAAACTTGAAGTTAGAATTTTGAAAAAGGATGGGTACAACCATTGTATACTATACTGGAGTGTTTGGAATATTGATATTCTGACTTTAAATTAATTTACTGAAGCAGTTCTACTGTATTAATATCAGTAGCATCGAAGTAGATGACTTTGATGACATTTCTTCAATCTAATCTATTTCTTTAAGTACTTTAAAGTACAGAATCAAACAAACGTTCATTATATAGTCCTAGTTGCTGAAGTTATAAATTGGAACCCTTTTACATTATATTTCAATTTTTTCAAAATTTTAACGTATCATTCTGTGAGATTTTTTTTACCTCAAAAGCGTTTTACAAAAAATAGAAAGTTACATAACATCAATAGATTTAGATATCAAGTCATTCCAGACAAACTAAAAGTAACTTAATTTGAGTTAATTACATTGTGTACTTAGGATACCGCGAATGAAAACTGCTGAGGAGCGCATGCTAGCTGTACTGGAGTGGTATCTAACGTCATTCCACGCTGGACGACAGGTACTTAATAGCTCTTCAGTTGTAAGATAATTTAAAGTTATGTTGAATGAGGAAGACAGGTATTTAATAGCTCTCCAGTTGTATGATAACTAAAATTTTGTTGAATGAGGATAGATGGCTCTTAATTGAAAATATAAAGCTAAACTTATAATTGGTGCTAAGGCGAATAAAATTGTATTTAATTCTGTAGGGAACATTTGTTCATTCGCCTGCTATTTAGTTGCATCTGCATGTGGTTGAGGAATTCCACTTACTGTAACTCTATTTGGCCATTTTCGAAATTGTAAACGGAGAGGATAAAGATTAAATTATGTTGTGCGCTGTTATGCACTCATTCATTTAGGGCTCAGTTGGTATAATTTCTATTTCCGTTAGTATACAGCATTCTGAATTGGATGCTAAACATTAAATATTCAAACATCACACTTTCCTACATTATACTTTGCTTTACTGCTTTCAGATTAAATAACATACCACAGCTAAATATGTTAGCCATAATGAATAAACATAAATAAACCTTATATTTAGTTACAAAGCTTTACGAAGGGCCGATGTAGCTTCCTATTAGTTTTAATTGGATTCTGCGATGTGCTTCTATTGCATTCTGTTAGGGATGTGTTGCAAAGAAGCCGTACAATCCAATCATAGGGGAGCACTTCCACTGCTCGTGGCGGGTGAGAACTACGAGATCTCGCCAGTCGTCGAGTGCTGATGTCACTGTAGGGGTGGAGGCTAGAGGGGTGGAGGCTGGTCCCAGGGTTGGTCAGACAGGCTCCCCTCAGAGCAGGGGAGTCGACCCACGTCTCTCTCAGAGTTCTAACGTAGGGGAGGATGAGAGTATACTATACTACTGTGCCGAGCAGGTCTCCCATCATCCACCGGGTTAGTGCTCTCATGTATCATCATCATCTTCTTCTTGTCTAATAGTAATCATCATCATCTTCTTGTCCAATAGTAATCATCATCATCATCTTCCCTTTAATACCAGTTTAGCTAGAGGCTGGATACGTGTAGACTTTCTTCACTCCTTTCTGTCTCACATCTCTGTCTCATGTCTAATAATAATAATAGTCATCATCATCATTTCCTTTAATCCCAGTACAGCTAGAGGCTGGATACGCATAGACTTTCGTCACTCCTCTCTGTCTCACACCACGTCATCAGTCGATCTCCTATTTTTCATGTTTCTCTTAATGGTCGTTTCCCACGTCAGTTGTGTTCTGCCTCCCTCTAACTTAGCTTTCATCTCCTTCCTCCAAGCCATCTTTACTACATCTTTCTCTGCCTTTCTCACCGTATGGCCATACCATCTCCATCAAATAAAATAAATTAATGCGCTCTCCTATATGTTGTTATTTAATTAATCAATTAATTAACGAATTAATTTGGGTCAGAGTGCTATTAAATTAAAATTACTATTATTATTATTGTTATTATTATTATTTTTATTATTGTTTTTATTACTGATGAATTGATTGAACTATTGACTGATTCATTGATCGATAAATTAACTGAATTAGTTTGTCTGTGGGACTGATGGATTATTGGTGTGACATATTTCTTTATCGCAGTCTCAGCATTCTACTTTGAGAGCCCGGATCATCAGATATGCATGGAGGGGTCGATATGGACGAGGTCAAAGTTCATGGGCATGTCCATTGGGGTCATGATGGTCGGAAAATGTTAGCAACACTCTGTTGTTATAATTTGTTGAAGTTTATTAACTTTGTGTCAAAAAAATTATGATTTGTCTTTGTACTTGACTGTATTCTTAAACATTAATTAAATATACTGAAGCAGGACTCAGATATAGCCATCAAGAATTCATATTCTAATGAGTTTAAAAGCAAATTTAAATATGAATTGAACTATGTGATTATTTGGTTAATTAGTTGATTAGTTGATTGATTGATTCATTTAATCGTTCATTCACTAATTCATTCATTCATTGACTGTTTGCTGATTGATGGGTTAATTGACTGACAGATTGTCTTTTTAAATTACTTATTTGCTTACTGATTAAGTGACTGATTGATCGATTGATTGAATAATTGATTAATTGATTGATTGATCGATTGATTGATTGATCTATAGATTGATTGATTGATTGATTGATCGACTGATTGATTGATTGATTGCTGTTATAGTACGCCTGAAGCTGGTAGAGCTAGGAGAGGAGTACGAGCTGTCGTTACCCAGTGCCTATGCTCGCTCTATCCTCACTGTGCCGTGGGTTGAACTGGGCGACAAAGTCAACCTACAGTGTGACAGCACCGGCTATTCTGCATCCGTCGTCTTTCACACTAAGGTACGTAATGCGCGTTACCCAGTACCTACAATCTGCATCATTAAAATATAATGCAATCATTCATTTATAGCAGATTGCAGATTGTATCTTCTATGTATCCAATCTGACCGTTTGTGGCCGTGGGTTAACATTGTCTTAATCCTTAGTATGTTTTATTGTATTTGAACCTTGAACCTTTATAATTGACTTTGGTTAGAAGTGAACTAATTAATGAATTTGTATCTGATGTAGGGTTATGATTGGTTTTTAAAACTATCGTCCGTTTCCTAATGGCTAGTGTAAATTCCAAAATAATTTTTACTCTGAAATAATAACAGATTACTGTAACATTAAAAACATTTTTCTAAACTGTTCTATCCTCTGTTTTTTGATAGGGTAATATTAATTCATCGATCAATAAATAATTCTAATTCCTTTTTATGTTCTCCACTGTTTGTTGAAATAGTTGTTAAAGCAGTTATTTAATTCATGCTTTTTTCTAAACAGCCATTCTATGGAGGCAAGTTGCATCGTATAACATCTGAGGTGCGCAATCCTTCAGCAGAAGTTATCTGCAAGGTAACTGGAGAGTGGAATGGGGTGCTAGAGTTCAAATATTCATCGGTACGTATCGCTTGATTGTGTTCAGATTTATTATACAATCCTGTTACATTATATAATCATTGTAGAAATAATATGTAATCGTAATATCGTATTGTAATTTCTAATTATATTGTAAGTGTAATGTCATCAAAATGTAACATGCAATTTTAATTTGTAAATACTTAAAGTGTAATGATAGAAAATTTAATGTGTATTTCTAACCCAAAATTATTCATCAGCATCCCTGACACGGCGCAGGTAAATGATAGTAATAATAATATTTTTTATTATGATTATGACTATTATTCTATTGTTTTATGATATGTAATATTACAATAGTATATTTATGCTATTTCTCGTAGGGAGCCACTAAGTTGGTGGACACGTCAGAGTTGACTGTGTGCAGTAAGTGTGTGAGACCACTGATTCAACAGAGCGGCATGGAGTCGAGAAAACTCTGGCAGCATGTCACTGAGAATCTTAAGAGTGGAGATATCGATAAAGCTACCGAGCACAAACAAGAGGTTAGAACCTTGTAATTAATTATTTATTTCTCTCTTCTATGTCTCTCTCTCTCTTTCTCTTCTCTCTCTCTTTTCTCTATCTCTCTCTCTCTTCTCTCTCCGTATCTCTCTCTCTCTCTTCTCTATCTCTCTGTCTATCTCTCCTCTCTCCTTTCTCTGTATCTCTCACTTCTTTCTCTCTTTAATTCTCTCTCTCTCTCTCTCTCTCTCTCTCTCTCTGTTCTCTATCTGTTCTCTCTCTCTCTCTCTTCTCTCTTTCTATCCCTCTATGTGCTGTCTATCATCAGTTCCTCGGCATCCAATAATAATTAGGAGTGCGCTACGAAAAGATCTACCATCCCTTGTCTCGGTTATCCTTAATAACCTAAATGTTTGTTATTTGTATCTTTTCTGGAATTTGTGGAATGTCGAGGTAGTTGGCGTGCATGGTTGTTTAGATGAAGACTGATTGGATAGTGTGAGATATAACGATATGAAGGATTATAGGTTTGTACCGGCCTAAATTATGGTGCCCACTCGTTTTAAACATTATCTATTTCGTTTCTTTTTTCTAGCATTTATTGTATTCCTTTCAGCTTGAAGAACAGCAGAGGCAGGGAGAAAGAAGAAGAAATGAGCGAAAGATCCCATTTCCAACTAAAGTAAGCTATAAAATTTCTTCATTTTACTGCATGAATACACCGTGTTGAGATAAGAGAGTATCATGTAACTGTGGGTAATGTAACTTAATATTATTGTTCGTGTATGAATTGTATATACTCTCTCTCTTAGTGCACTGCCTACCGGCAGGTCCGTGGTACATAACGCCTCATGGACCTGCCGGTATGCAGTGCACTAGGAGAGAGAGTATATACAATTCATACCCGAACAATAATATTAAGTTACATTACCCACAGTTACATGATACTCTCTGTATATACTATATGCTATATAGTCCCTCATCTCATCTTGTTGTAAGCAAAACAACCACGCTAGCTCATATCTATGTGCTAATGCACAATGTTTTCAAAGGTCTTACAGTTTTCTCTGCAGTACAAATGGAATGCTGTGAAATATATATGTAAGTTTTAGCTCGCTCTGTATTAAGATAATATACAACTTTTGAAATGTACTATGCTGCTACACTGATAAATAATAATAACCTAGTTCATATCCTTCCATATAGGCCCTATTATCAAATATATTTTTATTGATTTCTTCCTCTCTCTCTTTATCTCTCTTTCTCTCTCTCTCTCTCTTTCTCTATGCTATTGTATATAAGTTTCTAATGCGTTGTTTTATTAAATTTTTCTTAATTTTCAGTATTTCAAGAGAGATGGAGATGAGTGGGTCTTCAAGAATCGTCTATCAGCCCGAAGATCCTGAGCCAAGGATTGAACTCCAGTCTCTGACTCTATTAGAGAATTACAACTGAGTAATACAGCTAGCTGCCTTTAAAACTCAATGTTCTGTTAATTTGTTTTAAAATGAGAATTAAGTGTTATTATCATTGTGTGCGCTATATACTAAGTATTGTGTTTGATCTAAAATCATTTTAAGCGTAAAGTCTTTAATCGTTAATTATAGTGAAAAATTAAGTTGAAATATGTGAAATGAAGATAATTGAGTAATAGATTATGTATTAACTGATTGATCCATGACGTTATGCGTTTGTTATGCTATTGTTTAATGTGCGAACTGCTGTCAAGCTGTGTAAATAGAACTCGATCGTACAGTTGTTCTCTAAGATAGTGTCCGATAAATGTATCGTCTGCGAGAAGAAAGTAAAGTTAAATTTCATATAGTCTATAATCGATAAGTGATTAATTGATTGATTGAGTTTTGAAGGAAACTTTTCCCTTTCACAGATTTACACTTATGTTTATAGAAACATTTCTGTTAAATCGTTATCTTGACAAGTCTTTAGAGTTATGAATGTCTGATATAATTTAAATTCATATTGCTGTTAACAGCTATACTCTTCTGCAGAATTGCTGTTATGATACTTATATACGTTGGATAATGATGTATCGGTAGTGCAAATATTTCCGTATTGTTTTTTCTTGAGATTCTTATTTAATTATTGCATGATGATATTTGACTTCGATCAGTTAAATCATAGCAAGGCATTAAAATTAACCCAGAAGCTTAGCTTCAGTTGTCCTCCGAGCATCGTTGTTGAATGAAATCTGTAATGAGCCTTCAGTCAGTCTAGTGATGGTAGCTAGAGTTTGTCGATTAGTCTTGAAGATTGAAGAAGAGCCCTTGCTATCAACTCTTTCTTTTAAACGCAAGAGGGCCTGCATTAACTTAAGTGTTATTTGAAGTAGTATACGATTAATTTCATTGGCGTTTTCAGCGTTTTGTGCAACTTAATTACGGAGTTAATATTTGACAAATATCATCTCTTCATCATGCCTTAGTAATCATCAATGAAATATTTAGCGTTGAATTTTGCACAAGTAACTTTTAACTTGTAGCATGAGCTAATAGAAATGTGTGTGTCTATGTATAGCTGCTCCCACCAATGCAGGAAATGTGATAATGGCCTATTAACTGACGTAACCATTATTAGAAAACTTCAAACGTACCTTTCGGGTATTAATAAAAATTGTATCACACACTTAGTCAAGTTCTTTGTTTACGTTCTGATGGACAAACCTAATTGATTTATTCTGTATCCACTTCTCTACATGTAACACTGCTAACATTCCTAGTGTAATGAAATCTGTGATTAATCTCTTTTTGTTTTCTGTCTGTACTTGTAGTCGACTTCGGCTGCTTATTATTAGTCACAATTAATCAACTTTATCTATGGAGAATATTTTATTGGAATTTACTAAATTTATGCCTGTAGATTCAGGGTTTTTCTGCACAGCTTTGCCATAGTTTGATAAAAGAGTGGAAACTTTTTATTGCATTCTAGAAGGAGTTATGGCGTAATGGTTAGAAAGATCGCCTTCGATGCAAGTGGGCTGGGTTCAAAGCTCATGTCAGTCAATACCTAACCCACTCTAAGTGAGCACAGGTTCAGCGTGCCTTGAATATTATTGACAGAAGAGAATCTACCAATCGACCGAATTTCACAACTTTATTTAAAGAATCTCGGTCGTGCTCGTTTCAACAGCAACACGTAACGCAGTCAACAGTGATAAACGAAAGTTGAACGAGTGCTACTTAAGCGAAGAAGAAAAAGATCGTATTCTACTAAAGACTCATAACTGCTAAAAATCTTTATAAAACAATAGGCTATTTAGCCCCAGTCAGTCCAATAAAACCTTTGTGAGACGTGTTTAACGCAAGGACAAGGGGACTAAGCCCTCATAAATTCCAAATAGGGTGCTCAAACTCCCGCCCCAACTTTCAACCCTTTACCATACAGCCCTATATAAGCGCTAGAGTCAAGCCCTCTGCATATTTACTCCCCCGCCCCCTGTCTGTTAGTCAAACATTCAGAAGTAAACTTCTTTAGTTTTACGTTTCACTTTTGAATCTACTTTAGTCTCTTCTTACGATCGCATGCAGATTTAGTTGTATCTGTATTCATCGATTTCATGGATCAACAAGTTAATCCCTTCACAGGAGACCTGAACGAGGCTGGGTAGTTTATTATCGACTGTCAATTATTAGCTTTTAGTGCACTGCCTATTGGCAGATCCATAACTCCTCCACATAGGCCTATTCTCTCCTCTGTCTTTCTCTCCATATCATCATATGAATTAGTTATCAATTCACCCTACATTCGAAGTCTCGGCCTTCCTCTAACATTTTTTCTTCAGTTCTTCCCTCAATTGCCTCCTTCAGAAAATCTATCTTTCTCAGTATATGACACATCCAGTTCTTTCCATTCCTTATGCTATCTACCAGTTGTCTATTTATACCAACCCTATTTGGCGCTTAACTCTTCGCTCGTAATATTGTCAATCCTTTGGATCTTCACCATTCTCCTCCGTTGTCACATTTCGAATGCTACTAGTTTGCTAATATTCTCCTTTCTTGTTATTAAATCAATTATATTATTATATGGATGGTAACTTGGCACGAGTAGTAGGCCCACATGGTGAAGGCGAAAGCAAATATTTGGCGGTCTCGATCTGCAAGTTATTCGAAGACGTTATCCCCTATCGAAAAATTGTGGGAGATGCTATAAGGCTCAGGTATAAGGTTTGTATCTAATGTGTTTCATTGTTGTGTAATGTATTTAAATAGACACATTCCCCCCCCCCCCTCTCTCTCTCTCCATTTATTGTGTTAAAAGTTATAAACTAATAAATTTAAACGTTGAGCATAAACGATGATGACGACAACAAAAAGGTAGACAAGCATTACAGTGAAATAATCAACTAAGTTGATATCTATCACCTTTAATACTATATTTTTAAACCGTTAGGCAATTTAGACCGTAAATCCAGTCCAGTGAATGTCCGAGAGTTTACTCTCAGATCAGAGCGGTTGGGATTCGAACCCACGAGGGTTCAATTCAGTGAATTCACATCAGGATCTGTCATTTAAAACAATTAATTTAAATTAATAAATTGACAACAATTAAAGCGCTGCTGCCATCAGTGACACTCGATCGAGCATTATTGAGAGCCAAATCCGTACAAAAATTTAAAATTTAATATAACTGGTGATATATTTTGCGTCTTTTCTAAGCAGAATTTGCTTTTAGTTTTTAATAATGCACAATTTTTCAGAGGATTGGAAGTCATTTTCAAACGTGGGCGGTTGAAATGTGTAGGGATGAGTTTTCGATCCATACTTTTAATATTTTATTATTTTTATATTCTACATCTTTGCGCGGCTTGATCCATTTTCATGCAAGAGTAGTGTAAGGTTTTTACTGAATTGTAAACGCTGACAGTGTGTCATGGCGACTGATGTAAATCAATAATAATAATAATATAAATAAATACGCATCTCTTTAAATGATCTATATTAATTATGTAATGATTAATTAAATTAATTGAAAGGTTATTATTTTTATGCATGCATTAACACATGTTAATCTAGTAGTATAACTTTTGTATAAATATTAATAGTTCTTCGTAATTAGATAGTTAACAAATTTTAATCATAATTTTTGTAATAATATAAAGGATCTAATTATTTATTTAAGTAAATAAAAGTATAGCTGCACCAGCAATGGTAGGACCAAGACAGTCTTTACAAGACCAAGATCAAGACAGTGCCCCTCACAAAACAGTAAAGCAGTCTCGAGACTGTCTTGAGGCAATACATGTACTCTTGTCTCTTGTTTTAAATAAATAATCTAATATTCAATTATTCATTATAATTAAATTTTTGCGTGCATCTAGAGTTACTGGCATGCGATCAGTATCTAATGGGAAACTGGCGTTAAGCTTTTCTTACGCTTAGTTTACTTCGCCGGGTTCACACCCTCCCCATTTATATAAATTACAGAAAAATGACTTAATATATGCGACAGGCCTACATTATATATGCATTCATCATTTATTAAAGCCTCCTTGCATGTTTCAGTTGTTAAAAATTAACATCTTTTAAAGTCGAACTATTGGCATTCGTTAATAATAAACTTGTATATCATGCTATAAGATGGAACGGAAAGCTAGACTAACTTAACTAGATAAATACTGACATTATGCTATGCATGATGTCTTCTAAGCAAGTAATCAAATTTAAAATGCAAACTGGTATAATCTTTAATGAAATTAAAGTCAAGTTTCAAGTAGTTAGCATAACAATGAAGTTAATAAATTAAGTTAACAACATAATATAAAACAAGTGACTAAAACATCAATAATTATAAAGTCAGCCTCTTACTCTTAGTATAGGTCAATATTCAATACTCAATAAAACACTTGCATTTAATGTTATAAACTGAATGTTATGCAGACTTATAGAGACTTAAGTGATCTGCACTTTCAAAGAAGATTTAAATTTAATCAATCAATCAATAAGAGTTTAACTTCTGGTTCCTCGCCATAAGGCAATGTTAGGGACGTCTCTTGCGAACTCTACACAAACAGGCGCCAAAGCACCACATGTTGACGACTGAATACACAGAGACCACAAGAGAAAGCAAGATCAAAACAGTGCAAGTCCAAGATCCATGGCAAGCGGGCCAAAGTTAATTGTTTAATTAAGTTAATTATATGATTGGCAAGTGTATTAAGTTAATACACTTAATATCATATTACTGAATAATACAGATTAGCTAATTACAGCACTGAAGTTATTAAATTAAAGAAACTTAGAATCATTCAACACTTGTGGGATGCTGTCACTTTCTGTGTTTCATCTATAAAAATTACAAATTCACACTGCAGTGCTGGTGCAGCAACATTGAATCTTTAATGAAAGTACCTGTAAGTCATATTTCTCAAAGCAGTACTGAACGAAATAGTAAACAATAGACATAAAACTCAAGCTAAATTTGAATTAGTTTAGGCAATAAAAGAAGATGAAAATACCAACAAGTAAAATATTTATTTCGGACAAGCTATTACTGTCTTGGTTGGGATGTCTTAGTCTTCAAAGACCAAGACAGTTTTTGCAAGAGCAAGACAGTAAAATACTCTCTCGAGACTGTCTTGTCTTTATGACAAGACATGTCTTGTCTCAAGACAAAATATATAGTTAATGTAGTTAAATCATTAACTATAGATTTAGTACGCTGAGAAATACGTTAAATTAAGGAATGCAAATTACAGCCATAGATTTAAAACACATTTTCAGTTTTACTTACTACTTGCCAGCTTGGGCAATGTGGCATCATATTCATTAATTTATTACTCATTGATGTAATCATTGTCATTGAATTGAGTCATTGAATTAGACATAATTCATTAATATGTCTAATACGGTACACACTAAATAAATTATGCCCAAATTAATTATTTTACTTAGAAAATCAGGCCTCGATATGCATGTATATGCCAGGTTAGGATCCTTATCAAATGCTTTATTTTTGGTATTGAAATTTAGTTGAATATATGTATTAATACAATATTTGAGTTGTTTATAGCAAACAGGATACAATGCAGTGTTGCTCTATTAACTGACAAAATTATAGGATTATATTCTTGGAACTTATTGTGTCCCTCTGAATAAAATTACTTGCAATTTACTTCTTATTTATTTTAGTATTTTGTTCTATTAGCTTTATTATATTTATTTTAGTCATCTAGTCTGTGTATACAACATCTAGTCATGTATTGAGGATCAATTAGCCACTAGGATGAGTGTATGGAAGCGTCTACAGCGTGTTGGAAAGAGAGCTTCCAAGTTTCAGTTCACTGCCTCGTATCAGGAACTTTCCGTCGAGTGCACCAAGAAATGGTTTGTTAATTAAACTTGTTGCTCTTCTTGTGAATAAGGGCTGAGCTCAGAAGCACATCGTATGTGTAGAAATTGGAAGTTCCTTTTTTTATTGCTTAGGAGAAAATATAAAAATCTTCAAATCACATTAAATTACATATTTTTATAGATTAAATTACAAATTTGTAAAGTTAGGAGCACTCCTTCCGTTTGTATGTCTTTCTACTTTACCTTTGCTTCTTGTCTTTTGGTTCTTAACGTCAATGAGTTGACAGCCTCAGTGGGTCAATATGGGTCACTATCATCATCACCAACTGCTTGGAACAATTTCTTTTTGAGCAATTTATCAGCTCCTAAGTAAAGGTCTTCTAGACTAACAGACTCTGAGAATTCTTTGTTACTTAGCTTCTATTAATCACATGCCCCATGCACACTCGTTTCTTTTGCTGCCAAAGAAAATTTGATTTCTAAACAAAACTACTACTACTATTACTACTTTTTGTATTGATGCTAACGACTGAAAGCGCGTAAGAAAACTCAATATAAGCAGTGGTAGGCACAAGGTGTAAAGTACAAATATAGAGAAATTAACATAAGCTTAGCATTTTGGTGTAAACTGTAGGAAATATATTTATTGTTTGCTCTGAGTTGATTCAACCTGATATTTTATATAACTAACTGTTTGGACAGAGCTGACTCAATCTGTCTAGTAATTAGTCTGCAGCGTTGTGATCTAGCTTGATCCAGGATGTTGAGCTAGTAAATTAATTATCTTTCTCTTCAGTGTCATTTGATTAAATCTTGTGCATTACATAGAGAGTAAATCATCTCTTTTGCGTTCACTACAACTGCTTTCAATTAAATATGGTGTCCATTTAAAACACAAATCTTTGCCTAACCTAGGTCGTATTTAATATTCTCACAAAATTGCGATGTTTTCTAGATTTGAAAAGAAAATAAGTTAAAATCTATTAAAGGAGTTTTAACTCACTACTATATATATATATATATATATATATATATATAAACTAAACGGTATTATGCACAGCCTATTTGCTTTTCTGGTTTTTGTTGCATTGTTGTATGTGCAAATTCATGTAGGCCCTATGAGTTTTTACGCCTGAAATAAAGCAAAAAATAAATAAATAAATTATAGAGGCCTACATGTATGTGTTTTACGATCATGATTAAATACAATAAAGTGAATGCAGTTAGTAGTTCAGTTATTGAAACAAATGCTGAACTGCTAGTAACCCTGCCTACAATGGACGCTGTTGTTTGTGACTCAGGCAGCCCCACAAGCTGTGCGTGGTGTGGACTAGGCGCAGTAGACGTCAGGCAACTGAGGTAATAACGAATCTTTGTACATTTTCTGCATCTAATTTTATTTGATTTAACTTCAAAAATTAGACGTGAGGTAATGCTGAATCTTTTTACATTTTCTGCATCTAATTTTATTTGATCTAACTTCAAAAATTAGACGTGAGGTAATGCAGAATCTGTGTACATTTTGTATATCTTATTTTATTTGATCTAACTTCAAATATTAGACGTGAGGTAATGCTAAATCTTTGTACATTTTCTGCATCTTATTTTATTTGATCTAACTTCAAAAATTAGACGTGAGGTAATGCTGAATCTTTTTACATTTTCTGCATCTTATTTTATTTGATCTAACTTCAAAAATTAGACGACTACTTTACAGTTATATTAATGAATTGTAATAAATAAGCTTGACAAAGTACATGTGTAGAGTTATAGTATAATCTTTATTGTCTTAGTTTAATCCCCGTGTTGTGTCCGGGTTGCTTGAAGAATAGACCAACGGTGTAAATATGCATGTGTCGTAGAAGGCGACATAAAAACAAAATCCAAACTAACGTCAGAAAGGGCATTCGGTTGGTAAGCGCCTAGGCTCCAGAAATTGGTACCGAAAATTTAAGGTAACGGATAAAAAATTAAGCTCTATTCGTATCCTGACCCTTGTTGAACTGGGATTTAAGGGAAGATCATTATGATGATGATGATGATTATGATGATGATGATGATGATGATGATGATGATGTTACGTCCTAGTTAACATAGCAGTAATTAGTATGTACTGCTTTATAGCCACGTCATAAGCTTTCATCAATGTTACATGCAAACTCTAACTGTATAGTGAGTCATATTAATGCAGTCATATGAAACTGTAAATAGTGTACTTTGATGTTGTAGTAATGCATTTAAGCAAATTGCCCTATTGTTTATACCTCAGGAGCTGCTAACTAATGCACATTTTAAACCTTCATTCAAACATATGAGCATTATTTGTAATTTTTCTCTTGTTGCTCTCAGCTGCACAACTGGGACCCTACATTAGATAACCCCTATCGGGGTTTGGTTATATGGCCTGTACCTGAGAACATTGAAATCAACGTGACACTCTTCAAAGACACCAAACTCCGTCAGTATGAGGAAAAGGAATGGACTTTTGTAGTGGAGGATGTAAGTACTTCAAGTAGTAACTCATAATTTTAGCACAATTTGTGGCTTAGGTGCATGAATCTTTAAACATGCTTTTTAAAACTGATTCAATGAGCAAATCGTGATTTAATCAATCTTAATCATGTTCTGTGAAGCGCAAAAAGCTTATACAGTGTTGATGCTGTGTGGTTTGATAAATGGCTTTTAAGTGCTCTATCGAGTGGTCGATATAATTATTAGATTGGATCTTCTTGATCATCATTATTGCTGATGTTCATTCTGTCTTCCGTTTCCCTTGCTGTGACTGGGATACTGAAGAAGAGACCAACCGTTAACTGCATGGGTCGTATGAGGCGACAAAGCAAAAACTGAAGAAGGCAACAGGAAACTACCTCAGACGCCTATTTTTTCTCAAGCCATAGGTTACATAAGACATATTATTTTGAAAATGGATTAACTTGTTGACCTATGGAGTGCTCTATATGGAGCGTGAAAGCAGACTCTGAATATGAAGATATACCTTGGATCTGCCACTTAGCAGAGCACGAGAGAGAGAGAGAGAAAACACAAGACTAAGCACAGTGGATCGGCTAAAGTTTGTGTGATAGGTTGATATGACTTGATGTGATCTGTTCTACAAAGCGTTGTTAGTAATAAGCTATAGCCATGTCAAACGCTTTGTAATTTTTTGAACTGGTTTTCTTGAGTTTTGATATTTATATAGATTATATAGATTATTATATAGACTGGAAAGTAACATTAATCTCTGGCACACCATGCACATAACTAGTGATTTAAACAGATGTGAACCAATCTGAACAGCTACCATTAGTAGGGCATGCTATGGTGTATAAAATATTTGTTAAATTCTTCCGCAATGTCACTGTTATTTCTAATAATACCATAACTAATATGGCAATTGATTAAATTATTCAGAATTCTCTAAATGTTCTTAATTGAATTAACTCTTATGTCTAGTGTATTCCAATGATATTTTTACGGAAATTATTTATATCTTTATCAAGTATTTTCCGGTATTTCAGATAATTTGGTTTCATCCGGAAATGGATCTTTAAGTCCATTCGGTCTGTTTATCACTATGTTAGAACTTCAATATTTTGTTATAATTGACTTAAGTCACCAAGACGGAAAAATATCCTGACTTATAAATCTGTTCATATGGACCAGTATCCTACTCGCGCTGAGGTCACCATCATGCTCGTTGTTGTCATAGACTCTCTCTCTCTCTTAGTTACACTGCCTACTGGCAGGTCCATAGTATATAACGCCTTCACTCATCTCTATCTACCGTCTTTCTATTATGTCCACATACGAGTGGGTCTTTAAATTATTTGTAACATTTCTTGTGATATACCATTATTCTTGGGGATTCTGCTTTTGATGAGGCGCCCTATGCCTTCCTCAGTTTCAGTTAACATTTACTGGACAGGGGCGTCAATCCCTGAGAAAACAATCCTGTTTACTCATACAATCCTGTTTACCCATAGACTAAAATAGTATTAATTGTTGTTGTTGTTGTTGTTGGTCTAGGTCGACAAGAAGGGCAAGAGGAAAGCTTTGGCGAGCAAATCGATCAACATGGGTCAATACGCCACCGCTCTTCCCTCTCAAACAGATCTCACGTTGAACTTTAAGTGCACTTCTTCCAAGGTCGTATCAGTCAAGTTACATCTCACCCTCTCATCTCTCTTCCTGAGGGAGGGCAACGCCACGTTAGTAGAACAGCCTTTGCTTGTTGAGCCTAGCTGTTGGTCTGTTGGTAAAGTTATCCATCTGCGGCTTAATAGCTGCAAGGTTCAAATCTAAGGCTCTTCCGTCACTAAGCTTTCTCGACAAGAAACTGACTTTAAAAGTAACTTATGCGTTTATGGAATAGTTAAGGTGTATAGGAGATATTATACCAGTAATATAAATATTCTCTTGAGTAAGTACATTCTAAGTACATTCTAGAGATGCATGTGCTGCATTTTGATGCCCCATCAGCGTTCGATGAAATGACAGGCCTAATTGTCATCAATTCTATGTTATATCTTTGGAGTCTTTGTTACCATAGCAAGTTAGCAGTAGATATGGAAACATATGTAGATAAATTATTCGCTAGTAGATGACGTGCCAGTTTTCTGAAGGACTGCTAGCTTGCTCATTAGCTGATGAAAATAAACTATTTGCTCTCTGAGGCGTTTACGTTAGATTGAGAGGATAGATTTTAACAATTTTACTTCACTAATTTTTTGCTAATTGAGTGATGAATGTACGGTTTGAGTGGCTAATAGATTTATTTATTAATTGATTGGCTAATTGATTGATTTATTAATTGATTCATTCATTGTTTCTTGAATTATTGATTGGTCGGTCAATTCGTTCATGAATCAGTTGATTGGCTGATAGATTACTTGATTGATTGATTGAATTATGAATTGCAAAGATCATGTTACTCATTGTGAAGCAAGTTAGGAGAATATTGATTTATTACTGGACTATTGATTGATTGATTGATAGATTGATTGATTGATTTTTTGACTGATTGACTTATCTACTACTTGATTACTGGACAGAGATGAGGACATGCGCAGTGAAGCTAGTCGGATGGATGTTGGTGACGTCCTTGATTTTGATGACGAGGAGGGAGAGGGAGACTCAGTGGAGGGGAGGGGAGTGGCGTCCTCGTCGTTTAGCAACCTCGTCAACGAGATAGACAGCTTTACCAAGTCTGCAGAAGATTCTGGTATTGATTGTTTATTTCACCATCATCATTATCATCATCATCATAATCATGATCATCATCATCAACATCATCGTCATCATCGTGTTCCCTTAAATTCATGTTTAGCTAGGGATGTCTGCCTGGTTGTATATTTGAAAAAATATTTTAATCAACCCACAAAATATATTTAACTGCAAAGCAGGTGGCAAAAGAACAGTGATAAGACATAAAAGAAGATGGAAAGACTGCCACAAAGAAGAACTGAAGGCTGGTGGAATTAGCATTTATGAGAGAACAGCAAGAAAAAGTATGAACATCGAGGAAATGGCGAAGAATAGAACCTTGTGGAGGAACATCCTAGAGAAATATTTGATTGAAACCATCACTAGGATGATCACATGACATGATCACGTGACTTCTGTAATATAAACATAATAATATATAAAAATGTAATACAATAATGTAATATAATATACGGACAAATAGAAACATATTAGGATAATCTTCATGATGTTTGAGGTATATAAAAGGTATATATAAATTATCTTAATATCTTTTTTGAAGCGCTTTGTCATTGTTTTGTATTTGATACATATACTAAATCTGTGACATGATTATCTATGTCTATGACTGTAGATCGGGAGTTGCAGGATTCAGATCCTAAAATCATATACTACTTGTAGCTCTAAACTAAAGACAAAACTATCATTAAACTATGTTTTAGTTTTTGGCCTCTGTTGAACTTTGTATTTTATTGATTAATTTCTTGACAGGTTGGTCATTGATAGTTGATACTCCTATTGGTTTCTGAAGTGGTTAAGTTATTTGTTTGATTTATGGACCAACTGACAGATTGATTAATTGAAGGATCGATCGATTAATTGATTTATCTATTGTAACAATTGCTTGATTGATTGATTGACCAGATATAGTATTTGAGAAGGTGAGAGTTAGGAAGACTAGACAAGGATTAACTGATAAAGATCGAGACTCGTCGGGTGATTCGTACGACTCGAAGCTGAATCCTTTTAGCGGTGATCAGCCTGATAGCGGCAAATCCCCGTTGAGTGTTGGGCAACAACAACAACAGTCTTCATGTTCTAGAACAACAGCGGCACACGGGGAGCTGACCTCGCAGTCGAACACTATTAAATCCGGTTAGAGCAATAGAGTATAATAATAATAATAATAATAATAATAATAACATGACTTTGCACAGATTTAATGCAGTCTGCTTTAGCAATTCTTTTGAGCCGATTGATGACCTCGAGTAGCCGAGCGGCGATTCAGCACGTATTGCTTGAATCGTTTTTATCAAACCTCAGGTTCTTTACACCGGGGTAAAAAATAAAATAAATAATAATAATAATAATAAAGGTTTAACGTCCGTTTCCTCATCCAGGGATGATATCAAGAATGTCCCCAACAGCACACCAATACAGATCAATTCACCAGACCAATCTGCAAAAGAAATGTATAATGCAACACATAATGAAGTTGATATTGATATTTGATATTGTAGTGATTTCTGCTATATGCATTTTATTGTAAAGTGTTTGTTTTACCATAACTGTTGTAAAGTATATAGATGACTTAGCATGATATACTCCATTAAACATTAAACACGTTATAGTAATTAAGTAATTCTGTGCAGCTAAATTCCTTATTTTATTTGTTGTTGTGGCAGCGATAGTCGATTTGCTAAAGGAGGTAGTAAATAGATTGTGATGATTTAACCTAATGGTTATAGGAAACTCAGTGCTTTGTTAGTGCATACATCTCTCTCTCTCTTGCACTGCCCACTGGCAGGTCCATGGTACATAACGCCTTCACTCTTCTCTGTCTTCCGCCTTCCTCTTCATTTCCACATACGAGTGGGTCTTTAAATCATATAACTTACCTAATCTCGGCCTGCCCCTGCCTCTTTTTCCTTCCTTTCTACCTTCTAGTGCATACATAAGCTGATTTAAATTATTGTGGAGCAGTTGCATGACATGGGATTTCACTTGCCGATTCACTAGCTCATCATCATCCTCATCATCCTTCCTTGAATCCCAGTTTAACTAGGGTCGGGATACAAATAGACTGTCTCAA
This sequence comes from Enchytraeus crypticus, assembly GCA_905160935.1. NCBI lineage: Eukaryota > Metazoa > Annelida > Clitellata > Enchytraeida > Enchytraeidae > Enchytraeus > Enchytraeus crypticus. The sequence continues at coordinate 554,079 of CAJHZI010000247.1, read as the reverse complement.
ATCCTCTCTGTCCTACACCACACCACCAGCCAATCCCCTATTTGAGACTTCCATTCGTTAATATTTTTGTAGCAATTTCTGGGGCCTAGGCGCACACCAACCACACCAACCATGCCCTCTCTGACGTTGGTATGGATTTGATGCGTTGATAGCTAATGATATAAATATTTTGTAAGCTATTCAGTAAATAATTAGTTAAAAACAAAGCAGAATTGGGAGTATAGTCTTTTATGCAGCCTATACTATTCTGAGAACAACAAGTTCCTCACTACTGTATAATCTACGGATGATTAACTTATAATAATGTTAACTTGTAATAATATAATTATTAATTTTATGACTGCTTCATTCCTTCATTTACTCATTTATTCACTCACTCACTCACTCATTCATTCATTCACTCATTCATTCATTCACTCATTCATTCATTCATTCATTCATATATTCATTCATTCGTTCATCAATTGTTTTTAGTGATTGATATTTTCTGTTATCAGGTAAAGTTAGCCATGATAGCGGTATATCAGAGATGTCTTGGACTGATAAGAAATGTGGTGAGAAAGCGAGGGAGTTGAACGAGGGACAAGTGGTCAGTAGACCTGGTCAGTTGAAACTGGACATTACAGCTCAACCACCTTCCCGCAACAGTCAGGTAGTACTAGCTTTCATAATCCTTTCTGAGTCTGGAGATCTTGGGAATTATTTCCTCAAGTTACACATGATATTAGTTTCCCCGTGTTGTGCCCGGGTGTGGTTGGAACCACTGTAGAAGAGGGCAACCGTGAGCAAACTGCCGCGTGTACGTAAGAGGCGACTAAGACAGGTGTGAGGAAGGCAAAGGGGACCCACCTTAGCATGTAATTTTTTCCCAAGCTTTAAATGGCATACGCAACTAAACAATGTAATTGAAGGAAGAAAGCAAGGGAAATGAGATAGTGGAAGACCAAGAGGTGGGATGTTGGATAATCTGATAAGAAATTCATATATAGAGTTGAAAAGGAAAACTGAGAATAGAATTGGTTGGAAGAGTTATATGCCATGGACCTGCCTTTAGGCAGTGCACTAAATGAAGAAGACACATAATACAGCACATGATTACAGTTACACATGATATACCGCACATGATTACAGTTACACATGATATACCGCACATGATTACAGTTACTCATGATATACAGCACATGATTATAGGCTCCTTACTACAGTCTCTGTCTTTTTCATGTTTTTTTCTTGCCTCTTGATATGCAGCGATTACTAATAATCATGGAGATTGTAGCTAGGAGAGATTTAATGATAATATTTTAATACTCCGAGGATTTATTCGATTTTGTCAACATCAGGTATTTCTAGTTTGGACATCAATGCGCTAAACTCCCCCTCCCCCTCAATAGAGTGAGAATGGATCAAGTAAAAAGAAATAGGCCGCGTTCTACATTCAAGAGTTTAACGTCACAGTTACTGATTCCGATTGTAAACATATCGTTTACAATCGGATTTCGGAAATTGGAATGGAAACTTTGCTGACATTTGAAGCAATTAAAGCAGATATTTCTAGCTTCCAAATCCTTCATGATAGGACAGGACTTACGAGGAGAGAGAGACAGACAGACAGACAGAGAGAGAGAGAGAGAGAGAGAGAGAGAGAGAGAGAGAGAGAGAGAGACAGAAAGAGACAGGCAGAGAGAGAGAGATAGAGAGAGAGAGAAGGGTGAGAGCGATAAGGGTTAGAGAGAAGAGGGCGAGTGAAAGAGGGTGATAGAAAGAGCGAGAAAGAGTGAGAAGGTTGAGAGATAGAAGAATGCGAAAGAGAACAGAGAGAGAAGAGGGCGAAAAAAGAGAGAGAGGGAGGGAGAAGAACGAGAGGGAAGGCGTATTAAGCTTTGATTCGATGTATCGCTGCTTTAGTCAGTTAATATAGGCCTAACGGTTGTCATGTTTTATGACATTGTATAATTCAGTCATAATCATAATCTATTAGCCGGAGACTATTTATTATTTGCACGGTAATATTGACGCACGGTATTAAGTTCCTTGTGATATGATGAACTCAGGCGCGACTAGAGCTCTGAGCCAGTGTATTAATCATTCCATCAAACCTTCTATTAATGTTTCTGATTGCACTTGTATCTATTTGTAGATGATGAATAATATAGTCACTTATGATTTGATGTCCACAATCTGCAATCCCCTATTGTAGACGTATAATGGATGTAAATTAATCAAAATTGGTGTTTTATTTATTTTATATTGGTTAATTAATTTGTATTCTAGTTTTGCTATATTTTAGCGTATTTATATTGTATGGATTATTGCATATATTGTATTATTGTATTATTGTATTAAAATGCTTTTTATGTGTGTTGCAATTATTAACCCCACTCATATTCGCAAAGATATAACTTACTCGTTTTTAACTTATTCAAACGAAATTTATCTATGTTGGGAAGAATTGCTGCTGGTCAAGAATTTGCTTCCTGTAGATTTCAAGAGCATCGGTCAACTCACTAGGACTTTATTGTAAAAACCATTTGTGTTCTCGGTTATAAAGACACAGTGAAGTGTACACTACTACAGTGTACACAGTGTAGTATGCATTGTATTTTTGTTGCAGTTGCTGCATGGTATCAAGTCCCCTGTAACAGAGTGCGTGCAGACTCCTACAGTGGATTTACTGGAATGGTGCAAAGAGGTCACAGAAGGTTACAAAGGAGTCAAGGTCACTAACATGACGACTTCGTGGCGGAATGGGCTGGCGTTCTGTGCGCTGATACATCATTTTAGACCTGATCTTATGTGAGAACATCCTCATCATCTCTTTATTATGTGCTCTGATTTGTATCCCGTAGTTCATCATTTTAGACCTGATCTTATAAAAAATTAACATTAAAAATAATGTAAACTAAATTTCACTGTGGTAAAATAGTAGAACAGTTCAGAATTGAATATGCTTTAAACTTGTTATCAGAATTACACAATGTACTTTCAACTTGTTATCAGAATTACAATATGCTTTAAACTTGTTCTCACAATTGGAACCTCCAATTCAATGCAGCGATTAAGAGTTTGTTGAAGTAGATATATGCTATTTTTCTATGTCTTCTATATGCTATATTTATATGTTTGTTGTTTTTTTAGAAACTATTCGTCTCTCAGTTCTCATGACATCAAGGGAAATAATAAACTGGTTAGTACTTAGTGCGTTGTGAATAAATAGAAGGTTTAAAATTTTCTTTATCAGATCTTATCTATTTCGGTCTCTGATGCTGAAATATGTGTCCGAATTAATATGTGTGTTAATTAATATATGTTTAATTAATACATTAATTAAAGACTAGTGTTCTATTACTAATTTAATGCATCTTACATCTGATGTTGATCACCGAACGGGCACTCTTTAGGAACTTTTTTATTTCTCTTCGCGCATTTTTTTCTTCAAACCGTTTGGGTGAATCGATTTGTATGGACATGTTATGGGGGACGTCCGTGATATCATCACCTTATGAGGAATTTGACGTTAAACCTCTACTATTATTATTATTATTTTGCTAATATTTTTATTTTTACTATTGAAGAACTAAGGTCCAAACTAACGCCAGAAAAGGCATTCGTTTGGTGAGCGCCTAGACTCGAGAAATTGTTACAAAATTTTCCAATACGATTGGAAGAGATTATATAGGATTGACGGATGATATGGTTTGGAACAGAGAGGAGCGGAGGAGGCCTATTCGTATCCCAACCCTAGTCTAGTTGGTAATAAAGGGAAGATGAAGATGATGAAAACTATTAGTAATAGTAGCATTTTCAAACCTCTGAATATACTGACATATACTGGGAAATTTTTTGTTAAAGCAAAAAGCTGGTAAAGATAAGGTTAACGTCAGTTTCCTCACTCGAAAGCGATGTCATTTACGTATAAAATTTGCACGCTATAGTTTCTGTCCCGGAGAAGTCGTGGGTGTTAGTAAAGATTTAAAATTTCATGGCTAGTCGAGTAATAAATACCCATGATGTACTTGACAGGCTTTTGACACAGCAGAAAGTCTCGGCATACCGAAGCTTCTAGATCCGGCGGATATGGTATTACTAACAGTCCCGGATAAGCTAAGTGTCATGACCTATTTGTACCAGCTGCAGGCCTACTTCACTGGCCACTCCCTTCACATACATCAGCTCGGCGCCTCGACCAATGAGAGCGTTTATGCTTTCAGCATGGGCGGGGCCGACGAGGATGACCAAGGCGTAGAAGAGAGAACAGGAAGCAGGCCTTTCAGGTATGCCGGATGAACAAAATAAAATACGACGTTCTTCTTAACGTAGGATGGTGACATCGCTGTCACAAGTATTTAGTGTCAGTCTATCAATTAAAATACTAAAATATGCATTCTGTGAAAATGATTTTATTTTAATGTACTTGATTAATAATAATAATAATAAAAATAATAATAATGGCTAATGCGGCTTCCCAGAATGCAGAGGAATTATTTTAATCGCTTTATTTTTAAAACTTTTATTAAATAAAGTCTCTTTTTCTTATTTTTTTAGCCCAGGACCCTATACAACCCAGGGCAAAATTAAAATTTAAAGAATGATAATAATAATAATAATAATAATAATAGTAAGTATATTTCTAAAGCGTCACTCTATGCTAAATGCCAAAGTAGTGCGTGTTGTTTAATCATTAAATTAAATTATTGATTAAAAACAACATTACTAAATTAAATATGAAATAATTTAAAGAAATTATTGATTTATTTCATAATTTTTGTTGAATTAACTGATTGATTGGTACGTGTATTTGTTTTACAGACAGCCCGGTGTAGAGTCAGTGAATGCATCGACTAAACCTGCCGACATCAGTTGTAGCAAAGATGAGCAGAGAGTTAGAGATACTGGTTCACCAGCTAGGGTATGTAAATTATGTGTCTATCTAATAATTATACGTTTATTATCGTTATCATAAAGCAAGAAAAGACTATTACTACTATTTTATATCACCCATGTTGTGTCCGGATGGCTGAAGAATAGACCAACCGTGGACCGAACGTGGTAAAAGGCGACAAAGCACATCCAAACCAATGTCGGAAACGTCAGAAAGGGCTTTCGTTTGGTGAGGGGTTCATCTGTTGTTACATATTCTGTATATTTTTGAAAATCTCACAGAACTCCAAGATACCCGCTGATAAACCAGATGGAGCTGCTCTACACAACGGTCATCCAAGGCAAACATCTCCTAACATTGCTAGACAAGCCTACCCTACATCACCTACCTCTCCTACTGGCGCAAGACTAATCCGTGATGATCTACCTTCGCCATCCAGTAGCGCTGCTGAAACATCCGCGGTAAGTCATTGGACTGAAGCGGTGTCTTGTCGACAACTGATCAGTACGTGCAGGGTTCAATTCCATTGCTCTCCTCGTCACTGACCTACTGTCGAGCAGAAAACTGACGTTAAACTTGGATTAAGCTTTAGCGTTAAAGTTGTTCTGGGTCGGCGGTTCAGCGGATATATGTATGTGTGTCAGTATTTGATTTGCTCTCTAAATCAGCAAGACGTGGCTTAAAGTATGAAATACTCCTTAAAAGATTCGAGACTTAGATAGAGAGAAAGAGAGAGAAAGAGGGATAGGAGAAAGAAAGGGAATCATATAAGAGTCAATCTTCTTTTAGATTTGGTATTTCCGCTTTTAACTTTACTCTCTAATAGTTACTTTTAGATTAACGAAGGCATCGTTGTTGATGCTGCCAGATCACTAGGTTTATGATTAGCTTAATGTGTTGGGTTCATCTGCTAAAATCGTAATTGACATCAATGGCATAATGTTTAACAATTCTTTTGTCAAGAAATATTAGAAGTTTGTTCAGGGCCTACGGTTTCTTACGTCTATCATTTCAAACTACACAATGAAAATCTAACCAACTTTCTTAACTGAATTGATAAGACTGCCAAGTTGTTCTCAGCTGTGTCCCATAATCAGTTTTAAAGTAATTTTTTTCTCTTGAAAGTGTGTCAGTGAAACGTGATCTGTAGTTTTGCATCTCGCTCCCTCTAATCCACAGCCGGGAACCCTACTGACCTAGCCACTGACTCATCCCCTATCATGTTGCATCTAACTATCAATATACTTGATTGTGCGTACTTCTGGGCTTCAATAACTATAATAATAATAACAACAACAATTAGAGTGCTACAGTCATCAAGAACAACATCGAGCATTATTGAGACAAATAAGCCGGCGAGCAAAAGATGGTCCAAAAACGGTGCAAATTCCAAAATTCAGAAAATCAGACAGAAGTTCAGACCTGCCGTCCTACAGAACATTGCCTAGATGTCGGTTATTTAGGCGGGATTTAGCGCACATGGTTTAGTTGAGCGTTAATAATCATAGTTAAGCTGCATCGGCCTCGGTTAGTACTTTGTGGGTGACCACCTTGGAAGACCGAGTATTGACAGCTTCGAAGGAAAAAATCCCAGGGTGATGGAAGGTTATTCTTAAATTGGCTCCGGCTGCAATTGATGCGCCTTCAAAAGGCAAAGATTACTAATAACGATGGAGAGGAAGGAGGAAATAGGCCTTAAACAAGCATCTGTGTTTCCTGACCCAGTGTGCCGTTATGTATTGTGTGTGTATTTATTGTTCAGGGTTTATCCCGCCATGAGGAATTGAAGGAGAGAGCGAGGCAGATGCTGGAGAGAGCTCGTCAAGAGTCGACGAAGAGCCGTCCTTCTGCTGACTCTCACAGCCAATCAGCTGCTTCCTTACAACCGTTATCTCCTTCTGAAGTTAGTAGCTTTAATTGCATTTATAATATGACTTTCACAGCCAATTGTAGCAGAGTTCAGCTCTCCCCTCTTGTTGTTGCTGTCCTCTGCCTTTCTATCTTTAGACAGTGTCCTCTGTGTTCTCTCTCCTATAGGCGGGAACCTAGCCTGATGTGTATCTCTCCGCTTACGATAGGCACTTTTGTGTGGACTCTTCGAGTGTTCGGTTCTCGGCCTGTGACTCTCTTCGACCGCCTTCGTCTCTTGCTTTCTATTGTTGGAGCTTCCTCTTGCTTCCTACCTCAAGCTAAGTCGCTTTCTATTATTGTTTTTCATTACATTGCATTCACTGTGTTTGTGTATAATACATTTTTACATCTCACTTCAGTACGGTTTGTTCAGTCTTGTCATTTATAGGCATCTTAGAGTACTATCACAGAAGTCACCTAAAATCATACCTCTAGCCAACGTTTTGTCGTGTACCACCCGCGGTCACGCGCTGCCACACAATCAACTGCTTCCTTACAACCATTATCTCCATTATCTCCTACTGAAGTTAGTAGCTTTAACTGTTTTTATAAGATGACTTTTACAGCCAATTAGCTGCTTCCTTACAACCATTATCTCCTACTGAAGTTTGTAACTTTAAATGCATTTTATAATATGACTTTCACGGCCAATCAGCTGCTTCCTTACAACCAGTATCTCCTACTGAAGTTAGTAGCTTTAACTGTGTTTTCATAATATGACTTCCACAGCCAATCCGCTGCTCCCTTACAACCACTATCTCATACTGAAGTTAGTAGCTCTATCTGTATTTTATAATATGACTTTCACAGCCAATCATCTGCTTCCTTACAACCATTATCTCCTGCTGAAGTAGTTGATACTTTAGCTGTTGTTTATAATATGACTTTCACGGCAATCAGCTGCTTCCTTACAACCATTATCTCCTACTGAAGCTAGTAGCTTTAACTGTATTTTATAATATTACTCTCACAGCCAATCAGCTGCTTCCTTACATCCTTTGTCTCCTATTGAAGTCTGTAACTTTAACTGTATTTTATTATATGATTTCATAACCAGCCGATCAGTAGCTACCTTTCTTCCGCTATTTCGTACTGAAGTAGCTACAGTTGTGTTTATAATTTGATTCTAATATAAGTTCAACTATCTAATGTTAGTTGCTTTAACTATTTTGATAGTTTGACTTTTTCAGCGCTTCAACTACTCCTTATATTCATTTTCCTTTTTTTTGTTAGTAATTTTAAATAACTTGTGAAAGAAATTTTAGCTATTTAATTGATATTTTGTCTTCCTTATTTTAGATTTAAAATTTTGCAAGTCAGTTCATTGGTGATTTAATTTAAATGTGTTGCGCTGTTAAATCGCTTATATTGAAGTTATGTGACGTAAAGTTTCAGTTTTCAGTGTTGTTTTCTGCATCCCCTCTGTTTATTTGATATTTTACTGTTGACTGTTGTTGTTGTTGTTGATGATAGGAAGCGAGACAAAGTCAGTTGAGAGAGCAGGCTCGTAAGCTGATAACTGAGGCTAAAGGTTCCAGCAGGGGTAGCACTGCAGAAGTACCACAGCATGGTAACACTGTCGTGATAACTTCTTCCGGTGTTCAGACAAATGTTCCTAGTCAATCTGCTGCAGGTACGTGTGTTATATACTGCTGTGTATGACCGGGATTGTTTTGGTTGTTTTTTCTTAACTGTGATGTATAGTGACGTAATTTTTGTGTTTATGGGACGTGATATTGACCAACGTGTCATTGTGTCGTGATAGTGATTTAATTAAGTGTACTTGTGTCGTGATAGTGATTTAATTAAGTGTACTTGTGTTGTGATAGTGATTTAATTAAGTGTACTTGTGTCGTGATAGTGATTTAATTAAGTGTACTTGTGTTGTGATAGTGATTTAATTAAGTGTACTTGTGTTGTGATAGTGATTTAATTAAGTGTACTTGTGTTGTGATAGTGATTTAATTAAGTGTACTTGTGTTGTGATAGTGATTTAATTAAGTGTACTTGTGTTGTGATAGTGATTTAATTAAGTGTACTTGTGTTGTGATAGTGATTTAATTAAGTGTACTTGTGTTGTGATAGTGATTTAATTAAGTGTACTTGTGTTGTGATAGTGATTTAATTAAGTGTACTTGTGTTGTGATAGTGATTTAATTAAGTGTACTTGTGTTGTGATAGTGATTTAATTTTAAGTGTAGTTGTGTCGTGATAGTGATTTAAATAAGTGTACTTGTGTCGTGAGTGATTTAATTAAGTGTACTTGTGTGGTGATAGTGATTTAGCTAAGAAGTGTCATTTTGTGTCGTGATAGTGAATATGGATGCATTTCAATAAAGTAAAGGTGACGTCTTAAGCGTCACTGTGACGTGAGGATGACGTCATTGTTACTCTTTTCTGTTATAAATAAATATAAGGAATGAGTTGGTACTTGTTCCATTTAAATGAATACTGTGTAATTTAGTCGCAAAAGAAAATTGAGAGATATTACAACAGAATCCAAAATGCTGCGAGAATAAGAAATCCTTTAAACGTGATAAAGACACGTCGTTAGCTATTGGGCTTGCTTCATATGTCGATTGCAGCAGAAATACCTGAATAGTGAGCATGAGATGATGCTTTGTAGCCTAAACTTACCTGTAATTAATTATGAAGCACATGATGATGGAGTAGATTATATTTAAGAAATCTATTATTATGGTGCAGTTTATTATGGGAATCGATTAAATTCAGTTAATTATTTTAAAAATTGTGTTATAATTTTTGATAGTAGTTAAATAATACATTCTCTCACATTCGATGTTTTGAGAATGTGGATATTATATAGCATATTTTTATGTTAATATTTTATACTAGTACTACACTGTAGTGATTTTGTGCATTGTAAAGCGTCTAGGCGTTCCTGCCTCATTTGAATAGTGCAGTCTTTGTCTTAATTTGATGAAGCTTTTTGTTGTCTAAACTAACCTATGCTATACAGTATATAAACGTCAGGAAATGTTGAAAGTTATGTAATGTCTTGTATTCTAGAATTCAAAATATTACATTACCTGTAATGTAAAATATTACTTTACCTGTAATGTAATATTTTAATTAATGTAGTTCTTGTATTGTAGGATACAAGATATTGCATTACCAATAATGTAATAACTTGTATTCTAGAATACAAGATATTACACTACCTGTAATGTAATATTTAGTTTATTCTAGAATACAGCTACTACATTACATCGTATGTAACATTTCATATCCTAGAAAAACATTGATATTTCTTATAATTGTGCTTTTTAGAAGAAATAATAAATAACCATAATAATAAAAATAAGTAAGAAAAGTATGATCCTTTTAAACTTACATATTACGTATGATTTTCATGTAACTAATTTTTAATTTTATCACATTTGATAGTTTACACTCAAATTTGGATGTTCTATATCGTTCTGCTCTTATTTCATGATCTTTAGGAAATCGTCGCATTCAGTTTTATGAGTTTAGGAAACCTCGACTCTCCAGTGGTGATTATTCCTCCCTTAGTGATGTTACTTTATTAGTAATGTATCTGGCCTTAAATATAGTCAAATTGTGCAGTAGAGACCATAGCATGGATTGGTTAAAATGTTTAGACTTATTTGAGTATTTTCTATTCAATTTACCCCAACCTAGCATGATCTATGTCAGATTTGAAGTTTAGAATTTTGTTTAGCTGGAAGTTTTTAAAATATAATTTATCCTTTTACTCGTGCAAGTTTATTCTTGCATGTCTTTGTTGCCATGTGTCAAAAATTAAACGATTAAAGCCCAACCGACTCCGGATGTGATTTTACCATTTATCCACTCGCTTCCATATTGCGACATCTGGATTCAGTACGGCCTCATCTTCATAAAAATATTTGCCTGCTTGATAATGGGATTAGGTCAGAGACTTTTAGGTTAGGGTTGGCTTATCCTTTGTCATTACCTAAAATAAGAGGCGTAATTTGGTTAAAAGCACTAAATGAAACCCCTATTTACATAAAAATTGTGCATAATTTATTTTAACATTATTTGTGTGATTTATATTACGAGTCGTATGTCATATTATTATGAACTTTAATTGCATATATTGTTTGTTTGCCTGCATGCCTTCCATCCTTATATGTCGGTTATGTTGCATGTGTAATATCGTTAGTTTCTAATTCTATAATTTTTTCAAAATAAGTTTGAAGATTTCTAGACCCACTTAAAGGACGCATTGACTTATTTGAATGCTATGTATTTGATTATATTTTTGGATTATTTAAAAGGAGATATTGATGCATAGTTGATTGCGTGAAATGCTTTTTACTATATTTTTATTATTGTGAAGCACTTCTAATATGGCTCATCTTTACGATTTATTTTATTATTGTTATTATTAGTATGTTATTATTATTATTTTTTGACTAATAATTTACGCTTCTTCGCGTGATCGTAAGACACACAGATTTCGAAATTAAAGAATACAATGAGAAACCACTTTGAGTGCCTTATTTTTAATGACTTCAGTTGCAGTTTACAGATTTAAAACTTCTGTATGTTTTGGAATTGTCATAGAAATTAAACTTGTGGGACAATTTTTAATTCTAAAATTTATTTTATTTTCGAGAAATGCTCTGTCGGACTTCTTTCATTACATATTGTTATCGAAAGGCCTACTATTAGAAAAGTATGAAATTTTTTCGTACATTTGATTTTTAAATAAGTGCAAAGCAACTGTTTGTTCTGTTAGTACTGCAGAGAAAATACCTGATCGTATGTAGTTCTTAGGTTCCCCAGCAATACACTTATGTCATTATAATATATGGTAAAATCTAATTTTTCTAAAGATTAGATTATATATAAAGATTAGTTTTGTGTATAGAAACAAGCAACGTGGTTTTATACGTATAGCCAGGAATTAGCAATGATACCTTTTGCCAATTACCCGGCCTTGAGCCATTAACATAAATGTTTATCTATTCCTTTCTTAATGATTTTCTGTAATCCTTTCGAGATCGAATTAAAATTGTTAAAGTATTTGATAGAGTGATAGATTATATGGTTGATCAGTTAAATGATTGATTGATCAGTTGATTGATTGTTTATTTCTTGGATTAATTGACTGCTTGATTGATTGATTTTTTTAATTAATTGATTTATTAAATTATTGATTGTTTGATTTCTTTATTCGTATATTGATTGAATAATTTTAGACTCGCAGCGCACGGATGGCGCGAATGGCTCGGGAGGAGTTGACGTTAAGATAAAGAGAGTAACTCTGAGGCGACCATCTTTAACACTTCCTGTTGTCAACAGCTGTGATGGTGATGATGGGCATCATTCCATGTCTTCGGAACTGTCTAATAATAATCCATTTCGACAGGTTATTATATTATCTATTATAACAGGTTACAATACATCTAGATAAATGATCGCATTGACTTTAGCTTTAACTAGTTAACTTTTAGCTCTCATTCACTAGTATCAAGGGTGTGTATTACCTCAACAGGCTAAAGATCAAATTAGCAGAGCATCATCCCTGACAACTAGTAGAGCTGCCAGCGTCTCGTTCCTCACTACAAGTGATACTCTCAGAGACTTCTTCCAGGAATCGACCAGGCAGCCTCCTGCATATGAAGTTAACTTGCTACTTACTCAACCATTGGACTCAGCCATTCAACCTGCTCATATCGATTTGTTGATTATTCATCACTTGTTTAAAGTCCCGGTGTTGTATCCGGGTTGTTTGAAGAATTGACCAATCGGTGACTGCACGTGTCGTAGAAGGCGACTAAAGCACTAAGATCCATACCAACGTCAGAAAGGGCATTCGGTTGGTGAGCGCCTAGGCTCCAGAAATTGCTACAAAAATGTAAACGAATGGAAGTCTCTAATTGGTGACTGGCTAGTGGTGTGGTGTAGGACGGAGAGGATTTGAGACAGTCTATTTGTATCCCGACCTTGGTTAAACTGGTAATCTAGGGAGGATGATGATGATGATGTTCAAAGTCTTAAAGATTATGGCGCTTGTTTAAGGTTTATGATAATGCCTTATACATCGCGTCAGTTCCTGTCACTGATTAACATCGCGAGCTCATAATATATTAATATATCAGATGTTTATGTATTCATTAATACTTTATTTATATGCTTGTCAGACGAGAGGAGCAACAACAACATCATCATATGATGATAACGCTAATCATCCTACATCATCACTGACATCGCCATTAGCTGAAGAAGTGAGTTATACCTGTTGTTCTTATCCGTTTATTAAAAGAGAATAATGCATTTTCAGAGCTGGTCAGACAATTCTGTCTGGGATTGGAATGTATGGTCTTTTGTTTAGGCAAATTGCTACTAGCTATGCCATCTGAAAATACATTGCAGCTTTTTGAAATGGTGTTGCAAAATTAATGTCTTCTTAGACTTTTTTTCTGGTCTGGTTTCTACAGTGGATTTTTTAAGTGATGTTAAATGTATTTGATTACATATTTTATACTTGGACAGATGTTTTCTCGCCCAGTGCTTTTCAATTTATCTTTAACTATGGTTGTGTTAATGATTCTGCTACTATACTATTTGCGTTGAATGATTATTTTATTTAAATGAATAAATTATTGATTGACTTTTTGATTGAGTGAGTGAGTGAGCGAGCCAGCGAATGATTGATTGATTGATTGATTGATCGGCTGATCAACTGATTGATTGATTGATTGACTGATTGATTGATTGACTAAGGTGAAGGGCACAAGCCACTATGTGCACAGTGAGATGGAAGCACTGGATAGAGAACAGAACCAGATTGATTGATTGATCGATTGATTGATTGATTGATTGACTAAGGTGAAGGACACCAGCCACTACGTGCACAGTGAGATGGAAGCCCTGGATAGAGAACAGAAGCAGATTGATTGATTGACTAAGGTGAAGGACACCAGTCACTACGTGCACAGTGAAATGGAAGCCCTGGACTGAGAACAGAACCAGATTGATTGATTGATTGATTGATTGATTGATTAAGGTGAAAGACACAAGCCACTACGTGCACAGTGAGATGGAAGCGCTGGACAGAGAACAGAACCAGATTGATATGAGAGCAGCGCAAGTCGAGCAGAGGCTGAGGCGCATCATGGACAAACCATGTACGTTATTTATATGTGTTCGATGTGCTCGATGTTGTCACTGATGATTGTAGCACTATAATTGTTGTTATTGTTATAATGACGTCTGTGTTACTATGACGTCTATGTTATTATGACGTCTGTGTTATTATGACGTCTTTGTTATTAGAACACTGTGTTATTATGATATCTGTGTTACTATGACGTCTATGTTATTATGATGTCTGTGTTATTATGACGTCTTTGTTATTATGAACTCTGTGTTATTATGACGTCTTCGTTACTATGACGTCTGTGTTATTATGACGTCTGTGTTATTATGACGTCTGTGTTATTATGACGACTGTGTTTTTGTGACGTCTGTGTTATTATGACGTCTGTGTTATTATGACGTCTGTGTTATTATGACGTCTGTGTTTTTGTGACGTCTGTGTTATTATGACGTCTGTGTTATTATGACGTCTGTGTTATTATGACGTCTTTGATATTATGACGATTTTGTCTTTTTTACACATCAGCACAATTGCATAATATGTACTGGATATAAATCAAACAATGGTCATTTCCATTTCCTTCGGCGGGCCACGGATTTGTTGGTGCAATTTTAAAAATTTAACCTTTCAACGTACTTATATTGTCAGTGGTAATTTAAAGTTCAGTCATAACTCTGTGTTATCTATATATGACATTGTGTTATCAATGTATGATACTGTGTTATCAGTGTATAATACTGTGTTATCAATGTATGATACTGTGTTATCAGTGTATAATACTGTGTTATCAGTGTATGATACTGTGTTATCAGTGTATGATACTGTTTATCAGTGTATGATATGGTGTTATCAGTGTTTAAGGAGGAGGAGGAAAGTCTGATGCAGGAATGGTTTGTGCTCGTAAACAAGAAGAACGCTCTCATCAGACGACAGATGCAGCTCAACATTCTGTATGTGGCTCCATCTTATATCTCTTCTCTCGTTCTTCATGATTAACAATGTTCTTAGTTCTTTAGCAGCAAGTGATAGTAAATGATAAATAACAAAATCAACTTTATGGGGCGTCAATTAGCTCACCTCTTATCATTCTGCTTCTGGCTTTAGATCTGAATGCTTTTCAGCAAATGATAATAACGCTAATTGACAAATCAGTATAATGTATATGGATTCATATTTAGATTTATTGCCATTTTAAATAAATAAGTCATAGAGCGTCCTTGAAATTTGTTCTTTTAATTATCTTTTGATATGGCGATTTAGACTTGTATTTACAGTGGACACCTTTCCACAATTGATTAAAAAATATTGGCTGGACATTTAGCCAGTTTAACGTTTTATGTAGGATACTATTTTATAGAGGTAAACTTTTCAAAGGCCCATTGGCCTAAAATTGAAGATAATTGCCAAAATAATATAATGCCCGTTTATGTCAATGATATATGACACAAAGTAGAAATCTTACATTCATGTAGTTAGGCAAATAATATAAAAATTCCTAAGTCTCTGTTTCACGGCAAAGCTTGCTGGCGATACATATATTCCTGACTGTTATTGTATGTTGTCACTGCAATAGAAGATGTATTAAAATCGTATGTAGGATAATGTTTTGTATACAATGTATACAATAGAAAATCTTTTCAAAACTGCATTAGCCACAAATTGATGTACAGTAAATTGCCAAAATAACATAGTATCCGTTTAAGTCAATGATATCTTAGACAACACAGAAATCTTAAATAATAATTCCAAAGACTTTGTCTTACGATAAAGCTTGTTAGAAATACTGTGCAATTATTGGATGTTGACTGTGAAATAAAAGATGTTTTGAATATGGGTACTGTTTTCTAAAAGTTTTCGAGAATGTGGAAATTCACTCATTGCGCAACAATAGCAGTAATGTGTAAGGTTTGTGTAGGATTTGTGTAAGGTCTCTTTGACATAGAACTGATTAGAAGGGTAACGAATTGAGATGAGTGTTTATGTGACTATTTGATTTTTGTCATAGAGAGAAAGAAGATGATCTGGAGAAAAGATTTGAACTTTTGAATCGTGAACTGAGGCAATCTATGGACATAGATGGTATAAATTAATTACTTACTTTAATAAATATTTAATTACTCTAGCGTAATTTCCAGCTCTTCACTCCACACTCTCTTTAGATGAGAATGTAGTAAAGAGAGTTTGGAAAGAAGCGCTTGATGTTAAGCTAGAGAGAGGTAGATCACAATTGACGTGGGATGCGGTAATTAAGCAGGACATGAAAAATAGGTGATTGACTGATGATATGGTGTGGGACAGGGAGGACTAGAGAAAGTCTATTCATATCCCGACCCTGGTTAAACTGGGATTTAAGGGAAGATGATGATGATGAATAAATATTTAATAAGATCTCAGGTACTAATTATGTACCGTCACTGTGACGTGTATCTATTATTATTTTTCAGTTTGAGTGGCTATAACGTTAAGTGTAGTTAAGTGCTTCCATGTCATTAGGTCACTTAACCGCCTGCCTAATGACCAAATGGTTAGTCTATTTTTGCATTGGCTGGAACCACTGGCGATGTCGGTAAGATATTCGACCGCGGATCAGTATCTGTGGGGATCAATTCCTGGGCTCGCCCGTCACTGACATCTCTTTTGGGTGAGGAAACTGACTTTAGATTTTCTTAGTATATCAACAACTTGACAAAGATGATATTACTGGTATGTCTGCGGAATTGTAGAGAATGAAAAGACGGACGAGCAGAGAAAGCGAGAGAAGCTGTTGCTGGATGAACTCGTGAGCATCGTCAACAAGCGAGATGAGCTGGTTCAGCAGATTGACGAACAGGAGATTGGGTGCGTATCAGTTGTTGTTGTTGATGTTGTTGTTGTTGTTGTTGCTGCTGTTGCTGTTGTTGTTGAGCAGATTGATGAACAGGAGATTGGGTGTGTATCAGTTGTTGTTGTTGTTGTTCAGCAGATTGACAAAGTACGTTTAACATACATTTTGTATTTGCTTATCTAATGTATAATACTCTTTTCTATCAATTCTATATATATTTGTCAACAATAGCATAAATTCATTGCAATATATTGCATATTGCTATTTTGTTATAGAATGGAGGAAGACGAAGCTCTTGAAAGGTCTGTGGACAGAAGTTTGCATGAGAAGAGTTACACTGGATCAGAATCCGACAAGTCCTGCTGCATTCAGTGATCTCTTCCCTCATTCCGCATTGTGCTTAGTCGTAGTTGCATCAAACGTTCTTCTCCAGTGTGTTAATAACGCATCAACAAAGCGGAAGTCATGTCGTAAATTTGTATAATTTTAAGTTAAATTTCTGAATGAAAATCTTATTGTATGATTGAATTTGCTGTGGATTTAATGAAAATAGTTATAGATTAACGATTAGTAAACTACGACGAAATCTTGCGTGAAGTAAAATAGAGTGTAATTATATATAAGTATAAACACTGCTCTGTAAATGAATGATTTAGAAAAAAATTGTGATTAAATTCATTCTTAGCACCGGAAACGTTCATCAAAAAACCTTTTAGTCACTCCCATTTCTTCTCTATGCATAATTATCTATGATAGTGCGACTATGCTACCTAACAAGAGCAGTGACAGTGTGCTTATACTATCTTTAACAGAGCATTGATATATGTATATTGTAAAGATTATTGTTAATCCGCAATGCTATGTAAATGAATTTATGAATAGTGAAATTGACAGTATGAAAAATATTGCACATCATTTAATGGTAATTTATAGTCTATATCTGGTCACTCGATTCTGTCTCTAAGTCTGACTGCTTTTTAAATATTTTTATCGTATTTCAGCTTCAATGATGTCAGCCGGTTGTTTGAATTGAAATATGCTGTGTTTTGATACTTCAGATTGTTAAAAGTAATTTAATTGCGAGCACTATTAACGTAAAAGTCTTTAGCGAATAAGGATCTTTTCTCAATCCATGTAAGTTAACCTTGTGTCAATGCAAAGGTCAATTACCACAGTAAGTTTATGAGCATTTATAAAAACTTGTGCACTCCTCTTTGCCCGTCTTGCCTATAGATTCCTTTCCCCAAGATCTGCGTATATTGTGTAGTAATATAACTCTGTGTGTTGTTATCTTGTAAATTTATTGTTAGGTGTGCTTGTTATATGTAAACAAGATTATGTGTATTAGTATTTATCGTGTCGATAGTATCGGATTGATATGGTATATCGATCGTATACATCAACACGTTGATCCCGTGTTAAAGGTTATGCTATTATCAAATCTCCGAGTATCCTGCAAGTTTAGATAACATGGCTCCTTAGATGATTTCCAGTGCAAGTCATCTCCAGCCTAGTCACCTCTTTACACAACCTACATGCGCACGGTTTATTTTACACTGGCCAGGATACTATGTGCACCCTGTGCAGAGTATTTCATAGTGTTTGGTCCTGTATTATTGTATGATGATGTACTAGAGCAATGCCATATTGTTCTGTATTTAAATATGTCAAATTCGACGTATACGCCATACTCAACTTATATTCTGTTAAAACTCTATTGTGTTATTAATTCTATACGACGTTGTATTTACCAATTAAAGTATACCTATGATGTTTCTGACATCTTCATCTAATAGTCAAAATAATCGCTAAATCCTCTTCACATGCCTTGCAATATTATTTCATGTTTTTTCAGTGTTTTGGAGATTTTTCTGTAGTCATAATAATATTTTTGTGCCAATTTAAATCAAAGCACGATTTGTACTGAATTAAGATCTTACAGACTGTCTTCCTCTAATAACTTACAACGTATTTTTGTCAAGATCTATTACTAGTCTCGTATATTTAGCATTTATGTTGAACTCTTCTCATTTGTTTCTAGTTAGGCAACTGATTTACGTTTGCAGTAGTGTGTACTATAGTATTTAATTTATAAATGCATTTTTTGTCCTAGTCTCTTGTCAATAGATTTGTCTATTCACGTGTGATAACGGTTTGGCTGGGGAAATGTATCTAAATTCTAATCGATTAAGATGGTAATTGTTTTGTATTATACTATGCTGCAGAAATAGCCTGTTGAATATTGTACAGTAGTTCTTGCTTGTCGTTGCTTAGCGCTGTCTACCATAAGTATAAGTTTAACTTGTATTCGTATTGCTCTACAAGACAGCTGTTACCATGCCTGTATTACTTTCTTTCTTGTAGAGACGTCCCTGACATTGCCTTATGTCGAGGAACCGGACTTTAACTTCTTATTGATTGATTGATTGATTGAATGATTGAATTGAATTGAATAATATTTATTTCACTTTAGGTTACATCATACGCAAGTAAAACATGAGATAAAGTGAAAAAGGACACAAAGGCCACGAAAGCACTGACATGTGCCCTAAACGAATATATCCAAAATAAACCATATAAAGTAGTTAAAATCTTACAGCAATTCAAGTCATTCGATCAATCCAGCATATTTCTACATGCTTTACAATACCTTTACACATTAGCATAAAATCATACAATAAAAATCTATTTTAAAAATAATTTAAAAACACTAAAATATACAGACGCTTAAATTTCTAGACAGGCCAATATTATTTTTATAGTACATGTATAACTAATCAGTAAAGAAATTAGAATGAGCATGCATTACAGTGCATAACGATAAATCTAGAAATATGTAATTTAGTTTAGTAATTTTATGTACTTGATTTAAAAATTAAGAACTTATTAAAATAAATATCTAGGAGTCGGCTTTTAAAAGATTTAACGTTATTTGCTTAAACAACACTATCCGGTAAGGAATTCCATGGTTCGCATACCCTGGAAGAAAAGAAATATTTGATTGATTGATTGTATTATAGTTTATTTATATTTTACCCTGTTGACAGTGCCGCCTAGGTAAGCTTATGAAAAGTCAATCCATCTTCGCTGTGCCAAACTATCAGAACTGTATAATAAAACGATTGAGACACGAGTTTGTTGTAATATTTATAGATAGTGGGATTAGGAGCTTTTAATTCAGTTCTACCTTAATTAAGCGTTCATGATGACGTTGGTTAATGTCGAATTTGAGATGTTACAGTTTGTTCTACAGTATGTAGATTATCGCTTCTTCAAAGCAAATATGAAGTATCACTTTTTCAAAGTGAATATTATACAGTGTTAATTTACTGATCCGCACGGTTAAGATAAACAGTAAATATATAGTCAGCTTCCAACTTTGTCCTATCATCTATTATAATCAGCATCTGGAATGGCCATATATATCTTGACATTTTTGTATATTTTAGAAATTTTAAACATAAAATATACTACTACTCTGATGTACTGAACGTCTTCTTACAGATTCGATGTATGATAATCAAGTTAATATTGTAGCTTTCATTCAAAGAATGCTCTCAACCATTTATCACATTTGTTATTTACGGAATGTTGATTTGACCTGAATATTCCTTTTAGATTAATATTTCTAGAATTGTATGATTTAATATTAATGTATTATATAGTAGCATTACTTTATTTGTAGTAATATTGATATATTATTTTCCAATACTGACTCCATTTAAACTGGGCTTTAAGGGATGATGATGATGATAATGATGAAATATGGTGATGAAGATGACGACGATGATGTATTATTTTGTAGCTTCTGCGTTTGTGTTGATGATTTAGTCGCCGTTATTACGTTCGTTGTTGTAAAGGCCTTATATGTTAATTGTTGACTGTTAGTTTTATAAGTTAGCAAACATAGGTTGTTAATATATCTCTAAAAGTTCAAATTAAACTTAATGACAGTATATTTTTGGTTTATATTCTGTCGTATCTTTTGTGGGAACATAAATTTAGGTTTCTAGTTAATCGTTTTGTTGTTGTTTCTAATTGTAACTCAGTAATTAAAAATAGAATAAAGTAAATAGAAGTTGAAAACTCAAATACGAAGTACATTTTCAATAAATTATTATTCCCGCCTATTTCTCCTTTGTGTACATTACATGATTCAAATTTTCGACTAATATTTTAGTTGTATATCACTCCAATTCATGTTGAATTTAATTCTTCTAATAGTTATTTTGGGTTACCATTTTATTCATGCATAGTTTAAATACACTGCTGTTTTACTTCTAAATTCTAATAATGTTTATTGCTCTATTAATCAATTGAGTTGAATAATCTAACAGTTTAGTTCATATAAATATTAAGTTAGATTGATCTAATAGCAACAAATGTTTCTGCTTACTATCTCTGCTGTGTTAGCTATAGGACATCTGCTATTTTTGCAGGTGTTTTATATGATGTCGAAATAATTGGCGAATTGGGTAGGATGCTCGACCGCGGACCAGCATGTGCGGGGATCAAATCTTGGTCTCGCCCGTCACTGACATCGCTTTCGAGTGAGGAAACTGACGTTAACCTTAGCTTACAGCTTTTTAATTTAATTATTTCATCTTATAATTTTATTTAACGTCCGCTTCTGCAAATGACGCACCTCTGTCTGTGCTAAAGCTATTGCAAGAACCTTGATTGTCAAACCAGGTCTGGTGGGACATACGAATCTTCTTATCTGTGAAGGCTGGCGATCGCTGCGTCGGATTAATCATAATAGAGGCTTAACGTGCGTTTTCTCGTTCAAGGATGATGTCAGGGACGTCAATATTAATGACAATTATTGCCGAGTTTCATCGCTCAGTTGGAGATAAGCATCGTAGTATCTCAGCTGTGTATACTACAAAAGCTGTACATTTATTATATGTGACTTACATGTAGATTTAAATGTTGTAATTTGATGCATTAAGCCTTTAATTAACGAAATTATATCCTTATGGCTGCTAATTAAGTAGAGACTTTTAAAGTAATGAATTTTGTAATTAATAATGTTGGTGTTGCTGTGTTACTCCTTATGCGTATAGTTAAATAAGTACTGACTGTGCTTTATGTTTCTTGTAAGTTTTGCTATGGCTATTAAAATTGTAGACTGTTTCTTTAATCTTAGCGAGAAAAATTGCGCAAGTTTTACCTCATTACTCTTTGAAATATAAGAAACTTTGTCAGGAATAAACCTTTTCGTTGTTTTTAAAATTATTTTTTTATTGTCTTCCATGGCCTCCTCCATCATTGCCTCAGCGTAAATGTTAAACAGCAGCGGCGAAATGCTGCAATCTTGTCTTCCTCCACGTCCTATTTCACCTTCTGAGTATTCTTGTTGGATTTTGATTACTGCTCTTTGATTCATGTACAAGTTCAAAATTTATATTTAACTAACGACGACTTACGTGCTACACGTAGGAAGTACATGAAGTCACAAGCGAGGAATGGGACCGGTTAGAATGGAGCACAATCTGATCACAAAGATCTCGAATAGATCAAGGAGTTGACTATATATAAGATTTCGAACAATTATTATTTGCAGTTTAATATATAAAAGTCTATTAGATAGTTATACACTGTATTTCCACGTGCTAATCGACTTCCAACACAGTTCCATTTAATACTGAACTCTTGATACCACGTAAGAACCGTGACAATACAAGGCTTGATTAGTTTGAAAAAGAGTGATATATAAAGTGTGCCTAATTCGCTAATTTGTTTATTTGTAATTTAACTGATCTATTTCTATAGATTAATTATTACTATCAAATTATAAAGATATCCTTTTTTATTTTACCAAACGGGATCAGAATTTCTAGAACAAAACTCCGGTGTGTTTATGTAAACTACCGAGTTAGACGAGACTGCCGAGCTGTTCAGAGAGGTTCCTTCAAAGATATATAATAAGATATAATAATAGAAATAGATATATATATATATAATATTATATATAATAAAGATATATAATATATAATATTAGAAATATATATATATATATATATATATATACAGTCTATATATATATAATAAAGATATATATATATATATATATATATATATATATATATATATATATATATATATATATATAAGAAGATATATATAGTAATGTATGGGTTCCTCAGATTCATTCATTGAGATTTAATGACAATGATTACTACTTGCTTCATATATGTTTGCTGTTTTTTATTTGTTTGTAGTTTTATTCAAATAAGGTTACACACTAGACAACCCTGTGTGAATGGATAAGATCCGACAACAACAACAACAGTGCCTAGGGGTCGCAAATTATAGACAATTCACTATTAAAAAGGAAAGACACTAAATCATGTTGATCTAGAACTGATGTAAGTTAACTCTAGCTCAATTTGAACCGATGCAAGACATTGCCCATATGTGTAAAACAATGGATGAGATTAGTGTTGCTGTTGATGGACTGTCGACATTCTCATGTGATTGTACTTCATCTGCTGCTCTGCCCTTTTTAAAATATAGCCTGCAATATATTTTTATATTAAATTCAGCATAATTTCAGCTTTCCGATAGAAGCAGCGTGTGTTGAATTTTATATTTTTTACCCAAGAGATTTATATTATCGAGACAATGATCGATATTATGGAGTGAAGCTACTGTAGCGAACTTGTTTCTGGAAACAGTGGCTCCTTGTTTAGAATTATTCGAGTGTGCTTGGGTATCCTAATGAACTTACAGAAAATGTAATATTGGCGCCAATTTATTATATTGGTTGGGTATGTCGAAACAATTAATAACTTTGGAATTTAATTCTTTGTTAGCTGCACGGATAACTTAGAAAAAAAGCCAATTTAACTTCAGTTTCCTCACTCGAAAGCGATGTCAGTGACGGGAGAGCCCAGGATTTGAAACCCGCACATATTTGCTGTGTATATATATATATATATATATATATATATAATATATATATATATATATGATATATATATATATATATCATATATATATATATATAATATATACAGTTTATATATTATATATCTGATAAAAGTATATGCAAAAATATGTCTTGTACATATATACATACATACATATATATATATATATATATATATATATATATATATATATATACACACACATATATATTATATATATGTATAGGCCTATACATGTATTTATATATATATATATTTATATACATGTGTATACAGTATATATATATGTATGTATATATGTGTATGAATATTTAGATGTATGTATATATATATGTATATATGTATGTATGTATGTATATATATATACATGTATATATATATATATATATATATATATATATATATATATATTCGTTTATTTATATATATATATATACCTATATTCATTTATATATTTATTTATTTCGATGGTGTTAGAACCAATCACAACGTTTTAAAGTAATTTATGTTAGTTTTAAATCAAAGAGTGTTTATGATTGGCTCTGCAGAATCTCTGCGTGATTTTAATCACATTGCAACTCATGCGCGAAGTTGTCAAATTATTATCAAGTTTGTTTCCAATTTACTCGTTCCATCATTCCTGCACTTTGTTCTCGATACTTTCTTAACTCAATGCATGGGTTAAGGGGCATCAGAACTTTGGGCCCTTGCTTCATTTTAATGTGACTGTACTCCGCAGAGTAAATTCGATATGACCAAACAAGCTTATAATTAATTATTAACACAAGTTCCGATGCTGTTGAAACACAAGCGAATGCTTTGAAAGCTTTGATGCCGTAATGATTGAAAAAATCATCCGACATGTACAACCGTAGTTTTATACAGTAAATGCATGAACTTTAGATACCTTTTATCTTAGCTTTGTGCATGAAATATATTATACGTTGGATAGCAATGTTCGTAAAATTT
Source organism: Enchytraeus crypticus (assembly GCA_905160935.1). NCBI lineage: Eukaryota > Metazoa > Annelida > Clitellata > Enchytraeida > Enchytraeidae > Enchytraeus > Enchytraeus crypticus. The sequence goes on along the minus strand of CAJHZI010000247.1, from coordinate 529,447 downwards.
TCGTATGATAAGCAAACCACAAATTCGAAAACCAATCAAAATTCTGCAGTTTTCTCTAATAAGTTATTGTCTTATGGAATTACACTGTAATAGATTAATAGACCTATTAACATTTATTAATCTTTGAGATATGAACTTTGAAACATTCTTCAGGTATGACTTTAATTAAAGCCTATTGCTTTTCAAAACATGCTTCAGAAAGTGACCATGTTTCTCCTTCTAATATTCAAAATATTAGAAACACTGCAAGATTTTTGAAGCTATGGTATGAATTGCGACTCTTTTGATGTTAACCTAACGTATCAAAAATGCACAAGAAATGTAATTATATTGAGGTTTGAAACAAAAATTTAAAAAGTCTTACAAATTACATTGCTGTCAGATATCTAATTTATTCTTTACATTTTCCAATAAAATTTATACAGCTGAATTCTCTTAAATCCCAGTTGAACTAGGGTCGGTATACGAATAGATTTTCTCCAGTCCTCTCTGTCCCACACTATATCATCAGTCAATCTCCTATTTTTATATAACACTCTAAATATAAAAATTAACTATTTTCTTCTTAGAGTTCTTTTAGGCGTCACTTTGTGACCACTAGAGCAGTTTCCAACATGCCGTGGACCTGCAAATAGGCAGTGTACTTTAGAGAGAGAGAGAGAGAGAACTGACCGTAAATGCATATATTCCGCCTTTTTCCTTTGCTGAAATTTCGCGCTCACTTGATATCTTTTAAAGGAGCTATGCATCATAAATTATCTCTGCCTTTGACAAAACCTTGAATCTTTTTAAGTGGCTTCTCTTTGCCTTCAGTTTCATCAGTACTATTTTATATTAAATGTGACACTAGATTTATTGCACGGCTTTCGGATCACATGCTTGGTAAGACTACTAGAATACGTGTAGTTAGGACACATTTTTAACAAGGATTATTTATAGATTCTAAAATATTTTAAGCATATCTTCAGTTTAAGATTTCCAGCTGTGCATGTAATAAATCATAAGTTTCTTATAAGTAATAAGTGCATTCCTTAAATTCAAGCAATTCAAAAATTAAATTGATTGATTATTTTCCAACAAAATAAAATTGCTCTAAACAGTGGCAAATTGTCTGTCTAGTAATTTAAAAATACATTAGTCAAATGAACGGGAGAGCGAGTCCATATATTATGCTGAACGAGTATGATGCAGATGAGCTAAAAATTTAAATATCTTAATAAACGCGCAAAAAATGTATAATCGATTACTTTTCTGTATTTCAAACATAACGTTGATTCCTTTAACTAGGATTTTTCTTTAATTGGTAAATAGTTTTTGTTAGCTCGCGTATGAAGGATTATGGACTGGTCAATTCTCAACAACAAAATCCTTTTGAATGAAGCTACATGTAGGTCTAGCTATTATTTCCAACACTTCGATTAGAATTATCCAAAATCTTCATCTTACAAGTTGCTAAACAAGAGTTGGCCAAGTAAAGTTAATAATACTACTAATCAGGCATACGTGTTTCCACTTCGCAATTCATCCGGTTTTTAATTACAATTAACTCGTTTCCTTCATCTGGAAGCCTTCTGCTTAAAGTAAATAAAGAAGCAGCAAGAATTTGCGATCTGTTAAAGACTTTATATTAGAATTAAACTCTCTCGTCAAAGAAAATCTTCACGCAGAAGATAACAGGACCTCGCGACCTATTCCAATAAATATCGAATGCTCTTGATTTGTATTTTGTGTTCTTTATTTGTATTTTGTATACCTTAATTATTTGTATTTTGTGTTCTTGATTTGTATTTTGTGTTCTTGATTTGTATTTCGTGTTCTTGATTTGTATTCTTATAACACTAGGCAGAAACTGCGAGTGCTACTAAACTGTTAATATCATCTACGTATCCTGTAGTTAAAAATTCAGTCGAATATTTCTTAGAGGCCTGGAGCAGCTCTTTAAGGCTATGCTAAGTGTCAATCGTTATAGTTTATTGCATATTTGAGCAGTCAATGCTTTCAACAATAGGGATTAGCATTATTATTTTCGCATTGTTAAAATATTGGATGGACAGGCCAATATAATTAATTTCGTTAAATAACAAGACTGAATCAAATAAAAAAGCGATTTGTCAACATTTTCTTCGTACTTTAGTTCTTTAATAATTATATTATTAATATCCACATTGAACAGATTTCGCGTAGTAATTAATCTTGGTAAGCTTAGACATCCATTGAAATCTCAAGTGGAACTCTCAATATTAAATTCATGCAGACCTACTGGCAAATAATATTTTGGCTTACTAATTTGCTAGAGCTTTATTATGCCGCGCATTATAGCCTATATCTATTTGATAGCTTACAAAACTGTTAAAAATTAATTAGCCTAAGTGGCTTATTATCATGGCTGAATGCGTATTAGGCCTATCATAAATTAGCAGCTTTACTAGTTGTGCAGTCTATAGGATTCAGCAAATTTGTACAAAATGTCAAGCGATAACCTAAATGAAATCAACAGAAACGGCCCTGCTACATGTAGGACAAAACACGCATCCTGTTCATTTTCATATTTACAAATGAGAGTCCTCTAAAAATTCGCTAGTTGCCCAGTCCATTGTAACTAGATTATGCGATCTCTACTTAGGCCTACTACTCGGCCTATACTTTATTTATATAAAAGTGTAGTTGCTTTATTTGCTTAGCTTATGCATGGAAATCAATTCCGTAGGGACCTGTGTATTATAACATAACAGTTGTGTATGTCAACAGTAATATCCGAACCTCATCTATCCTTGTCGCTGGCTATTGTTGTGGACGCCTATGATCTACGAGCTCTACTATCTTTATGCAGCGGTCCAGTTCTAGAGATTATGTTGGATCAACACATTGGATTCTAACGATCATTAGTGACCGTGCTAATCAGTTTTAACAGATGGATATTAATTGTAGGCAGTTTATAACCAATTTAGCCTGAGTCCGGGCTACTGGCGAATAGACTGCACACATCGTAGGATGCCTGTAAACAAGACCAGATAAAAATCAAAGGAAAACCACCTCACAAGCGATATTTTATTAGGGTTATTTTAAAATTTGGACAAGGCATATGGCCTTTAACAAGATCGTTTTGAACTGTTGATCGACGAAATAGAAATTTGAGAGCGTGAAATTACGATTGTGTGTAGAGAAATGGACTTTAAATCCTCATTTTTGTATATTTATTTGGTTATTTTTATTACTTTTGGAATTTTCTACTTACACATCAACATCACATAATCATAAAAATAAGACACGCATATGCTAAGTCCTGGGTAAACCTAAGCCTTTAGGCACTTAGGCCTACAAAGATCCTTAGTAGGACATAAATCATCCGTAGAAAAACGTGAAATTTGAAGAATAGGCCTACTAGAGAGAACAGTTACCTGTCCTCTGAATTTCTAAGATTTTAAAACTTAATTTTAATTCTTAATTTTAATATTTTAAACTTTGATAGAGAATCGATCCCAAGGGAGTTTAATTAATCTCAGGATCGGTCACTAAAAAGCAGAGTGTCAACCTTGCCCATCTCCCAACGCTATCATATTTTTACAGTCGAAATCAGTTTTGCTTAAAGCGGTCTAGAGATGAGGTGGGGAGTGAAAAAGTTTGAGGTAGTGTGGGAGTTGCTCTTAGTATGGGAAGGAGAGAGAGTTGATGCAGTTGGCAACACTAGTCGAATGTCCTTAGCAATGTCAGCGTGTATCTTATAGTCTGACAATGCGCGTAATTTGGCCGCAGTACTTGCGGATTAAATTCATATCAGAAATAGATAATTTAATTGCGACACAACAATTTAAAATTCTTTAGATTTAACAGCACGAGCTGAAACAAATCAATTTTCTGATAAAGTTAAAAAAGCGAAAGAGCCATTCTTCAAGCATCATGATTCACGCAGCGCAATCCGACATTGCGTAAGAATTGTGCAGAACTTCGACGACCGTTCCTACGCGAGCTTATACGATGAATAATAGAAAATAGAAAGCGATTCTATCATGAATTGTTGATAAATATAAAAAGTCATTAAGTTGTTTAATAGTAATAATGATCATGATAATAATAATGATGATTATGATAATAATAATAACAATAAATTTAAAAATAATAATAATAAAGTGGATTCAAAAATGCAGCTCTGCAATACAGCTTTCCTTAAGCTAAGATTATTCGTGTACAGTCATAGCTATGGCACCTCAATACAATATGTTTCCTATGAACATTCGCATTTACAATATTTTATATTTAAGACCGAGGTTTTATACAGACCAGCGCAGTAAAAGAATTAAATAAGAAATCGGTGCTTTGCAGGAGATCAACATGAATGCAGAAGAAGAATATTTTATCATCTACTCTGGGTCTTCAATTTCAACACGACCAGCTCCAGAAAGATAATCTTATACTTATAATTCAGTACTATAGGAATCTTTATTCTATAAATCTTTCAAGGAGTTCTACAAACAATTGACCGCATCGTGCTAAAGACAACAACAAGTGAGCACTTGAAAGTGCAGTTCAGATGCAGATATGAGCAGAGTTGTGAAAGATAATAATAGTTTATGACTAAAACGTAAAAGCGTTGAGTTAAGAGCGCTGTTGCTACCAGCCGGGATATTGGACAAAATACATATGTTCGTGTAAATATGATCTATTGGAGTGTGTAGATTTTGAATTGCGTTATGCATTTATGTTATCTAACTTTCAATAACTCTTTCTTTCTCTCTCTCTCTCTCTCACTCAATGTCTCTCTCTCTCTCTCTCTCTCTCTCTCTCTCTCTATATATATATATATATATATATATATATATATATATATATAATATATATATATAATATATATCTATATATATATATATCTATTATATATATATACTGTATATATATATATATATATATACACGCGACTTTATATAGGTATCATAATTCAGTAGCCCTTCAGTAGCCTTCATTCAGTAGCTCATTCAGTAGCCTTTATTCAGTAACCTTCATTCAGTAGCCTTCATTCAGTAGCCCTCATTCAGTAGCCTTCATTCAGTAGCCCTCATTCAGTAGCCTTCATTCAGTAGCTCACTTTCAGTAGCCTTTAATCAGTAACCTTCATTCAGTAGCCTTCATTCAGTAGCCCTCATTCAGCAGCCCTCATTCAGTAGCCCACATTCATTAGGCTCCAATCAGTAGACTTCATTCAGTAGCCTTCATTCAGTAGCCTTCATTCAGTAGCCTTCATTCAGTAGCTTGCACATAACTACGACTTATTACATTTGATATCCAAGTACGTATTTGTCGCATATATTTCATAAAATATAATTTAGAATCGCTGAACAGACTTATACAAACCCTTACTCTACGACTGATGCCCGGACTTGAACTCTGATCTTAGTGCTGTTGAAAGATACAGTACGTAATGGACATTGGGTCATTGCTGATTTTTTATTCATCACAAATATTGGCAAATAAATTTACAAAATTCTCATACACTCCTAAAAGCGACTAGTGACCGAGTATGTAACACATTTGCCTTGTAAGCTATGGACGTCATTGGTTTGAAAGATATATATGTTTAAGGTCGGACCGTCTTTTATAGGACAATTATGTTATGTTATTATGAAGCAAACATTACACTTAACTTTCAAGCTTGTTTACATGCATGTCATCATCATCATCATCAGCATCATCATCATCATCATCATCGTAGTCATCATCATCATCATCACCACCACCAACATCATCATCATCCCTTGTTTGCATACATGTGCATCCTCTAAAGTTCTAAATTTTCATTCTGTGTATAATACTGCGTATATTTGATTGCGCTATTAAGCCCTCTTATATCCGAAATATTTAACGGTCGTAAGTGCTGAGAAAATATGAATAAAATAAACTATTTTAAAGTGAAGGGGTAAAGCTTTCAGGAAAATTTGTGCTAAAATGAGGCAAAACTAACAGTATCTGCTATCCTCCAAATGTCTCTAATAATTTAAATACGAAATCATTTTGAAGTGGGAATAGAATATAAAATTGTGGTTGTCAAATCTTATACCCATCCTTCAATCTCCACTATAAAGCATCATGGATTTATCGACGAAATATTCGTGAGAATTGCAAAAGTTATACAACGCTAACGGTAATTGATGCCATTATGAGTAAGTTTGGAGGATCGAGGGTGAGTGCATTTGTCTGTGAAATACTTGAATATTAAGCGCACATAATAGTGAAATAATCATTCATGATTACATCTATTTAGCTAGTACCCTACTCTAAGCGCTACTCAGTGTATTATTTATTTACCGATCCCGGGAATATCCGAGACTTTGATCGTTGACCGAATCAGTCAGAATCGAAACTAAGAGACTTAATTTTCATTAGGATAGATAAATTTTAAAAATGTTATCCTACCAGACAATTTGGACACTGATCTATTTAGATATTCTTACTCATATGGTTCTATTGATTAACATTTTAAAGACTATACTGCCATTAGACTACTGTTGATGATATACGTTTCTGTTTACACGTACTGGATATCACGAACCATTAGCAAGAAAATAATCGAAACATAATTCCTTGCTTACTCGTGCGGAAAAATCAAAATTTAATTTTTTATAATTAATGGGATAGCTTGAGAAAGTGACGGTAATGGTCGAATTTCCAGCTTAGCCTAAAAAGCAGAACGGGTTTTAGTCTAGAATTTTTATGGTATTTTAAAGCCTGTGTAAAATATGTTTGATCTGTACTTGGGTGTCTATATTTAAGTACATAAAAATTACCGGTGCATATTTAAATATAGGCGTCCTGATTTTACTAACTTTTAATTGAGGGACAGCTTATATATTATAGCTGAAGTTAACGTTCGTAAGTTGGAGGGCGATGCAAATCATGTATATATCTTCATGTTCTTCTAAGAAAATGAAACCAAAAAAATTATCTGCGACTCTCGCATTCCAAGCACAATAACTGATTATACGTAAAAAGCATATACAATGTATATATTATATATTATAATTATGTAGACTACATTTGAATCTCGGAAATATAAATAATATATATAATAATATATATTTCTAAAGTATATTATTTATTATATATGAATCCTTGGGTAAACAGGATTGTTTTCTCAGGGAATGACGCCTCTGTCCAGTAAATGTTAGTCAAAGCTGAGGAAGATATAGGGGGGCCGTCCTCTTCATAATCAGAATCCCCCAAGAATAATGGCAAATCAAAGGAATGTTATACATGTAGATGATTTAAATATCCACTCGTATGTGGATATGAAGAGGAAAACGGAAGATAGAGATGAGTGGAGGCGTTAAACGAACCACGAACCCACCAGTAGGCAGTGCACTAAGAGAGAGAGATGAATCTTAAGATATTTGATTCTGACTGATCTGGGATTGGAACAAATGACTCACAATTCTGATACGTTGGCTCTACTAATGCGTCAAAACCGGACCCCTTCCCGCCCAAAAGAAAGTCACGATCGAGTAACTTCACCTTAAAGAATTTTCTGTGAATAAGTGACATTAAAGCCGTGAAGTGATTGATTCACGTTAATCTTAAAATTAAACTTTTTTGTAGATTTATTTCTTTCTGTACAAATACAGGGTGATTGTTTGATCTCAATTTCTTCAAGTATTCCGGGGACATTAATTTCTTGTTCTCAAATTAAACGAGGATCTCAAAAATGAAATGTTTACCATATGTAAGTATTCAAGATTAAATTAATCATATGTAACTAAAGAAGAAATGTTGTAAATATTCATGAAAAATGATGTAACCATAGCGATATTAAGGTTTAAGTAGACTATTTTTAACTTTAAATTTATATAACTATGTTTCCGATATTTACCTTATTTTATGGGCAGTAATTAATGCGAATGGTTGCTATAGGTTCTACAGTATCCTGTAGCATAGAAGACAACTAGTAAACTTGTTATTCTTTTTAATTGCTACTGACTGTATTACCTCACAGAAATTAGACTGTTTTGTGGTAACCCTCTTCCTGATTATTTGCTTAATAAGAATAATTAAGTATGCCGTATTTGTTGTTTATTATTGACATGGAAACAAATAAAAAGGTTGAATGAAAAAAATTACAAGATATTAACAAATTATTAAAATATTAACTTGATACAAAAGGCAACGATTACTAATAACCATGGAGAGGAATGGAGGAAATAGCGAAAACTACGAAAACAGAAACCAAGAAAGGAAAATATGTAACACATGCAGTATGTCATGTGTGTAACTATACGAACAACAAACAACAACAATAAGTTTTTCAATCGATGATTTTAGTGTCGGTCTTTAGCAAGCCGCTATCAGTGGGTACGGATACGCACGCAGCTGTTTGGCTTTAAGAACGAGTCCCAGTGCAGCCTGTAGACTCTAGGCCAGCTTGAGGTGCATTCAGTGCGGCAAAAAAAACGCTTCCAATATATAAACACTCGATTCCTACAATTCATCTCATTAAATTTGTCTCCGGACAGAACAGTTGTCTAGTCAGCAGTTATCTAGCGCTGCATTAGGTATAACTAATCATAGTGAGAACTTTCTGATGGAGTCTTTGTTTAGAGTCAAACCGGTTTTCGCAATCGAATGACTTAGAATGAGAGTTTTTGCATTCGTTTCTCAAAACAGTTTCCGATTGCAGTTCACACTACATTTATTAAACTATGCATTAAAATCTGGAATAGAGTACGTTAGAATAGACTGATCGAAGAGTTCGCGTTTAGAAGCGACTAAAGCAGCTTTATTGGAACTTAATGCAAACAGAGAGCCTTCTCAAGATTAGGCTACATTTAGGTGTGGTAAAGAGAAGAGGTAAAGTAAAGTATTTAAAACTAAAGTAATTCGTAATTCATGACATTAAATTTTACAAGTACATTAAATTAAATATCGTTTAGTTAATAAAACACAATCCATCATTTGCAAATGGATTTCCTATGAAAGTTATTAAAAAGGAATAAATAATTAGTGGGTTTGCATTACTTAACGGTTTTAGTCTTTTAGCCAAATTATCTTGTGAGTTAAGTCTATTATATGTGCATATAATATATGCCGGCTTAGGTGCTAGAAATATCTTAAGAGTCAGTCCCCTCAAACTTTACGATGATATTGATTCTGGGATCGGTATAGTTTTCTCTGGTGATTCTTATCTGGTGATCTGAATCTGGTGATTCTTATCTGGTGCTTCTAACTTTTGGTAAAAATGTCAGAATGGGAATTGAGATTTTTGAAAAAATTGTTTATTAATTTAATTCAAATCCCAACTTAGCAATAAAGAATAAAAATTTGGTTAGCGTCGTTTTCGCCAGTCGAACAATAACAACTCCTGAAGAGAGATACTTCCGCAATCCGAAAGTAAGTTAGGGACGCGAGAGGAAAATATTGAACTTTTGATATTGACTCCTGTAGTGAAGCTACAGCGCCAAACGAACACTTGTCTAACTTGAAGAGATAATTGATTGATTCATTGATGATGTGAAATTGTCATTTGACTAATTTTTCAAATACACAAAAATCAAGGTTATTTACAATGTAAGTTACCTTGACTTTTGGAAAATAATAAAATTGTAGAAGTTACTAAGTTGCTAAACATTCAAGGTTATTTCTTATTAACCTTGAAGACCATACAATAAATTTAGTAAAAAAACATTCAAGGTCATTTTAGAAATCTTCAATATATTCAGATTAATTTTTACCTCCCACGCAAAGATGCACAACTTGTTACATACTGTGTGATTGTTAATATGCAAAGGTTTCTATTACTAAAACCTATGGGACCGCAGCTGTGTAATCCCGCTGTTTCTAACGTTAGATTGGCACAGAGTTTACTGCTATACTCATTTGTCCGTTTTCTTGTTGTATTGAATCAACTGTATCCCTCAGAGCCGTTGCTTTCATCGTTTTAGGTTGAGACGATTCGGAAAAGGACAAATTCAGTATGGTGGTTACAGGCATGACACAATCATTTGTTACAGAGTTTCCTTGCTAAATTTCTGTTTCTGTACTATTTGATGTTTCTTCCTTCCTTTCTATTGTTATTAAGAATCGATGACTTATGATAACGCCTAGAGTGCAGTCGGCGCGGATTTAAGAATAACCTTCCATGACCGTGGGTTTTTTTATTCATTCAAAGCTGTTGGCACTAGGATGAAATTTATCCCGATCACGTCACAACATGGAGGACCCTTCAAACAGTAAAAGACAAATAGAAATTATTATAATCTGGTTTTTGGGTTGATGAATATAGCATTTAAATAATTAAAAATCAAATTCAAGCTAATTAACTGAAAATCTGACAATGGAATATCTAATTGCTCTGTCAGATGTTGAAGCTTATATTAAGCTTCATGTATGCTTGATGTTTTCAACATTAAATCTTTTTTGCAAAATATCGTGGCTTCTAGAGTGGCATTTGTGAGTGATCTCGTTGACATATGAGGTTGGTCGCCTTCTAAGAAAAACGTTCATCTGCAGATTGATGATTGACCTATTCTAAACAGAATTTATCTTGGGTATCAATATAGATATTACTCGCACCCGATAGTATATGTATGTAATACTGCGATCCCGTGAGTCATAAAACATTATACCACGTATAGATGCTCATGTAAAGCCACAGATAAAACACTAGAGCATTAGCGCGACATGATCAGCCTAGGAGCTCATGCTTTATTTACACATGTGCGGCAGAAGAGCCAAACCATAGACCGGCTGACATTAGGTCTTCTCGCGGGATGAGTTTTCTTATACCGCATCTTCTGCTTGGCTCTACACTTAACGTAAACTCACTCTTCGTCTTTGTAAGTTAGCAATCATGCATCTCAATTAGCATCATCATAATCATCATCATTATCATCATCATCATCTTCTTCTTCTTCTTTCCTTGAATCCAGTTAAGTAGAGTTGGAATAGAAAATTTTGTAGCAATTTCTGGAGCCTATTCGCTCACCAACCGAACGCTCTTTCTGACGTTGATGTGGATCTTAGTGCTTTGTCTCCCTTTACGACGCATGATGTCCACGTTTGGTCTATTCTTCAACAACCAGAGTTTTAATCGTGCTGTTTTATATTTGCATATTAGCGAAGCGCCGAAATTTAATGTCCAGATACCATACCATAATAAACCATATCTAATATTACCATACCATACCATATTTAATATACCATATCTAAGATTTCTTGAGTCAGAAATATGGAAGGTAACGTGCCTTACACCCTCTACAGGCAAGGCAACGGGCGTCATTTCAAGATTGGCTAAATCATTATTTAGACTTCATTATATAAATTGGGCAAAAATTATTTCAAATATGTCGTAAGAGATTACTAAGTATGAAAACATTTACAGAGGCTACGTGCCAAGTTAGAGATTACATTAGGGGGTTTGCTAGACATAATCTTTTATGTGATTAATTAAAAGTAGATCATTTTTGAAATTATACAAATTAGTTCTCCCTGGTAACATAATTTACGATTGAGAAAGTATAACTTTGATAAATTTTGCATGAAACTCTCGGCTTTGTTAATTTACAGTATATTTTAATTTTACCAGCGAGATTTCCTGAATTTTAAAGTGCATAATGCCACTTGTCAACTTACAATTTTTTCATTTTATCAGCGAGATTTCCTGAATTAAAAGGATGCATATGCTACTTTCATAATAGTTTGTATCTTTGCTCTACACATTAAATCACATATGGGTATTGTTCGAACTATTTAATTTCATATTTTGTAGCCTTTTTTGCTGATATTTTTACAACAAAATTGTAAATAACATATTATTTTAAGAAATTCCTTAATTTTAAACTATTCCTAATTATTTCATTGAATGCCGCAATAAATTTTCACCGGCTTACCACAACGCAGCTTGTTTGCGTATGGGTAGGTCGCTGACAGTGGTAGTGCAATGAATTCGTAAATAAATTCAGGCTTTGTTTTAGTTCTTCGTTTCAATTAGACAGTAAAAGTATAAAACCCGACTTCTTAAGCTGTAAACAAAGACCAATCAATTGTCTTACTCTCTGTTTTAACTTTTCTGTCTGTATCGTGTTCGTCATCACGCCAAGTCACACCCAGGTTTGCTCGTTTAGATGCTACCCTGGGCTTGAGGTTGCTGTATATTCTCAGAAGATAAGCCTCTTTTAATGTTAGTTTTATCTCTGAAATATGAATCTGTTTTATCTCTGAAATATGAATATGTTTTATCTCTGAAATATGAATCTGTTTTATCTCTGAAATATGAATCTGAAATATGAATAAGTGAAATTTTCGTTAAAATCGGACAGCTACTGATTTATTGGCGATTTGGCTCATTTTTTGTACTAAATGTACTAATTCGCTGTCTTTAAGATCTTATTGATCTTTTAAATCCTCTTTATTGTTATTGATCTTTAGTACTTTACTATGACGATCGATCTGATAAACATTTTATTTCCTATTGCTGTTTTTCTTATTTTACATAACTTGTTTATTTTTCATATTTCTCCACTCATTTTTGGGAGTGTTTTAGATCCAGTAAAGGCGATCTCATATATTAGGGCCTAACAATTACAATTAAATCAGTCATTCATTCAATAATTTAATATCTCATTTCAGCAATCATTCACTTCATAAATCAGTTAGCCAATAAATCTGTCGTCGGTCAATCAATCAACAATTTAATAATACGAAACTTATTCTCTTCTTAACTAGTCTTCAATTATTTATTAGCCTCCAAACGACGAATAATGACGCATGCAATAAATACTCGGTTATAATACTGCATATAAAATTATTCTTAAATTCCTTACTTTGAGGATAATATCTTAATCTAATAGCCTATATCAGATCTATTGGCATTTAACTATGAGCTTAAATATTACTTTAAATATTAGTTTAAGCATATCTTTGTGCTTATAGCAGTACACGCGCTTGTTGTAGATTATTCAATAATGAAAGTGTAAATAATGTCTAACTGTTACTCGATCAAATTAGTCCTATGCCGTCTGTTTTAAATCAAGCATCAGATCTGTTGAGAGAATACGCTACAATGAATTAATGACGAATCATGTCTCAAGCAGTTAAATTTTTATTTAGATCCCTTTTGAAATTGAGACTTTGAATCTTAGGATAGCGCTAGAGCACTTTAAAGTGTAGGAGGTAAGTGGTTAGAGTCTCTATACCTTGATGTTGTGTTAGGATCTGAAAACTGACGGTAAAACAAGATTTGGTTGTAAGGTTTTAGACTTCTTTGGAACTGAAGTAAAAAAGCAAAGACGCGTTATAGTGAAATGATCAACTATGTTGATATCTATTACTTTTTGATACCACATGTTTAAACCGTTAGTAAGTGTTTTGTTGTGGAGCATTAAACGTTTAGAATCCATCAACTTATTAAGTATCATTCGATCAACTTATTTAAGTATTTTTGATAACTACAAAATCTTGCTGGATATTTATTTGTGTCCTGACCTTTGTGATTAAATGAACATTTTTCGGTTGCTTCGTAGCATTTGGGATTTAGTATCAATAATACACTAGTAACGCATTTTTATTTGTTTCATTAATTTGTTTTTCATTTCTACTAACAACATTAGTAATTGTGAGGTTCATTTTTCACTTAGCTTATAGGCCTGATTGGATTTAGCAAGCAAATTCTTTTTCACAATTATTAGTATTGCAAAAAGCATACAAGTTTCTCTTGTATCAATCAGTAAATACTGTATATTTATGAAACATAATTCCGTACAAATTTCCAGAGTTGCTCCAAAGAAGCAATGAAGTGTCAATTGGCAAAATACAAGTGTAAAGAACCAGTCCGTGTAAAAACTAGTCTTCCGAAACTCTAAAATATCATGACGATTCTACGTAATAAAATATTCTTAGAGTAGCTTAGTTCAGAGAATATGCGCTTCGATGTGGGTGCAATATATCCTGGTTCAATTTGAGTCAATCAGAAAATAGAGAACTTAGTCATATAACCTACCCTGGATCTGATAGTTGAAAGAAGTTTTCGTAACGGCTGACTGCTTAAAGTGAATACGGAGTTGATTAAATACAAGTTAGATCATTATTTTATCTTTGAGACTAACCCTATAGCAGATTAAAGACATCTATAACTATGCACTCTCAATTATCTAGGATAACCTTTCGTTTTGTGTATAGACACATAAGCCTTGAACTGCGACATATGAAAGTTGCATTTAATTTATTTGATTTATTATAGCATAGCATATAAATTAGTCGGTCAATATTAAAACAAAGACGTTCTTTAAATCTTACAACGACAGAGATGAGAACGAGTGAGATGTTCTCCTGGCTGAAGAACGGTTCAGAAAAGAGAGCTAAACAACCGGAAGTGTTCGCTAACGTCACAGATGGGTTGAGAAAGCTCTACAAGTACACCGTTCTTCCATTCGAAGAACACTATCAGTAAGTGAAACTATTTATCAGTCTTTCTGTCACCTCTCTAAAAATAGAAAATTCTCTAAACACAGACTATAAACTATCTTCTATCCCGCTTACATGATGTGTGGTTTAAAAAAGTATATTCTAAACCAATTGATTCCAGAGCCGTACTCCAAGTGTAGACAGGAAGTCGATAAGGACGATTAGGTCGAACAGATGTAGGCCGCTTGTCACTACTAGAAAATGGAGGTGTAAAGGTTCAACAAATGTTCAAGATAAATGGCTTTCCATTACGTTATCAATCGCTTTTAGTGATTGTAAAGTAATTAGTGGTTTCTTTCATTAGTTATCCTCTTCTTGGTCCTATGACTGTCCGAGATTTTCCCTGATCAGCGAATCGAGTCCAGTGAGATCGTTAGGATATAGTTTTTATTGGTCAACTGTAAAGAAAATCAATGCAGGTATTTGTGATTGAAGTTTTATAATGATGTCAGATATGATGTCAGATATGATGTCATATGCCTCTATGATGTCGTATATGATATCATAAATGAAGTCATATATTAAATCATATGCCTATATGATGTCATAAATGATGTCATATATTAAATCATATGCCTATATGATGTCATATATGATGTCATATATTTGAAGATTTCACAAGTTTCACAGCCCGCCACTGGAGGACGCGGATTTCGAATCCAAGCCCATGATTCTGCTCGTAGGCCAGTACTCTACCGGCAAGACCACGTTCATCAGGTATCTTCTCGAGCAAGATTTTCCTGGGATGAGAATTGGACCGGTACGTGGATTGAAACATTTTTTAAATTTAAGTTCAGGTTTCGTCTCTGCGTTAGTTTGGTTTGAGAGTATTATTCTAGAAAGAGTACCAACTGAAATTTATTTTTATAGCTTTTTTGTGTTACGTGCATTTTAAAATGATTTTATACAATTTGCTAATCTTGATGAAGTAATATAGACATAGTGCTGCAAGATTCTTTGATAGTTTTAAGACAGTATTAAAATAAAGCATTTTGATTAAGATATGCATTATAATGTATCAATGAGTCATGTGACTCAGTCAAGCGTGAAGCATATTCTAAATACCATACAGAGCTAAAGGGATTACCTAAAACATTTCAAAGATGCATTACAAAATTCTTCCACTACCTTTATACAGTACATACACATACATTACATGCTTACAATATTTCATCTTGTGCACTGCCTAACGACCGGTCCATGTGATATAACTCTTCCAACCAATTGTATCCCCAACCATCCTTTTCATCTCTATGTGAATTTGTTATCGGATCATCCTATACAATACTTTTAGAACAAAATACTTACAAATACAAATAGGATAACGTTCGAAACTTTAGCGCTAAACTTTCGCAGACGTATGAACTTCGAATAATTAGTAAAACATAAAAAGTTATGCTACCTGGTCTTGCATTACTAGAATTTTAGAAAATTAGCATACTTATGCGGCTTTTTCTAGGTGAAATTTTCAAAATGCAAACCTCCATCTCTCCTTAATTCCTGCGAAATTTCGTAGATTTAAAAGAACATACATGTATTATTTAAAATATCTAATGCTTGTTTTGAAACACTGGCATAGCTTTCTAATTATCAGAAGTGGAATATAATTTTGTTTTTACTAAATCTGAATGCAATGATACAGATTTGATCAAAACTTAAATTATAAATGACCATGCAGTATGCAATGGTGGATTATTACATGGTTTATCTGGATCAAGTTTGAGCTAATTAAAATCTAGATAATGCTGGGCGAAACTACATTGATAATTGTGTGATATTACTGAAGAATAGTCCTACCGTTAACTGCACGTGTCGTACGAGGCAACTAAACAAAACTGAGGAAGGTAACGGGACATCATCTCAGAAGTTATGTTATTCCCAAGCTATAGGCACCAAAAGGTATAGCCTTTGTGAAGGGATTAACTTGTTGATCTGTTCAATGCTCGATATATGAGCGTAAAAGCAGATTGAGAGTGAGTATGTACATTGGACCTGCCACTTGGCAAAACACTAGAGAGATAAACTGACACGAATAATTCTATATATAAGATTCAAAATAATTAAACGTTTAATAAAACTATGTTAAAATCTCATTTAATTTTTAAATGTTTCTAATATCCGTATATCATACATTTAATCTAGTTCTAGAACTTGATGACATTTCATGCCTGTGTTGCAGGAGCCCACAACAGATCGCTTCATTGTGGTGTCTCACGGGGAGGAAGAGAGCATCATACCAGGCAACGCTCTCGTCGTGGATGGAAAGAAACCCTTCAGAGCTCTAGCCAAATTCGGAAACGCCTTTCTCAACAGGTTTATAATGACTGATATCTACACAAGGCTTAAGTTTAACTGCGCATTTATAGGCAACCAATAATTCATGATTATATCTATCACTTTTGGTGTTACATTCTTAAACCTTTCGGAAGCTTATAGCCAATTTGTCATGTACTGGTTTTGTTCTGAATGTCCGAGCTGTGAAATTATGATAATACCGAGCTTACGCTCAATTGGGAATTAAATCCACAAGAGTTTTATTTATCTTAGAGTCAATCACTTAAAATATCAGGAAGTACTAGTATCCAAATTCATGATTGAAAGGGCATTCCGTTAGTGAGCGTTTAGGCTCCAGAATGTCTACAAAAGTTTATAAAATGAATGGAAAAGATATATATATATATATATATATATATATATATATTATATATATATATAAGAAATATGTAATATTGCTTTATATTGTAATAAACGAGGATCGGCTTAACTTTTCAGATACAAACAATTTTCTAAGTAAAAAATCACTATGACAATGTAAACAAATGAGAACTGAAAGCTATGCATTCAGAATTCATTGAGAATTCATTGAGAATTCATTCAGCATTCATTCAGAATTCATTCAGAATCCATTCAGAATTCATTGAGAATTCATTGAGAATTCATTCAGAATCCCTTCAGAATCCATTCAGAATCCATTCAGCATTCGTCCAGAATTCATTCAGAATTCATCCAGAATTCATTCAGAATCCATTCAGAATCCATTCAGAATTCATTCAGAATGCATTCAGAATTCATTCAGAATCTCTTCAGAATGCATTCAGCATTCATCCAGAATTCATTGTCGCAGATTCCAGAGCTCGACGCTGAACAACAAGGTCCTGGAGAGTCTGACGGTCATCGACACGCCTGGAATCCTCTCCGGGGAAAAGCAGAGGACGGACCGGGGATACGACTTCACCGCTGTCATCGAGTGGCTGGCCGAGAAGGTCGATAGGATCATCCTTCTCTTCGACGCCCACAAGTTGGACATCTCTGACGAGTTCCGTACCATCATAGAGTCGATGAAGGGCTACGACGATAAGATCAGAATTGTGCTGAATAAGGTACAGTAACATAAGCTAGTAACTGTTTAACGTCCGTATCCTAAAGATTATGTCAGGGACGTCTCAGCAGTAAGACCTAACTTTAGTAAAAGTAAATTTTAAAAATTAAAAGTAAGCATGCATTATAGTGAAATTATCAACTCTGTTGACATTAATGACTTTTTGGCATCACATATTTAAACCGTTGGGCAATTTAGTCAAATTTTCGTGTAACCAGTTGTGTGTGTGACACATCATATCACTTTATTCTCCTGTATATTGAACTATTCCTGCTGCCTTGGCTGTGCTTCCATAACATGATTTTGGCATATCCAAGGTACATATTCATACTTAAGTCAGCTTACACGCTCCATAAAGAGCACTTCATAGTTAAACAACTTAATCCATTCAATAAGACTATGTCGTATCTATATATACTTATGTAGCCTATAGCTTGAGAAAAATATTTCTTCTTAGGTAGTATCTTATTATCTTCTTCAGTTCTTACTTATCTTAGTCAGACGCCTCTTACGACACGTGCAGTTGACGGTTACCCTACTCTTCAGTGTCCCGGACACAACGCGAGAAACACGCCATCCTACATATATCCAAAATCTTATTATCAGAACTCAATTCAAACTATAATCATTCTATTCCAGTCAGATCTGGTGGACCATCAGGAGCTGATGAGAGTGTACGGAGCCTTGATGTGGTCACTGGGCAAGGTTCTAAACACTCCAGAGGTGGCCAGGGTCTACATCGGATCCTTCTGGGACAAACCCCTCCACAACGACATCAACCGACAGCTGTTTGAGCTAGAAGAACAAGATCTGTTCAGAGACATTCAGAGTCTTCCTCGTAACGCAGCCATCAGAAAACTCAACGATCTGATCAAGAGAACCAGACTGGCAAAGGTTTGTCTCTGAGTTCTTCTCTCTCACTCTCTCTTTCTCTCTCTCTATCACTCATTTCTCTTTGCTTTCTTATCTGTCGTGTAGATTCCTCTCTTTCTCTCTCATTCTCTCTTTTTCTCTCTCTCGCTGTCATTTGAGTTCTCTCATCTGCTTTCTTTTCTATGCCAACTGGGCTACTCCGTCTTTATCTCTCTTTTTCTCTCTCCTTTCAGTTCGTGCTATTCTTTTTAATTCTTCTCTATGCCCGAGACACTACAATAGCCTATCGCTGTCGCGCTTACTTTTAAGCGGTTGGTTCGCTTTAGTATGGCTTAAACAAAAAATTGGTTAAATTTCTTAAAGGTTTAATATTTTATAGTATAGTTTATAATTGATAGATACCATCATGAATCATCATCTTAACATCGCACTCTGGTAAAGAACCTGATTCCAAATCTCCATTGATTGAACGATGGATGGTCATTTCACAATAATATCTCCATATTCCTTCTTCTCTCTCTCTCTAATAAAGCTTTCGATGATTGTTGACGTTATCTTAAATTTAAAAAGAATCCAGTTTTTCTTATCAATTGGCAAAAGAGATTTAGATAATTTTTCCAATATTGCGCTCATCGAAATGCTACACTGGAGTCGGCGTTGCTGATGCGTCTGAAAATATAAGCAACAAAAACACACAACACAACTGAATATTATAATTGTTTAACTATCGCGAAATGGAATAGATCTCTCCCCTTCTCCCTCTCTCTCCCTTTATGCACTGCATGTTGGCTGGTCCACGGCATATATCTCCTCCATATGATTATACTCTGCTTTTCTATTCATATCAACATACGAGTTTGTTATCAAATCACCCAGCATCCCAAGTCTCGGTCTTCCTCTAGAATCCTTTCTTTCTATTCTTTCTTCAATTTCTTCTTAAACCAATCCCTCTCTGGACCCATATTATGAGCCATTCAGTTCTTCTTTCTATTCCTTACGATATTTATCAGTTTCTTATTTATGTCAACCCTATTTAACACTTCTTCATTCGAAATTTATGCCAATCCTGGGAATTAAAAGCGGAATAGATAACAAAGTGAAAAGTCTTGAAATTGGGCTACATGGGTCGTATGAATATGAAACAGAATAGTAGATCAAATCAGCTCGTATCATACAAAGATAAAATCGAATCCAATATTGTATTCGACAAATGTCTTGTTGTTGGCAAGATATCCATGTCAGTATATTAGAGAAGGCGTGGGTACTTATAATGAACGATACTGCGCCTGAGGCAGTGGACTGGCCTGTTGTAGTGCATGCGATCTTTAGCATCGATTATATTACATAACAGATTATCCGACAGCTGCTCTAAACGTAAAACTGGATTAATTCTAATTCACAACCATGATATTAGTTCATGTTATTAGTTCTAATATATATGATATCAGATTTGAATTGCGCAGCGGAATGTTACAAAATGCAGCATATTATGTTGTTATGAGAATGTAACTAATATTATTTTAAATGTACCACAATGTTGTCCTCTTGTCATATTAATATAACAAAACCTGTAAAAATCTAGCAACTATTAACAGTTTATTGATTACTATTGTCACTATAAATAATAAATAACACGCATCTTAGTAAAAAAGATCAACCATGTGTATATCTATATTTTTAATACAACTTGTTTAAACCGTTATGCAATTTAGTACATTTTCGGTGTAACCAGTCATGTGAATGTCCGAGATTTTACTATCAGATCAGCGCGGCCGGGAATCGAATCACGAGAGTCCAAGTAACCTCAGGAGCTGTCAATTTAAACATCACTGACGCATTTAACCGCTGCACAATTCGTTTATACAGCCATAAAGTATCATAATGTTATAATGTAGCATAATAGCATGATGATACTATAGTTACATTATGGTAACGATATTTTAACATGGAATAACATCTCTCTTGGGATAGTAATATCTCTCATAATATCTCCGAGGGATAATATGTCGCGGAGTTTACATTGTACGTTACAAAGCGTGTAAGGTACAGAATTTTGTTATAGTATTATGTAATAGGCGACTAAGCAAGAATTGAGGAAGTCAACGAGAAAATACCTCATAAGCCATATTTTCCAAAGCTATGGACTACCCAAGATATGGATGAGACATAGCCTTTTGTGAAGTTATTATCTTGTCGATCTACGGAGTGCTCTTTATGAAGCGTGAAAGCAGACTCTGAGTATGAATGTCACAGAATGTGTACCTTGGACCTTCTACTTGGCAGAGCACTAGAGAGAGAGATAGCTTAGATACTTAGTGATAACCTCATGCTGACACTTTGACACTGTTAATTATTCAGCGTCGTGATCTTTGAATGTACTGCAAGAAACTGCAATTATTAATAACTAAGTGTATTTGCTAATTCTTCTAACATTATGTAAACGTCGCTAATGGGCTAATACTTGTACATGCATTATTGTAATCTCATTGATTTTCTAATGGGAAATTATTGATGACAATACATGTAGCATTAGCTACTTATGCTGATTATTGACGTACGTAGATTGTGGAAGGGGATTTACAATAAGATGTAGAAGTGTAGTTTCAGCTATTGTGCTCAACTTCATACTTACTTTTTCTGTCAAATTAAGGCGATGATCTTTTCGGGAATTTCATCTACTTATTTTTTGTTTTTGCTGAAATTGGCGATCAGTGGGGAGAGGAGAAAATTATGTCGTTTACAGAGGGGACCTATGGACAGGGGAATTTGCCCCCCGCCCTGCCCTAGTTAACTTCTTAAAAGTTGCTACGATGTAGGTCGAACGATAACGTAAACAATCTAATCCTCTTCCTGTTGAAGTAATACACTTTTCGATTGATTTAGTTCCGGTCGTTGAACCAAGCCGAGCCTTCACAGATAGAATCTACAAGTTATATTCGTGGCCTGCAGGCCTTCAGGCATACCTTCAGGCATACATTGAAGCATACATTCAGGCATACATACCACATCACATAAATTCTAATGTATCTTCTATTCAAAGTGTAGCATATATCTGCATTTAGTTATATACTTTAACTGGTGGGTTGCAGTTGCAGAAAGTTGTAAGCGTTAAATATGTGTATTGGTATCATTTAGTCTGCCGTCTCATCTACCTGGTTGAATTAATTTAACTTTACATAAGATTAAGATTAAGATTAAGATTAAGATTAAGATTACATTCTGCTCTGTTGCAAGCTCTGTATTAGTTAGTTTGCCGAGAAGAACAAAATTCATTTGATTAAAACTGAGTAATTTTTAAATGGTGTCCAGAATTGTATATTCATGGTTACTCTTCATCTAAAACTAGAGTAAATTTTAATAAAATTGGATTAGAAATTAGCATTCTAATGCGCTATTAGTGATAGATCTAGCTCGAAATCAAATGATAAACTTGCTCTTCAGTGAGCAGTTTAAAGAATTAGCAATTACAGTCCTCTCATATTCTAGTGCAGTTTCGAACTTTCGATAGTGTCTCGTTGTTATAACTTCATATTTATCTTAATCAATAACTCGCTCCAGGCTATTATGTCTTTAATTTAGTCATGTTTTTGCAAGTTCATAGACATTAACTATAGCTTAGGTCTCTCTAAGAAATAAAAATTATGCTAGTTTAGTCTAAAATATATATCAGTTAAATCAAGTTTTGAACATCTCTTTGAAATTTCATGCTAAATAAATTGCCAGAATTATATGAATCTAAAAGTCCGTAATTTCAATTTTATGTTTAATCCAACATTGACACACAAGAAACTGCTCAGCATTTTTTAACTCTAGTAATAACTTTTCTAATACTGGAATGGTATTTTCAAACTGCACTGCACAATTAATCAATCAATCAATAAAATTTAACTCCAGGATTCTTGCCAAAGATAATGTCAGCTAACATTTAGGCTAGTTAACACTAAACATGCTAGAAAATATATTATTTAACTTATGACTATGTTCGATGTAGTCACGGATGACTGTAACACTGTGCTGTCATAGACATTATTTTGACATCTTTATTATTGACTTCAAAATGTGAACATTATTCTATTATGCTGTATCTTGTAGGTTCATGCACTTATATTGTGCCATCTAAAGGAATCTATGCCACAGCTCTTCGGCAGAACTGTTCGCCAGAGAGAACTAATTCAACATCTTACCGACACTTTCACACATATTCAGCGGAAATACCAGATTCCTCCTGGGGATTTCCCGAACGTTCTGCGCATGCGTGAACAACTACGTCATCACGATTTCTCAAATTTTCGCCCTTTCAAGGCCAAGAAATTTGAGGCTTTGGAGAAAATGTTAGCAGAAGATGTTTCTTGGCTAATGTCAATGATTCCGAAAGATGAGGAAGTCTGTAAACAGGTTTGTCAAATTGAATTACGATTAAGTTTTCACAATTAAGATTTGATGCCCGTTTTCCTCATCCGAAGTCAAATTCTGTGAATTATACTTCTTAATATAGCAACTATTCCTGTTGGATAATAAACTCAGAATCGACAAAAGAAAGTTTAGCAATATACATGTGCACTAATAGCCTACAAACATAGTAAAGAACTTTTAACAAAAAGTTTAGAGAAAGACACAAAGATAAAGATAGTGAAAACCTTGGTTTTGGGCCACGCTATTATATGAATGTGAAACATGGACCTTAAGGAAGGAAGATATCAGGAAACTGGAGGCATTGGATATGTGGATATGGAGAAGAACGGAGAGGATTAGCTGGACTCAAAAGGTTAAAAATGATGAAGTTCTGGAGAGAGTTGATACAGATAGACAGTTGATAAATGTATAATGAAATAGGAAGAAGAGCTGGATAGGACACTTTTTGGGGGGGGGGGGGTGAGTCTGTTAAAAGAGGTCACTGAAGATAGAATGGAAGGAAAAAGCCAGTTGCGATGTCGATAGGATATCTGACAGCGGATCAGTATGTGCGTGGTTCAAATCCTGGTCTCGCCCTCGAGTGAGGAAACTGACGTTAACCTTAACTTTAGCTTTATCTCTTGTTGTATCATAGAGATTCATATAGCGCTGCAGTATTTTTCTCAGTTCTCTATCAAACACTTGTTGAGAGACTTAAATTTTTATATTTTTTAGGTTCCCATTGTCAAGGGGGGAGCCTTCACGGGGGACGTGATCAGTCCGTTTGGGGTGGGTTCGGGCAGGGGGGCGGACAGAGGGAGGGGTGAACCTGACTGGATTGTGGGAAAAAATAGAGAAAAATACGAGCAGATCTTCCAAGCACTGTCACCCGTTGATGGAAAGGTATGTCACATAGTTTTATGCATTTTGTATATACATGTATGTTGCAATTATTTGCAGGTGATTGACTAATATTAGTATTTCATAAATATGCAGGGCAACCCTGTGTCAACTTTAATTAACTTTAAATTTAACTTTTGCATGCTTTTTCCAGCATAACTTGAAAGGAATTTGGCCTTCGAGACAGATGGACAACTGAAGTGGTTTATGGTCCTAAAACTGTTATTGCAATATTTTGAAGTTTGATAAACTTATACAAGCAAAAACATTAAAGTTTTCTGACCTGCCACTTTCATTGAAAATAAGTAGAATTGTTAGAGAATTCACTACTGTTATTGTAGCTATGAGCAAGAATCATATCAAACTCAACATTTGACGCTTACGGCAATTAAATTAAATTAAATTAATTTAAACCCTAAGATCCGCATATAGGTGCTAATATCGCTATACTTTAAAAGAAATATAAGGGTATAAGTGATACTTATATCACTTATACCCTGGTTTTCAGGGTATGTACAATTGTAAGTAGAACTAAAGTTTTGTAGACACGTCTGTGTGGGTCACTGATTATATTGTCAAATTTTTGCTCTGGTGATCTAGGTTTCAATTACTAGTGCTTTGCATCAGACAGTACGAGATATATAGTTGCGTTATTGTACCAATAACACCATTCTTTCCTGTGCCAGATCATTGACATAATAACTCTACAGGTTTTTAATACCTTTACAGGTTCTTAATACCTCCAGTATCGCCTCTTGATGGAGCCAATGTCAATGTCGGTAAGATTCTCGCCCGCGGATCAGTATGTGCGGGTTTCAAATCCTGGGCTCGCCCGTCACTGACATCACTTTCGAGTGATGAAACTGACGTTAACATTAGCTTTACCAGCTTTTAGTACCCTCTACAGGTTTTTAATACCTCATTTTCCATCATTTCAAGGAAATCATGTCAACGACTTCAAGTAAACAGTGAACAAACTTTTGAAAAGTCTGACTGCTGTCTATCGTCTAACTGCTGTCTATCGACACTGATTATTTTTGAGTGAAGCTTCTTGAATTTAATTAATCAGTAATTCAGATATCAATCTTTTGCAGCTTACGGGAGCTGCCGCCAAGTCAGAGATGATCAAGTCCAAGCTGCCGAACGTGACCCTCAGCAAGATATGGAGACTGTCAGACGTGGATCAGGACGGAATGCTGGACCTGGATGAGTTTGGTTTAGCGCTGCATCTCATTGAAGTCAAACTGGTTAGTTTGCATCAAAAAATATTGCTTCGTTCACAGCTAAACTGAGATTTAATAATAATTAATTACAACAATTAGAGTGCTAAAGTCATCAATAGCAACATCGAGCACTAATGAGACAAAATCAAACCGGAGAGCAAAAAGAAGATCCAAAAACGGTGCAAATTTCAAAATCCAGAAAATCAGTCCAAAAGTAAAGGGAATTAAAGGAAAGGAGGTGTAGGACCAGGACGCTGCTCATGGACACTAGATGGAAATGAGAGATGGAAAAGATAGATCTTCAACTGCCTATGGAACATGTATTGCGTGTATTGCATGTATTTAAGGGAAATGATGATGATGACTGAATATTTCTCTCTATCTCATATCTCTACTGCGTCTAAGTTGTATAATTGCTAATAAACATTACAATATATGGCTTAAAGTTCAATACATATAATATATCCTAGGCTACTCTTATTTGTAGATGTAGATATGATATCTACAAAGCAACGTAGGCAAAATAGTTCTATTGTAGTCTCTGAGATAAAGTAGTTCTATTGTAGTCTCTGAGATAAAGTAGTTCTATTGTAGTCTCTGAGATAAAGTAGTTCTATTGTAGTCTCTGAGATAAAGTAGTCCTATTGTAGTCTCTGAGATAAAGTAGTTCAACTGTAGTCTCTGAGATAAAGTAGTTCAACTGTAGTCTCTGAGATAAAGTAGTTCAACTGTAGTCTCTGAGATAAAGTAGTTCTATTGTAGTCTCTGAGATAAAGTAGTCCTATTGTAGTCTCTGAGATAAAGTAGTTCTATTGTAGTCTCTGAGATAAAGTAGTTCAACTGTAGTCTCTGAGATAAAGTAGTTCAACTGTAGTCTCTGAGATAAAGTAGTTCTATTGTAGTCTCTGAGATAAAGTAGTCCTATTGTAGTCTCTGAGATAAAGTAGTTCAACTGTAGTCTCTGAGATAAAGTAGTTCAACTGTAGTCTCTGAGATAAAGTAGTTCTATTGTAGTCTCTGAGATAAAGTAGTTCAACTGTAGTCTCTGAGATAAAGTAGTTCTATTGTAGTCTCTGAGATAAAGTAGTTCTATTGTAGTCTCTGAGATAAAGTAGTTCTATTGTAGTCTCTGAGATAAAGTAGTTCTATTGTAGTCTCTGAGATAAAGTAGTTCTATTGTAGTCTCTGAGATAAAGTAGTCCTATTGTAGTCTCTGAGATAAAGTAGTTCAACTGTAGTCTCTGAGATAAAGTAGTTCAACTGTAGTCTCTGAGATAAAGTAGTTCAACTGTAGTCTCTGAGATAAAGTAGTTCTATTGTAGTCTCTGAGATAAAGTAGTCCTATTGTAGTCTCTGAGATAAAGTAGTTCAACTGTAGTCTCTGAGATAAAGTAGTTCAACTGTAGTCTCTGAGATAAAGTAGTTCAACTGTAGTCTCTGAGATAAAGTAGTTCAACTGTAGTCTCTGAGATAAAGTAGTTCTATTGTAGTCTCTGAGATAAAGTAGTCCTATTGTAGTCTCTGAGATAAAGTAGTTCAACTGTAGTCTCTGAGATAAAGTAGTTCTATTGTAGTCTCTGAGATAAAGTAGTTCTATTATAGTCTCTGAGATAAAGTAGTTCTATTGTAGTCTCTGAGATAAAGTAGTTCTATTATAGTCTCTGAGATAAAATAGTTATATTGTAGTCTCTGAGATAAAGCAGTTCTATTGTAGTCTCTGAGATAAAGCAGTTCTATTGTAGTCTCTCAGACAGTAGTAGTAGTTCTAGTAGTTGAAGTAGTTCTTTATTAAAACTGATCATGTTTTGTACCAATTTTATCGCAGAGTGGAAATGACGTACCAGCTGAACTACCGCCGCATCTGATACCGCCGTCAAAAATAGTCCCGATAACAAATGGACATTAATTAAGTTAACATTCGTTTACACTTTTATCATTTTGTTTGGTCTTAATTTACGCCAATTTGTACAGTATTTCTGCCCAATTCTGCCTTGCATTGGCTAGGCTATAATATAACTCTAGATTACTGTGAGCACTTTTGTCTTAGTTGAAGAGATAGTCGGTTTTACTTCATAATTCAAACAATTGAGATAAATACATTTGTAAATACTCTAAGAATATTGAAGAGGCATGTCTCCACAGTTGCTCTGTGCAATTCGTTTTCTGATTCGCAGTTAGATTGAAACTGCTAAGCCTGGAAAAGTGGGAATCATATGTGTGGGATCTGCATAAGATGTCATCAAGGAATAGAGAATTATTATGATGAATGCAGTTAGGATAGTTCAAGGAGAACTGTGTTAGTATAAAGCAAACAAAGGGTTCGATTTTAAGTCAGGTTGCTCGCGACGTATTGAACTTGTAAAAATCTATTTTTATTTCAATATATTATCGCGCTGTTATTATGTCCCGTTAAGATTTGTGTGGCTACTAATTTTACATAGCCGTAATGTTTTTTGCTGTTGGAATATGTTGAATAATACATTTTATGAAAACTATACGTACCTTTCTATCATATTAATTGAAGATTGCATTAATCGGGATATTTAAATAAGGAGTTCAAACGTAAAAATTTTTCAATTTGAACTTTATAGTTTGATCGGACTAAACTTAGCAATATTTCAACTTGTTTCTGAGAACATATCCTATTCACTCTGTAAGTATTGTCTTTCCAGTATTATAATAATACAATAAATATTATAGTACCACTTATCTCTGACTCCAAAGTAAAACTATTTTACCACTATTCAAAATTGTTCCATTATTTAAAAAATCGTATTATACTTAAGAATTTGTTTTCATAAGTTTTTTAAGAAATGTCTAGAATTTTCTCTGCCTGCCTCGCTTTTACTTGTTTTGTAACTAATTTTTAATCAAATATTTGCTAATATTATAAGCTATATTATTTGTAATTCAAGCTAAGATTCATAATTGAGTCATGTCTATTAAATGTTATTAGTCGTGTGCAGTTCAGTTTCTCTAGTTTTAGATGGCACTGACTAAACATTATTTGGCGGTATTTTATGCTTTCGGAATCGTAAGCGCCATTGGTCAACAACTGACAGTTGCTCGACACTAAGTACGAATTTGTCAAAATCACGAATTTCTGCGTCGGCCTCGCCAAATATGAGTCATACCATCGACCCTCTTACCATCAACCCTCATTCTATAGACCCTCATATCATCTACCCTCATTCTATAGACCCTCATACCATCAACTCCAGTGGCGGATTTAGTCTTGGAGGAGGCACTTTAATCTTGGGGGAGGCACTTTGGGGAGTACACACTTTATACAATGTTTTCTCTTATATTTTGGCCTTAATAAAACTTTTACATGACATCTTGGAGGGAGCACATGCCCCTCCCTGCCTCCCTCTCGCTACGCCACTGATCAACCCTCATTCTATCGACCTTCATTCTATCGACCCTCATACCATCAACCCTCATTCTATCGACCCTCATACATCGACTCCAACCGGCTGGAGCCAGTGGCGATGTCGGTAAGATATTCGACCGCGGATCAGTATGTGCGTGGTTCAAATCCTGGGCTCTCCCGTCACTGATACCGCTTTCGAGTGAGGAAACTGACGTTAACAGTAGCTTTTTTTGTAATAAAACGATTTAGTCTTTATTTAACTGTATCTATGAATTACATTCATTTTGTTCGTACAATTATTTTACAGACATAACAAAGCAATAAAGGAATGAATGTATACGAACTAACGTCAGTGTGCGGAAAAATATGCAATCGGTGCAGAAAAATTCAACACAACCAAATTAGCATTCACATCAAAGACTACATTAAGCCGAATTACAGTCTTTATTTAAGGATTACCAAAACTTATTATAGCATTTGAGTTAGAGAAATAGGGCTTATGATGCAGCAAATTATCTTCTTCGTTGCTGCTTAGTCGACCTCTTATAACAACTTAAATTACGGTAGAATTATAAGTCTAGACATTAATAGGCATTAAAATTTTACCGCAATTGAAGGTTTAGTAAGAGGGCGACTAAGAAACAGCGGAAAAAGTTAATGGGAAGCTACATCAGAAATTCAAAACCATTTTTTCGAAGTTAATCCTACATTAAGGGTTAACAATTCTTTAATAAATATTGCAAATTGGTTTAAATTACATGTAGTCTTTGATGACGTTAATTTTCAATGGCTAACAATTTAGTTTTAGATCTCCTACATATAAGTTATTACTAATCACTAATCGAAGTAAAACGATGAAATATTACAATAAATTGTTCACAACTCGATTCTTTACTAATAATTATCAAGAAATGTTGAATAGAGGTTTATTTTCAAAAGTTCCAGCTCTATACAGATCCTTCTTCTGGCAGGATTCACTCAGTTCAACTGAACAAAGCCTAACTATAGACCAAATCAACAAATATGCGAAATACGCGACAACATTTATGTCTATTTATTAGTAAAGTAGCAACGTAACTATGTAGCACCAGAACCAGTGTTTGTAACGTGATGACTAAAAAAAAACTGAATGCTGTAAAAATTCAGAGTAATTGTTAACAAAACATACAAGCAAAACATAAAAAACTGAAATTAATTCAGTGCTACAAGGCCGTAACAGATTGATCGCAACAGACACGAAGAGAATCAAGTATATCAAAGCATGAAATTATCAGAGAACCTTGATAGAAAATCCATTACGATCTTTAAGTACGCTATAGCAATGAGTAATAAAATTAACATCAGCATAAATACGAGAAACTTGGTACTGTTAATATTAAACTTTCACCTGGCATCGCTTTAACAACGTCCCTTCGCGATCTTGATGAAAATCTGTCGTACAGAACTTTTCTGGATAGGAACTCTGAGGAAGCAGTGATTAAGGATGCATTAAGATTAAGCAGCGTAACGGTGACTTTTTAAACCATTCCACCATCAACCACGGAGGTGACATCACCATGCTTCTACTTCACAATAATTTCATAATCCTATTAAATTTTACTGCTAAATATCCTTAATTACCAATTGATTGAAGTAAATAAATAACTTTCGCTTAATTAAATTAAAAAATCATCCACAATTCGGTACACGCATACTTCGCAGAATCATAATTCAGTAGGAAACTCGGAACCGAGCAAGCATTCATTGAGACTCATCAGCTTGTGAGAACCTTTACCACGTAGAGGTGGCAGAGATCTTACATCAGATCTCTGCCACCTCTCCGTGAAACTTCTCCGTGGATTACCCGTCTCCATCTCTTCCATCACTTTGGAGAAACCAACGACACCTCCCACGGGGGTTGTTCTGTAGGGCACAGAGGAAGAGTCAGTGGTTGACGGAATTCTCTTCACCAGTCCACTAGGCGCTGATATGATACCAGGTGTGACTCTTTTAAGCAGTCCGCCGTCAACCATGGAGCTGTCAGCACCTCGCTTCTGCTTCTGATGATTGGGCAAGAGCTGTGAGGAAAGGCAGGAGTGAAGTTCAGTGGAATAGTTGAGAGGATTATAGGCATTCACCTGTTCGATTCTTTCAAGGGAGTCTACGATCAGGGAAAGGTTTTCCTGTGGAGGAATCTCGAGTAGGGGGAAGTCCAGTGGAAGCAACATTTCCTGTCCAACGATGGACTTTATTAGAAGAGTACGACGCGAAGAAGGGAGTAGCACAAAACACCCGCGTGGAAGCTCCTGTGCATGTGCTTTAGGTCCTAGCTTTGATTTATTGGAAGCAGCCCCACGATGCTGCTGCCTTGATGACTCTTGAGATAGTTTTACTATCAGGGCTTCCTTTCGCTCTGATAGCAAATGACAAAGTGCCAGAAAATTTCTTCTGTTGATCTCCAGGTCATCCCAGTCCATTTTCCAGCAGGAAGTAGCTTGAACAACAAGTGGTATACCAAATATGACAGAATCGCATACCCCGTCGACTGGCACACGAGAAACGACATCAATTTCCACTATGGTACGATGCTGCCACGCCTTGTTCCCACCACCACCAGCTATGATCTTCGAAGCAGAGTCAGCGGCACTTAGGTTATAGCATTGGTAGAATGAGCCAAAGCAGGCGGGGTTTATCATGCACTCCTTTATATCACACTTGATTGATAGTCCACTGTCGAGGAAATTCAGATGCAGATATTCCAAATCAGTGGTAGCTTCATGAAGCCACGACAAGAAATATCTCTGCAGACTTATACGATTCATTTTCACTGTCTTAGTTTCAATTAAGTCACATATATCGTCTACATCAACAAAACAAGAATTCATTGTTTCACTCATACTACTCTGGCTAGCAGAGTCCTGTGGTTTTAGATCATTGTCGGCACACATCACATGAACCACCTGTAAACTTCTAACTAGTTGATTGTCCAGTGTTCTACCAATTCGATTCATTTCCTTCATGTAAGTAGACGATATGTTAGTACCGAACACAAAGACTTCCAACTGAGACCAATACCCTGCTGCCTGAAGAAGACCAAAAGCCTGTCTTCTGAACATGTTAACACACTCATCCACACCCAATCTCAGAGACCCATTGTACTTGCCATCACCCAACATCTGCTCGTCACCTGCATCAAGAAACCATTCCTTCGACAGAGATGATAGATCATTCAGCGCAGCATGAATTCGATTAAAATTTGATCTGGTATGTTGCAATGGTAGAACAACCTGTATTTTATTATTAGGTCCAACGGCGACTATACCAAAAAAGACCACTCTGGACGAACAGCTCATGCTACAAATTACGCAGAAGAACTCTGAGAGAGCCTGAACAAGGTGTTCGCATAATTCACTATCAGTCTCATTGAATAACTGAATGACTACAGCTTTAGCCGGTTGACTCAATCCAGATTCTTCCTTATTTCCAGACATGCTTCAAGGAGTACCGACACAATAGCTGTACACAATAAATAAAATAGTTTAACTTTAAACATCAAGGATGATTAGTGTTAAAGACTTTGAAGATGCAAATACAATGTAGATATACAATTTTAGTCATCCAAATACACAATTGCTACTTCATAAGATATATCCTTAATGATTCAACAATTTTCTATAAGAGAATAAATATATAAGATCGATTATGCATCTATATTCCATTGTTATAATCAGACCTTGGTAGATATGAAGGTACTTAACAAGCAGCATGTTGTAAGAGATGCCTAAGCGGATCACAGGCCATAGGAAACGATACCAAGAGAAATACTTTTAAAAGCCACTAAGCAATGCACTCTAGAGAGAACCAACTTTTTGGTCAATGAAATGAGGATGAGAGCAGACAGGAGTACCCAATTAGAAGTACTGAATTTGCCAATTGTAGACCAGTTATTTGGTAGTAGGTTATAACACAGATAGGCTCACAGACATCCTATTTTATAACAATACTTAAGCCCTATAGAAATAAATGAATAAAACAGGCTATGTAAGTCCATATATATACATTGCCTAAATATTAATTCAAATGTGTCCATCAGTGTTCCAACTTAAAAAGGTGGCAATGGTACTGTCCAGTTATCATGTAAAAATTGAATAATTATAACTTGTATGATATAAACAACTATGCTTATTTAAGTCTGCAAGTATTATACAAATAGGCAGTTGTATTTTCGGATTTTAGCAAAGATATTTACTCTTATCCCTAATATAACTGTATTTAAAAGAAACTTTTGTAGAACATAAAAATTCAATCTCACTAATTAATTAAGGCTCAATGGCGGCAGATAAACAACACCTTTAAAGGAGTGAAGTTGAATTGCTTTTACATTTAGCATCATCATCATCATCATTATTATCATCATCATCACCATCATCTTCCTTTAAATGCCAGTTTAACCAGGGTTAGGATACAAGTAGACCTTATTCAATCCTCTGCCCCATACCATATCATCAGTCAATCCCCTATTTTTCTATATCCCTATTTTCTATATCCCTATTTTATGTCCTTCCTAATTACCGCATCCCACGCCAGTAGTGGTCTACCTCTCTCTAGCTTAAATTCCAGCTCTTCCCTCCAAACTCTCTTTACAAAAATTCATTTCTTTGGAATGTCTTTTAAATAGCGAAGGGGTAAAGTCATGAAGCTTTAAATGGATGTGAATGATGTGAATTGAACTCTCGTGGATTCGAATCCCAGCCGCGATGATCTGAGAGTAAAATCTCGGATATTCATTGTGCGGTTGTGCGGAAAATGGTAGAAATTGCTTAACGGTTTAAACATGTGGTGTTAAAAGTGATAGATATCAACACATATGATCACTATTTTAATAACAAATAAATTTACTCAAACACTGAAAGAGAGTCGTAGTAAATTAGCATGACTAACTACAGAAGATGGTTTTACTTTTGAAATAACATTTGTCATAAAATACTCATTTAAAGTACAAACAACTATGTAAACAAAAATTTTTGTCTGCAGTGCAACTTGACATTAATTATAAATCGCCAGTTCTTAAAGCCTCTCTTCATCAAAAACATGACAAAATGCGTATCCATACTCCGTTATAGTTTCCTAACGCTAAACTAAACCACTTTCAGTTACTTTTTGCTATGAATATTATTAGAATATATATCTGAGAGACAGATTAATTTTTAAATTTCAAAGGTGTCTCGTTTTACTAAATTTAGATATGCATATTTATGAGTTAGGAGAATGAGGAATAAGATTCTAGTAAAAGTAAACAAACATCGATCAGCTGTTACGTGTTTTCCAATATTAGGTAAAATTATTTTCTGATATTTTCTGATCTTAAGTTATTCCTCAGTGTATTTTCCCTTGATAGTTGTAATAGTGTTTATCATTTATATTTTTATTAAATTGAGAATGTTTGTATATTGTGACAGCAATATATTTTCAATATTTGTGATTCATTCCTTTTAAAGATTTTTTTTATCTCTTGCTCTTCGTCCTGAATTGTGCTTATTTGTGCTTGAATAGTGTTTTGGATGATAGTATTATTCAAATTGTGGTTTTTCGCAACATAGAATTGTTTACTTAATTATCAAGTTTAAAGTTGTTGAATTTTGTGTTAAAATTGTAATTAATTAAAATCTATCTTAATCTAAGGAAAGTAATAGTTTTGAATTATGAACTTTGCTAGTTTAGGTCATACCTGACTTTTTTCAGTTTCCTTGGCTGTACTACATCACTTCTTCAAATTGATTTATGATGAAATTTTAAAAACTTTAATATATAGTACTTTTGTATTACTTAAGTGTATTTTAAACTAATTATAATAATTTGGTTTTGGATATATGAATGATTTTGTAATGATTTAGTTGTTTCAGCATGGCTGATATAACAAGTCTATTTAAAGCAACTGTGAAAGCTGTCAAACTTCGTGAGCAGAGTCTGCAGCAAATAAGTAATCACTCATCAAGTCTCAAAGGTTGTTTTTAATATATATATATATATATATATATATATATATACACTGTTTATATACATTATATATATAAATTTTATATATATATATATATATATATATATATATATATATATATTATTAAGATATATAGATTTATAGATTTAAGCAATGTTGAGCCCAGTTGGTACTTGAAAGTGAAACAGTCTCATAATACCAAGTGCTGAAATCATTGGAAAACATTCTTGAGTCTTGGAAGTAGAGAGTGACCTGGTGCGGTAATCTGCGGAAATCTGCTGTAATTACCATGGTAATGGTTTTAATCTTGCAGTAGTACCACGGTAATGGAGTTGTATTTGAAATTTTAATATGGTACCGCAAGAGAAGTTACTATCATTGCAAAGGAACTCTGAATGCGCTAACAAATTTTCTGTGAACAGCATGAACATTTTTGTTCACTTATTTACATAGTAAGTGTTCTGTTGTTGTTGTTGCTACCTAAACAAAGTAATGAAATTAATTTATTTCACAATTTTCAATAATCTTCAATAATATTTCAATAATCTTCAATAATATTTCAATAATCTTCAATAATATTTCAATAATCTTCAATAATATTTCAATAATCTTCAATAATATTTCAATAATCTTCAATAATATTTCAATAATCTTCAATAATATTTCAATAATCTTCAATAATATTTCAATAATCTTCAATAATATTTCAATAATCTTCAATAATATTTCAATAATCTTCGATAATATTTCAATAATCTTCAATAATATTTCAATAATCTTCAATAATATTTCAATAATCTTCAATAATATTTCAATAATCTTCAATAATATTTCAATAATCTTCAATAATATTTCAATAATCTTCAATAATATTTCAATAATCTTCAATAATATTTCAATAATCTTCCAAGTTGGAATTATTCTTAAATTTGTGATTGTGTAAGCGTCACTATTGAAGGGCAGTGATTACGAATAATCATATAGTGAGAAAAAAACAAAATAACAAAAGCAGCAACTAAACTATGAGACTACAACACCAACACAGGTGTGTTGAAATAGCAATAAATTCTAAGGTGACCTATGTTAATACGCAAGTTAACACTCACCCCTGTATTGTTGCTATTAATTATCTTTTTTTACTTTAAACTAATGGAGTACTTATAATAATTATAAGTTTTGAATAAATTGGTATTTTACTGAATATATTACAATTATTATTATTAATATTATTATTATTTATTATTATTATTTATTATTATTATTATTTTATTGTTTTTTATCATGTATTTCAGATGCAAAAAATCAGAAGATAGGTGATTCATTGGGCGCTCATGCTCCATATAAGTCAGAGTTCAGCTCTCAAGCCATTGCTGTTGTAAGTTTGTAATTTGTAGATTTACATTTTCGTCATTGCTACTTTTTATCCTATCTATAGTTATTATTTTGTTTAATATTATTTATAATCAGTAGCTGTCATGCTATATTTGCACTATGGTGTAGCTTTCATGATATACTTCATTTGTCAACTTATAACAAGACTAATTAAAAAAGAAACTAATTTGATCTTTATACATTGTAGATTTCCTGTGCTGTGTATCCGGAACACTTAAGAATAGATTGACTGTAAACTGCATGTGTCGTTGAGGCGACTGAGCAAGAACTGAGGAAGAAAACAGAAAATCAACTCAGAAGCCATATTATTCCCAACCTATACGAAACATTAGGGTGTGGCATATGCCTTTTGTGAAGGGATTAATTCGTTGATCGACGGAGTGCTTATTATGAAGCGTGAAAAGCAGCATGTCAGTGGGAATATGTACTTTGGACGTGCCACTTCGCTGAACTTTAGAGAGCGAGATATTGTAGCTATTTTGAAAGCTACAAGAATTCTCTCTGAATCATATATCGCTATATTTTACTTGGTTTTTAAAACTGGCTTTTTCACATTTTTAATCTTTACCAGGTTGCCAATATTAGAAAGCTTCAGGAATTTTTGCTAAAGTATCGAAAGGACTACATCAATGCTAGTGGGTTTGTATTTTTTATTGCCTTCTATAAATTATTCTGTATTTTTTATTAACTGTTAATAATGTTTCTCTGTTAACAATTAATTATGTTTCTCTGTTAGCTGTTAACTATGTTTCTCGCATATCCATTAATTATATTTATCTCTCTCTTAGTGCACTGCCTACTGGCAGGTCCATGGTACATAACACCTCCACTCTTCTCTGTCTTCCGCCTTCCTCTTCATTTCCACATATGAGTGGGTCTTTAAATCATCTAACATACCTAATCTCGGCCTGCCCCTGCCTCTTTTTCCTTTCATTCTACCTTCTATGACCTCTTTTAATAGACCTTCCCCCCTTAGAATGTGTCCTATCCATCTCTTCTTCCTATTCTTAATACATTTATCAACTGTCTATCTGTGCCAACTCTCTCCAGGACTTCCTCATTTGTAACCTTTGAGTCCAGCTAATCCTCTCCATTCTTCTCCAAATCCACATTTCCAATGCCTCCAGTTTCCTAATATCTTCCTTCCTTAAGGTCCATGTTTCACATCCATACAATAGCGTGGTCCAAACCAAAGTTTTCACTATCTTTATCTTTATGTCTTTCTTTAGACTTTTTGGATATTTCTCTGTTAACTGTTAATTTTTTTTCTCTCATATCAATTAATTATGTTTCTTAACTATTAATTATGTTTTTTTGTTAACAATTAATTATGTTTCTCTGATATCAATTAAGTATGTTTCTCTGTTAATAATTAATTATGTTTCTCTGTTAACTATGAATTATGTTTCTAGAATTGTATAGAATTGTGTAAGAATTGTATATAGATATTGAATGATAATTATATTTAGATATTGAATGACAATATTCAATCGTTTATGAATAATGATTGATTTTATTGCTGGATAAATATCGTAGCTGTTGTTTTGCAGACAGTTAAGTTGGGAACCTTGCTCGCTGACAGACGCAGAGAGAGACCAGATA
Source organism: Enchytraeus crypticus (assembly GCA_905160935.1). NCBI lineage: Eukaryota > Metazoa > Annelida > Clitellata > Enchytraeida > Enchytraeidae > Enchytraeus > Enchytraeus crypticus. The sequence goes on along the minus strand of CAJHZI010000247.1, from coordinate 491,897 downwards.
GATCAAGATGCCGAAGTCTTCATCAAAACTTGTGCCGATGCTGTACGACAGCTGAAGAGTCAAGGTTGATAATTATTTTATCACGATTCAGCTTAAGCTACAAATATATATGGCAACAGAACTAAAATTTGCTCTTGATCATCAAACTTTCCTTATCAGGCGCTCAAGGCATGTCGTGGCTGCTGTATGAAAGTGGGTTTAAGAACATCTTATATAGCTTGCACATCATCAACAAATTTTGGCAACATTGGGCCCCCATTTGGATGGGCAGTCTCCATGAAATGACAATTCCTGGCAGCATTGAATAGAAGTTCAAGGGTGTTGAAAGATTATTCTCAAATTTCAAGCTATCTGCAATCTACACTATTAAATGGCAGAGATTGTGAGTAGGCATGAAGGCATAAAGGAAATGAATAAATTGTGAAAACAGAAACATAAGCTTAGAAACTGTATTACGAGACGATCTATGTCACATGTATAAATTTTCATATAGCAATCTCAAGCAGCTGTTACAGCTGCAATAATTAAATAGTAATAAAGGTTTAACGTCCATTTCCTCATCCAGGGATGATGTCAGGTACGTCCCCACAGCACACATCACTACAGATCAATTCACCCAGACCAATCTGTGCTGAGGAGAAGTAAGGTCGTAAACGAAAGCAAGTCCGGTGATCAAAAATGGTCAGGATAGATTGATTATGTCTACGGTGGGAAAAGCTAAGTCTTAAGCTTGCTAGAGAAAGATGAAAGAGAAACAAAAGCGAAATGATGAGAATTAATTAGTTAATGTAAGATGGTAAGCCACTATTCTTTTTCATGAATTGTTGAATTGATTGATTGTCCAGTTCAATAATTGATTTATTGATTTGATGAATTATTGTTATTTAGCATTTATTTGCCAATTTTTGTTATACAGCCAATAACAACAAAGTTCTGCATCAGGTTAAGGAGCATAGAGATGCAGTCCTAAGTATCATAGACAAATATCTAATTGGTATGACTAATATCTGACTGATAATTAATTAATCATTTGATAAATATTAGCTAATTAATTCATTCCTCCATTGCTTTGTATATTCATTTATATAAAATGTCTTAGTATAAGAAGGTTCTAGTATATTTGGATTATATTTTTAAATATCTCTGTATTTACTCTGATACTCTTGTTGTGTCTGGGTTGCTAAATAGTATACAAATAGTAAACTGCACATGTCATAAAAGTCGACAAAGTACTAAGATCCAAAACAGCGTCAGAAAAGGCATTTGGTTAGTGAGCTCATAGGCTCTAGAAATTGCTACAAAATTTTCTAATCCGGACTCTTACTAGATTGAGATTCAAGGGTAGATGATGATGATGAATTTACCCTGAGGTTTGCAATCAATGTAGATTTTATATTTTATGCTTGCAGTAGAGTGTGATAGTAATAAATATTGATTTTATACCACTGTGATCTTCATTCTATGTTGTGGTCTCATAGGATTTAAACTTATATCTGACACAAGCTGAAAAGATTTGTATTCAAAATGCTTAAGCTCTCCTGACGGATCTGATCACTTAGAACGATTCTACAGTTGTTTGTAGCTGCTAGGCTACTTAATGTCTCAACAGCGCAGGGGTAACGTCATGAAGTTTTAAATGACAGATCCTGAGGTGAATCGAACCCTCGAAGGTTCGAATCCCAGCCGCGCTTATCTGAGAGTATAATCTCGGACATTCACTGGACTGGATATACGGAAAATGGTCTAAATTGCCCAACGGTTTAAACATGTGGTATTAAAAGTGATAGATATCAATATAGTTGATCATTTCACTATAATGCATGTTTACTTTACTTTTTTAACTCCCAGCAGCTGATGAGTTATTGATTGTGTTGTAGCCGTGTGTCACTTGTACAGTGAACAGAAAGCTGTGAGGGTAAAGAGAGTCGTTGACCACAAGAGATTGTAAGCAATAAACTACTATTTATAGTCATTCATTTATTTAACATAAGTCTCTGTGTAAAATTCATTTTGGCTGATCTACATCTCAGTATACCCTATGCGAGCTTATTTGTTTTGACAGAAATACATTGCATGTAAATATCCTCTTCATCGCTATATATGTGCATTGTGCATGTATAATTGTACATCTATCCTTCGTTTTTATCTATACATACGAATGTTTCTTCTTCTTCTTTTTCTTAGTGTTAATCTCGCTTTTCTGCAAAATCTGCTTGTCGACATGCCTGCCTTCATTTGCTGCGCTCGTGGACGTTTTTCTATTTGACCTTTACTATGCGCTTGTCCTCGATTATTCTATCCAGCCAACGCTTCTGTACGATTGGCAACAATATCAAAATGCAACGATTACTAATAACCATGGAGAGGAAGGAGGAAAAGGGTCTTAAACAAGCATCCGTGCTTCCTGACCCAGTGTGCCGTTATGTTTTTTTATGTTTTTGATGGTGTCTTGTCTATAAAAAATCAAATTTATATCTAGACAATATGATATGTTTCTGCCCATGGAACTATCATAATAACCCGTTGAATGGTTGAGTCGGCAGCATGAATGTCTTATAAGCAGAGAGTGCATGGGTTTGAATCTAGACCATGCTTGAATATAATCTTGTAATATGAAAATATCCAAATTTAGCTTGCTACTTCACTTTTGAATGTCTTAATAGCGAAGGGGTAACGTCATGAAGTTTTAATGACAGATCCTGAGGTGAATGGAACCCTCGTGGGTTCGAATCCCTGCCGCGCTGATCTGAGAGTAAAACCTCGGACATTCATTGGACTGGTTATATGGAAAATGGTCTAAATTGCCTAACAGTTTAAACATGTGTTATTATAAGTGATAGATATCAACATAGTTGATCATTTCACTATAATGCATGTTTACTTTTTTCTTAGGTTTTGTAATTTGATATGTATTTAGAACTCGGCTTGAGAAAGACTCCATGTCTTCCCGGGGTAGGAAGGATGTAACTGAAACAACTGCTGTAAATTCAGCAACTGAAACTAGTGAGTATTCTGATACAAAATGTATATATTTTTTATATTTTATTTAGTATTTTGAATAAGATATAGCGCATGTTAATATAAGAAACTAACTTTTGGAAAATTATACTTTGAAATTTAAAATAAAATTTTATTTTGCTTTATATTTTATTTCAATTTATATTTTATTTTATTGTATACTTCAATTTGTAGTGTAAGTTGGTAGAACTGCCTGACAATGGATTGATTTAAGTTCTAATTGACATTATAAATTTATTTGATCAGTGTTGATACAAATTCTGCAGTCACTTCAAGCAACCTGACCAAATTTTTTCTTCTGCTGGGATGTCAGCTTTAAGCGTTGTTGTAACTTAAGTAGATTAGCAGCTTAAAATCACTCATCATTAAAAGTCTATGTTAATAGCATTTCTACAGTTCATGTTATTTCATATATTGTACTGGTGAAATGATATAGCGGCTGCAAAGCATTCGTCTTTAAAGTTTCCAATGATGGAGTTTCTCTGGTTAATCTCATTGACAGGAAGTGTTTCTTTGAAGGCTGTTTGTTTTGCATTCTCTATTGATCCAACATGCAGTTGTAAGATAGTAGTAAGATGGCAGAAAAATCTTTTGCACGTATTCAATAATTATTTTTCTGTGTTTTAACTGCTTACCCAAGTTCATTGTTTTGAAAAAGTTTAGATCCCCGAAAGTCAGGGCACGTATATAGTCTAGTTTTCATAGTTTACTTAAATTTAAATGATTCTGTAGTAATGTTTGTACATTTATGTGCTAGTGCTACTTTATATCAAAGTCTAAATTTCATTAATGAATGTTACAATTCTTTAATGCATATTTAATATAGGGAAAGAGTTAGATACTAAGACAAAGAGTGTCTCGAGTAAGCCAAGGATTCAGCTGTCAGCCTTTGACATTGAGGATGAGAATGAGCAAGAATCTATTTCACCTGAAGAGGAAAAAATGGTATTAAGATTTGATTGGATTTTGTTTTGCCCTTTCTCCTTATTTTCGATATGGTGACCATTGCACTATTAACTACTACTAACCCTTGTTACAGGGAGTTGTGAAGAGAATCTTAGCCGATGAACTTTCGTATGAAAATAATCTGCTTTTATTTTATGATCAAATCTGATCAACGCTGTCAGCTATATTCCATTGTCAATAAATCTGCTACATGTACTTTAGAGATTTGGAACCTCTTCACTATTCATGATACCACGTCGTGATCACATGAAGAATGTAGAGAATATTATTAGATATTACTATTATCATCATTATTTTATTGGAGTTTTCAGAATACTGCTTTAAAATAGAGTTTCACTATTTTCTCTACTTGTTTACAACGTTATTATATTTACATTGTTTGGATAACTGTAACTCATAAAATTCCCAAACAACAGCTTTAAACAAAATAACGGTTAAGTAAGTAGAATATTTCATGAAAGATGATCGACTTTTAACTCGTATTTTATTGAAATTTTAACTTCAGAATTTAACCACTGGAAGTTTTTCTGTGTTGTAGCTACAAATGGAAAACGAACAGATGTACGAGGAGATGAGTGGAATGGTCGACGAAGTCAAGTAAGTTTATTACTGTTTTATTAATAATAATAATAATATAATAATAATAATAAAGGTTTAACGTCCGTTTCCTCATCCAGGGATGATGTCGGGGACGTCCCCAACAGCACACATACAGATCATTTCACCCAGACCAATCTGCAAAAGAAATGTGCTGAGGAGAAGTAAGGTCCTAAACGAAAGCCAGCCCGGTGATCAAAAAATGATCAGGCTAGATTGATTATGTCTGTGATGGGAAAAGATAAGTTTTAAGTTTTAAAAGAGATTAAAAGAGATTAAAGTTATCATACAGTTATGGATAAACAGGATAGTGTTCTCAGGGAATGACGCTCCTGCCCAGTAAATGTTAGTCGAAGCTGAGGAAGGCATAGGAGGCCCACCTTGTCATAAGCAGAATCCCCCCCCCCCCCCCAAGAATAACGGCATATCAAAAGAATGTTAGATGATTTAAAGATCCACTCGTATGCGGACATGAGGAATAAGGCGGAAGATGGAGATGAGTGAAGGCGTTATATATCATTGACCTGCCAGTAGGCTGTACATTGAGAGAGCAAGAGAGAGATTAAGGTTCAACATATTTATCTTATTAACTAGTTTAGCTTCATTTTTATACTCTAACTTTATTTTTCAGTGTTTGTTTTAATTTATATCCATTCATAGCTTTGAAAATCTTAATTTCTGTGTATTCTTTGTTTTGTATCCGAAATTTTGGCGTTCTCAAAGATTGCTTTGGTCAGTATAACATATTTATTGTTTACGGCTTCATGAAAGATCTTTATTAAATAAATAGCCAAATTTTGTGCTTACCTTGTCACCAGTTAGCCCGGTGTATAATTAGGTGCTATTTGATCATACACGCTGTGTTAAGTTGTTAAAAACCCAATCCCAGTGTTATTATCTGTTTTATCTCTCGAAAAGATATCGAGTGATGGATCAATCCAGGTTTTGAACCCACGCAAACTGATACGATTTTGGAAACTAACCGATGCGGCCACTACCTGGACTAGTTTAAGCAGTAGATACTTAATTTAAATATTTCATTATGCATCTTTCTTTGATGATGAAACTAAAGGTACACGTCTATATATTTTTAGTCAAATTTCGTAAATTTAATTTGGACGATCTATCTATTCATTAACACTTTTATTTTTATTTATAATACATTTGCGTTTGAAAAGTTGTCATAATTGCTTTAAAATGGAAGAATCTCAAGTCCTTGCTTTTGATGTGATGGCCATTTTAGGCAGATTGAAGGAAAACTGGTGGAAATATCAAGACTCCAGGAAATATTTGCAGAAAAAATTTTACAACAGGTTTGCGAGATATTATGTAGCTATACGAAAGTTATGTAGCCTGTTGTACTGGTTGGATGGCCGAATGGATGGCACGCTTGCCAGAGAAGCAGGAAGCCTTCTGTTCGAATTTCAGCTGGATCGTCTGTTGTAGTATCCCTTGTGATATGGAAGCAGACTTACATCTACTTATTACCTCTATACATTAGAAATATGCTTGACTATTTCGTTTTTTACGTGGTCAAAGCTGTTATACAGCAAATTAGGAGATTGTTAATACTTCTGTGCCACTTGCATTAATTTTACAATAATTATTACATAGAACTCTGCGATGTATTGCCTCATAGTTTGTCATAGGCCATTTTAATATCGACCTGTTATAAAGATCGTAAATAAACTAATTAAAACCATTTCAAATTATAAACCGTTATAAGTTATAATTAAACTGTTATAATTTATTAAATAAAATGACTCTGTATATTGATTGCCTATTTGTTACGTAGGAGACAGATATAGACAAGGTTGCCGACTTGGTAATTGGTTCAACGGAAAATATAAAGGACGGAAATGAAGAAATACGAGAGGTATCAAGTGTTAAACTTCTGGTTTATGCTCTTATCAGGCCAGTGGCTTGAGCGTTAAGTTTTTCGACTGTGAATCTGTTAGTATAGAATTCAAATCCAAGGCTCGCCTACCACCAATGTCCTCCTGATAGATGGAAGATGTGGATCAGATCCTTTTGACGGATGTAATATTTGGATAAGATCCTCTGAAGCATTTGAAACTCGAAATGTTTCATTCAAAATTTATTACCATCTGCTGTTTAGTGTACTCTGTTCTAAAATTAGAGTTTAAGAAGATGGGAAACGTAAATTATGTAATTATTGATGTTTAAATATGATCATATTGAATGAAATTTGATGCCAAGGCTTTTAGAATGATACTGTCTAGCTTTTAAACTTTTAAGAAAAGCAATTAATTTATCAGTTGGAATTTTTTCTTATATTTAGAATTTCATAAGTTATAGTAGGCCTATACCTGCTTTTTAAGTTGCAATTGTACATGTAATACCGGTACTAGTTCTACAATATTTCCATTTTCTGTATAGTTTCTGAAATTCAGTCATTTCCTACTCTTCCAACAAAATATGTCAAAATAATTTTTGTAAACATGTAGACAAGACGATTTTTAACTTTTTACATGCAGTCAACAATCATTTTACCTACCATCCTTATAAGTTTTTTGCTCTTAAAAATTAATATACTTATCTAAGACGTATTTCATTAATCTATATAATACGTTGCTAAAGCAGTATTACTTATAATGGATATTTTAAGTTAGATTCTTTATCCTGTCATTTGTTGTGCAGGCAATGAAGAATAACGCCAGCTTCAGGATTTGGATTCTCTTCTTTCTCATAATGTGCTCTCTCTCTCTTCTCTTCCTCGACTGGTACAACGCGTAGAACTGAACTGTTTGCGGTACTGTACAACGCGTAGAACTGAACTGTTAGCAGTACTGTACAACACGTAGAACTGAACAGTTTGCGGTACTGTACAACGCGTAGAACTGAACAGTTTGCGGTACTGTACAACGCGTAGAACTGAACAGTTTGCGGTACTGTACAACTCGTAGAACTGAACAGTTTGCGGTACTGTACAACGCGTAGAACTGAACTGTTTGCGGTACTGTACAGCGCGTAGAACTGAACTGTTTGCAGTACTGTACTGTTGAACTGAACTGTTGTGGGGCTGTATCATGCATGGAACTGAACTGTTTGCGGTACTGTAGGCCTAAATTGTGTAGAACTGAGTTGTTGGTAGAAATATTTGGCAGATAAACATGAAGCCATTGGCTCAAATCTTGGCCAGACTTTGTCTCATAGTATTTCTTGAGTTGCGAAAATTATCTTAAACTTACTGTATTGCTTTAGCTTGGTACTCAGGATTGATTCATGTATGGATAGCTAAATGATTCAACTTATTGATGATTGAGTTTATTAATAAATCTTTTATATATATTTATATTCATTTATTACATGAAATCTGACACCGCAGAAAACTTACACATAAACAAATAGCAAAACTATACACATTGTTAAAAAAGACTTAATAGAGTCTTTTCATATCACTCTAAATGGACTATAATGGACTAACACATTGCTACTTAAGAAGGCAACGAAAAATCATCTCAGAAGTCATACTTTTTCCAAGCTTTGGGCTGCATAAGGTATCCTTAAGGCGTAGAATTTTGTAGAGTGATTATAACTTATTGATCTAAGGATACGTTCCATGAAGAGTAGGATGCCTACTCTTCATGGAACGTGAAAGCAGATTTTGAGTATGAACCTAAGACCTTGGACATGCAACTTGAAAGAACACGAAAGATAGAGAGAGAGAGGTAGTGTGTTAGAGAAAATCGATAGCAAGGTAGAAGGTCCTGTTTTTACAGGTGTTTAGAGATATTTTAAGTTCTGCGTGTCTGCACGGAAACAGACTCACAGTAAGAGACTTTGAACCTCGGACTGTACATGTTCGTAATCATATAAGAGGTTATATACAGTCGCACTAACAACAACTAAGGACATAAGACCTATTTTATCTATCGTAGGTTGGTTAGATAACATAATTAATAGATATCATGATAGAAATGAGGTACACGACAAAATAAACCTGGCACATACTGTATTCATAAAACAGTCGTGTATCAGAATATTCCTGGCAGCAGGAAAACCAATCAGATAAGTGGACACATATATAGGTCGCCGTGACCTTATTATTGTAAATACTTTCTCGGTAATGGTCGCGTATCATTGATCTTATCGAACCGATCAATAATCTCATTAGAACTGATTTCAAATTACAAATAATTTCATATAAAGGACAAAATAAGACAAATCTATGAGAATTATAAAGAACAGCAAAATAATTTAGTCACAATAATATAAAATTGAAATATTTATTGAAAACATTTTCGTTGATGAGCGCAGCCGATTGTTTATGATAAGTGAGTTAAGGTTTCAGCAGCTGGACGATCAGACGTGGCCGGTCAGTTAGAGTGTTTGACTTGTGAGCGAAAGATCAGTTTTTCAATCTCAGGTTGAGCCTTCTCGTCGAGTTGCCAGCGTCCGTCTGTGCCCGCGTCACCGCTGACACCTCGCATTCAATCGAAGTTTGCATTTAGAAGAAAAATTTTGCAAAAACTAATGTTTACAAAGTTGTTGACACTGCTGCAGAAGAACAACGAGAGATTTTCTGCTGAAGTAAAAACTTAGAATATTTTCATTTTATCGCATAAAAAGTGAAGAATTTAAGTTGATTTTGTGCAGAAGTGTGAAATATTAATAAAGAATACTGTACAACACTGAGACTTTTTCCGACAATTCTTATAAGAGAAATTGAGTGAATTTTATTTAAATTTGTAACATCATAAAAGTTCATCTGGATCATTCCTTGTTTATTCTTTATTAGAGAACTTGATTGGCAGTGGCAACAAAGATTGAAAGATTATAAAATGGGAGATCATCAGCTTTCCCCATCTTCTTGCTCACCATCTAATGGTCATTCTTCTGGCCTAGGCTCTGACACCTCGTTTTACTCTCCTCTCTCGAATCAGAAAACTTCAACGAATGTGAGCAGACAGCTCTATTATGACAAATCTGATGACAGTGCAATTGAAAATTATCTACAGTCTGATCTGGTCAATTCTCCATTAATGAATGGTAAGAGTCACTCATCTACACAGGTTGATCTGCTGCAGGAAGAGGCCTGTACTAATCAGGAGGCTGTAGCCAAAACTTATGATGCAACTGGAAAGAAATTTGACACAATAGTCAAGTCGTTTAGTCAGATGGATTTGAAGCAAAATAATCCAACCGACTCAAATACTGCTCAGGCTAAGGGCGTAGAAGATCTGTGGAAGTTTGTCGATGGTATGATGCAGGGATCTCAAAGTACATCAAATGTTGGAACGTATTATTCATTTTCACCAAACAGTTTGCACGCTGCCATATTTCAGCCAAGAGCTATTACAAATCAGGTGCCGATTCCTCCGAACTTTCCGCCTCGCCCCATGCATGAAACGTACGCTATGAATAACTATCAGGCGTGGTCAAACCTGGCGCAGCTGCAGAGTCTTAATGCGCCTGAAGGCACTGGACGAGATGCATTTCAGAATCGACATTTTAATAGATCTCTTTCGCAGCCTGTCGCTGGCGCTGTAGATTGCACAGGTCCCACGATGCCAAAGTTTCGTCCAAATTATCCATTTCCAAAGCACGTTCTAGAAGCCGTCGGCACGCCTAAGACTGGCAGAGACCAGGCGCAGGTCAGTTATGATTATCTGCTATATCATCTCATTTCATTATTTGAATTGAACACAAATTAATTATAAAATGGTTTAAATATTTAATATTTTTGAATAACTTTATTTTATAATTAAAAACTGTTTATTTATGTTTTATGTTTTCGCATTTCAGTATTAAATAATAAGTTTTGCTCTGAAATATTTGTTAGGATTGATCTGATATTAATACATTTCAACTTTCTGATTTTTTTAAATTTTAATGTTTCCCTGTTTTGTGTCTGCTTTGTCTCTTAAGAATAGACCAATCGTTAACTGCACTGTATGTGGCGACTATGTAAGAACTGAGGAAGTCAACAGAAATCACCTCAGGAGCCCTACTTTACCCTAGCTATAAGCAGCATAAGATATGAATTTGACAGCCTTGTGATGGGATTAACTTATTGATCTATGGAGAGCTCTATATGAAGGATGGAAGCAGACTCTGAGTGTAAATCTGTACCTAGGACCTGCCACTTGGCAGAGCACGAGAGAGAGATTTTTATGTTAGTATGTATTTTTGAGAATATCAAATTTTTGTCTGTAGTGACACAGTCCCATTTGAGATGTCTCTGATATCTTCATTGAAGGGAAACCTGATTTTAGAGTCTCATTGATTGATTGAGTAAAAGAATTCATGCAGGTTGTACTTCTGTAGCATTCTGCCAAATGGCAGGTCCAATTTACTTTTTCTTGCTCAAAATCTGTTCCCACATTCAGTATGAGTACTTTGTTGAGCAGCAATCTGATCCCAAATGCTAAGCTCTTCCAAATGGGATACACTCTGCAAACAATTTGTGAAGAGGTTTTGTCGATTCGCCGACTTGATAATTATAGAGTTAAGATTTACCAAACTTTTAGATTTTATATGTTGGATATCAGTAAGATTAAATTGTAGTTCTTTACTTGAAAGCAGCAATTGGTTAGCCTGGGACTAGTGACTTTTGAGCCTTTCCAAGTTACATCGCTGCTGTTGTACATTTTCTATGTTATAAATTTTACTTTTCTGTTGGTATATTTTAACTATTATATATTTTTTTATTTGAACTTTAATTTTAGACGGTGCATAGAGTGGCGCACTGTTATACAGAATTTTGACACTACTGATTTAGAGATTACAGAACTTTATGAGCGTTAGCACTCCTGATTCAGAGATTTAGGAGTGTTAACACTACCGATTTAGAGCTTACAGAGATTTATGAGCGTTAGCATTCCTGCTTCAGAGTTTTATGAATGATGAATGTGTCACCATTGATTTAGAGATTACAGAGATTTAGGTATGTTAGCACTACTGACTTACAGAATACTGAGTTTTATGAGTGTTATCACTATGGATTAAGAGATTGCAGAGGCTTGAGTAGAGATTTGCACGGAGATTATTCGTTGTTATGGATAGTGTACTGCAATTTTAGTTGAGATAGAAAGATTTTTATGGAGATTAAAGATTATTTAAACATCAGAAAGATTTGGGTAGAAAATTTGCTATATATGTGAAAATTCTGCAGAGATTTAGGCAGATACTTAGGAGATTTGTGTTGAGATTTGAGATTTCTATATAGATTATACAGGGATTTGAGTAGAGGTTAAAAGTGCTTAGATCATTATTTTTTGTGTTTAGATCATTATTTTTCTTGTCGTCAATCTATTCCAAATAAATTTTATTTTAAATCATTATAGAAAATGATAACTTGAAATACTTTCTACAGATTAAAAGTGGGAAATATCAAAAGAGCATTCAGTAACGATTTAAAAAATATATTTACATTTTAAAGTGTGTTCTACTCTCATAATATATAAGGGCATGACATATACTATGAGTGTTATATTATAACACTCATAATATATATGAGTGTTATAATATAACACTCATATATATTATGAGTGTTCTACTCTCATAATATATAAGGGCATGGCAGGTTTTGAAGTATCACTTGTGTTTCTTATTTTGTAGAATTTCTAGATTACTGTAAATGGGTAATTTTGGGCTAAATAGTACCTTAAACATTGGAAAAGAATGCATCAAAGTTGCTTTACTGATTATTTTTCAAGACTATTCTAATTATTATTGCTCAGTTTTAGAATTTGTTTAAAGTGATTATATATATATATATATATATATATATATATATATATATATATATATATATATATATATATATATATATCTTTTAGAATATTCAGATATCTTTATTCATGCTTGAAATAATGTGATCTATTTTATTTAATTCAAACAGCAACAGTTTATTTCCATGAGTTTTATGATGTAACAAAGTTTTATTGGCCTGGCCCATCAAGAGAACGTTAACTTGTTAACACAATGTTTGTCTCCCAGCAGTAGCTAGTGCCACATAGCCACTGAGGACTTTGCACATTGGAAGTAATAAAATCAGTTCTCCATGACCCAACGCTCAGCAGCAGAATAACAGTGTTGTTTAACTAATAGTGTTCTAAGTAGTAAAATTTTAATGTTAATGAACTTAACTTCAATTAATTCTTTTGTATTTTGTGCTCAAACTATAAAGCTAAAATAGAGGTCATAGCCTCATATAGGAGGATATCACCATAGATATCCCCATATGTGGGATATCTGTGTGTAGAAGTGTTTTATCTAATTAATCAGAGTTTTAAAGACTGGAATCGCCTACCTTCAGAGAGATTTCAGTTGTTTATAAAATAGTTGTTTTCGTTTCCTAGGTTGTGAACATGTATGCAGATACTTACAAACAGATTAAAAGGCTTATAAGTAGTTTTTGCTGAAAAACACTTTTTAAGTAAACTGCTATAAATTTTTATATAATTTTTTTATTTTGAGCTCATGCTTGGACTATCGCTTTTTGTACTTACTTCTGTTGAATAACATTAGCTGTCTTTTTCTGTTATTTTCTTGGTTAGTTTATGTCATCTTCTTTGAATTTGTGATGATTAAATTCAATTTATACATAAAATTGAAATATGTTTCTTTGTGTTTTGTACGTATGGTGGTTCGGATATTATGAATGTAGGTTAAAAGGAATTGCAGAGACTTTTCGGCAACCTTGCAGAAATGCCTAAAAACGAGGGTCATAGTTCGTATTATGTAGTTTCATGGAAAGTTCTTAACTCTCTAAGGTGGCCGGTGTTTTGTGTATATCGTTTGAAGCATCTGCTTCTATATATGTCATATACCTGCAATACATACTAATTCTGCACTGTATTGGAACAAAGTTCAGCTTTTTCTTCCCAAAATTATACGACTTTATTTTCCATAATCTCTCTCTCTTTCTCTCTCATGTTCTGCCAAGGGGCAGGTCCAAGATACATATTCCTACTCACATGCTGCTTTTCACACTCCATAAAGAGCATATCACCAATGAACGAGTTAATCCCTTCACGGATGGCTAAGCCATATCCACACCTTAATGTAGCCTATAGCTTAGGCATTATATGGCTTCTGAGGTGGTTTCCTGTTGCCTTCCTCAGTTCTATAATTCCATAATATTTCTTGAAATTTGTGGTAATGTTCAATGGTACATAGATATTTATTTATTGTCTTTCAAATTTCTTATGGTCCAAGCTCTCTCTCTCTCTCTCTCTCTCTCTCTCTCTCTCTCTCTCTCTCTCTCTCTCATTATATATATATATTATATATATGTATATATATATATATAATATATATATATTTCTATGTATAATATATATATATATATATATATATTATATATATATATTATATATATGTATATATATATATCTTTCTCACTCACACTCTATATACATTGTATATCTATCTATCTCTTTATATATCACTCTCTCTCTCTCATAACGATTTGCCTGTAACTATATTGCTCTCTAATATTGATCATATGTAGGACGTCAGACTTGAGATGTGTACTACAGCGAGTTCTAAGCCGTGTGTCAGCGAGAACACCAATGCAATGTGTATGTTGTCTACAATGTCTAACGCTACAGCAACTTCTGTAGGATCTCAGGAATTTCTATTAAGTACGAACCATTGTTAAGAACTTGACTGGACTAAAGCTAAATGATCATTCTTGTTGATATCTAGCAACTTTATGATCAAGATGTTGATTACTAATTCATTCGGTGAAATTTGAGCACTAGACGTAATGTATTGAATTTCTTGCCATTGCAATGAGATCAATATATCGAACAGACCTATAGTCTCAATTAGTCCTCTCTCGAAACTCCTCCTTTTCTAAGCAAAAGCTTGGCATGTAATTTGTTAGATTTAGTAATTATGAATAGTACATATGACTGCCTGTATTGTGCTTTTGTTGCTGAAGAATAGACAAACCATACATTGCACGTGTTGTAAAAGGCTACAAAGCACTAAGCTTCAAACCAACATCAGAAAGGGTATTCGGTTAGTGAGCACCTGTGCTACAGAAATTGCTACAAAATTTTCTAACCCCTATCCTAGTTAAACTGGGGTTCAAGAGAAGATAATAATGATCATGACGATGAGTACGTATGGTGTGTAAAGGAGTTCGATATCCTGTGGGACCACCTCTTACTGTACATTCATGTATGAATATAGACTTTAAGCTTCTTTTTAAAGCATTAAAGGTATAATATCTTCTAATATTTCAGATTCGTCGATACATCAGACTGATCGATCTGGTGGAATAACGTTTGATCAGCTTGTTCCAAACATGTCCGTTAACACTGCTCCCAATCCGACCATGTCCTATCCTGTTATGGAGGCTCTTCATTTCTCTCGCAAGGTCTTTGTTGGAGGTCTGCCACCTGATATAGACGAAGGTATATTAATTTTGTAGAAAGTTAAATAATATTTGGCCTAATATTAGTATCGTAATTATTGTGAACTACTGAACCTCTGTGCCTGCCTTGTTGCAGCTGCATCAGTTAAAGTTCTTTTTTTATTTACGTGCTACAGGGTTTTGTGTTTATGAGGTCATTTATTCAGTGTAAAAACCCACAAAATAGCATGCTACTGAAGTTACTGCCGAAAGTTACTTGTAATATTTAATACTGACAATGATGGTAAATTTTTAAAAAAGGTTTTGTATATTGTCTTTCAGTGATGATGTCATTGTTGGTTTATTTAATTTTGTTACAGCCGCTGATAAAAGTGAGTCATTTTAAGTCTCTATAAGATATCAGCGGGTCATTAAAACTAGCACAATGAGAATTTGTTACTAAATGTACCGAAGTCATATTGCCTCCTATTGGTGGAGTAAATACCGCACTGCCGTTTAGAAATGCTATGATATTTGTTAATATTTGTAGAAGAGATAACACTTGCGTTCAGAAGATTTGGTCCTCTGATTGTTGACTGGCCTCATAAAGCTGATAGCAAATCGTACTTTCCTCCAAAAGGTATGGATGCTTTTATTTCTTAGTGGTGAATCATCATCATCTTTCCTTGAATCCCATTTGAACTAGGATCGCGTTTAGAAAATTTTGTAACAATTTCGCTGTACTTATTTATTCTGAAGGCATTTGCTTAGTCTCATATTTCTTACTTTATTCCATTTGAATACCGTTCTCTGTTACATTTTTAAAAATAAAATAATTAATAATTATAATTTTAATTAATATAAAGTTGATTTGTTGGATTAATTTTCCTTTTTATGTAATAGCTAATGTATAAATAGCAGTGCAGTATTTAATATTGTAAGAATTGAATTAGGTTTCTCTTTCCTGTCGTAGCTAAACTGTGTTGCAAGCTATGTATGGGGATATTTACAATATTGCTTCATGAAATGATGACTGATAGTTAAGCCTATGATGCCTTTCAACTCAGAGAGATAAAAAAAATTTACACTACATTTTTTGTTGGAGTTTGCTTGTTTTTGTTTCTGGATGTTGTCATAGACTATGATTGGATTAACAATTACATCATTAGCTGTATTGTATCACATTGAAAGTATTGTATTGTTGTATTTTAGGACACTGTTTCCTGCGATTTCATTAGCTTTGTTGTATTACATTTCTTGTATTGTATTGTATTGTAATTTAGGATACTGTTTTCTGCTGTTTCATTAGTTTTTTGTATCATATTTATTGTATTGTATTGTTGTATTTTAGGATACTGTTTCCTGCTGTTTCAAGATGAGATGTCAGTACAGACTCTAATCAGCTCGTGCCTCGTTGATGATAACAAGATGTACTGGTGTGTCTCCAGTCCAACCATGAAAGATAAACCGGTACATAGAAATTGATAGCATTTTCTGATTTGCATTAAGTATTTGTTGATTTTCGTTAACTATTAGCTGAACTCAAAGTTATAAATAAGGGTTGGAGCGTTACTTTCCCATTGTGTACGGTGCCGACAATATCATTGATGTTTTGGACTGAAATTCTTGCTAACTAATATCTTGCTAAATAACAACGTCAGTCCAGCCCAATCATAAATGAAAATGATTCTGCTGTTGTGTCTAAGCGTAAAGAATGTAGATCTCTGATACAATACACTGATTCTAAATTGTAATGAATTACAAATCATTGAACACTGAGAGTTTAATAATTTGTCATTTTTACGGCACAAAAATTTTTCAAATATTATTCTGATTTATTTCAATGTGTTATTTGCCCATATTAAAATTTGTTTTGGTTTGTATAAGGCAGTGATCAATAATTAAGGAAGTAAATTGTCGTTAATTGTAAGTCTGCAAACTTATTGATTTGACTGTCCTAGAGTTTGATTCTGGATATAACACTTCTTAGGCAAGCAACTGCAATCACTCTTCTCTTTCAGTCAAAATTCTAATAGGATTTTGACATTTTCGATGTGAAGCGGCTTTTGCCTAATTAAGTATTTTGTTTACGCTTAATATTAGCATTTAACATAATTTACAAATTATATTATAGGTTCAAATACGGCCGTGGAACATCGCTGATTCTGATTTTGTTCTCGATGGCACACAGCCGCTGGATCCACGCAAGACTATCTTTGTTGGGGGTGTTCCCAGACCACTTCGTGCAGGTACTAAGCTAATAAGTGTTTGCCTAATCAGCCTTCAGCTGCTTAAGCAGTAATATCTTTAAAAAAAAGTATTCCAAAGAAACTTAAGGAAAAAAATGAAGTGGTTATATGTGTATATTCATGAATTGTGTATTATGTATATTTCTGTCGAGTCTCTCGCTTTCATTCCGGTTCTAGTTATTTTATTTTTTTATTGAATTTTGCTTATCTTGTTTTAGGCACTGTAAATATTCACTAAATAAAACATAAAACATAATAGTTATATTATCGGTCTTCAATGAGTAATTTATTTGCAGTTGATCTATTGATCAATATTGATCAGTTGTTCAGAATTTTTGTTTTGTGACATTGTCGCTGAAGTAGAATATAAGAATGGCTATAATTGACAAATGATTAATTTATTTCTTGAATGAATGAACGATTGATTTTGACAGTTGAGCTGGCAATGATAATGGAGCGCCTCTATGGAGGAGTGTGCTATGCAGGCATTGACACTGATCCTGAACTGAAGTATCCTAAGGGTGCGGGTCGTGTAGCGTTCTCTAATCAGCAAAGCTATGTCTCCGCAATCAGCGCAAGATTTGTTCAACTACAGCACAGTGATATTGACAAGAGGGTACGTCTTTTAAAAATTTTAAAAGGATACCAATCTATTTTGATTATAGAAAACTTTTTTTTAAACAGTATTTTTATTTTGATCTTTGAAATGACAGACAATCAATCCTCTGCAGACTATTTTTGATGACATATTTTATACTTGTTTTAAATTTATATTTTTAACATTTTATTCGTAGATATTTGTAATTATTTTAATCTATCTAAATTCCTATTAAATACTAATATGCTACTTAGTTATCTCTTAGTGGTACAACTGCTGTGTTTGAAGCTAGCAGATACAATTCAATTTTAGCAATATTCTGTCGATAGTTTTCAGTAGGTGGGATGTTCTTATGTGTTGATTGATGCCTTTGTTAGAATGTGTAGCTTACAATCTAAGACTATATTAGAATTGTTTGTCAGCCCTATCAGTTTTAGTGTTGACAGCACTACATTGTTTATTTGCTTGTAGAATGTGAAACTAGCCGTTTTGACAATAAATTGCAAAATATTGTGGAAAAATTTCAATTGAAATTTGACATACAGTAAATGCATTTATGCATTGGTATTGTTTTTTGTTGTTTTGATCCTTAAGATACTGTGTTGTCTAACTGTTCTGCAGGTAGAAGTAAAGCCCTATGTGCTGGACGATCAGCTGTGCGATGAGTGCCAGGGCTCAAGGTGCGGTGGCAGATACGCTCCGTTCTTCTGCTCTAACGTGACGTGCCTGCAGTACTACTGTGAGCTATGCTGGGCTCAGATACACGCCAGGCCTGGCAGAGAGTATCACAAGCCTCTCGTCAAAGAGGGAACCGAGAGACCCAGGTCTCTGCCCTTCCGCTGGTACTGAGCCGTGTGCGTGTACATTCGAATATGCGCATGTGTTAGGAAACGTGTTTCCTGCACTTGTTTGTAAACATCTATGTGTATGTGCTTGTGGTCAAGGAGGTCTTTAGAATTCATAGTATTCTGCTGATATCACTTGACTTATGTTAATGTTTATTGTTGATAAAAAAAGCGGATGGATTTTATTGCTTATTTTTGGTTGTGCTGTGGGCATATTTTTCAAATTCTGAATTTGTGTCTACCGCATGTTCTAAAGTCATTCACCGATGTAAGAGTTACTTTTTTGCGACGTGTACAATTAGAATGGATTAAAATTGTGTTAAAGTTTTGTCATTATTATACTTTAGTACTTCTATACTTCAGAGATTATTTCTTGTTAAGAATTATTTGTAAATATGACTATCTGAATATACAGTATACACATGTCGTCTTACTATGTATCGTTATTGTTTGTTGAGGTACAATTATTTATAGCCTCATATTTTGCTGGTGATTTCTTTAAGCAGCATCTTTTTTTATCTTTCCATGACTATTTTGTTGCCAGAATTTTACAACCTCTACGGTACTGATTAGTGTGTATAATTTTGTGTGCTTCTTTGTAATTTTGATAGTTAAGTATCATGCCTCTAACACATAGTTATAAAAAACTTTGAAATTATATGACTGTTAAAGAAAGGTTGATTTTATTTGAATATTGAAGTTACCTAAATATAATCAGAAATGATTTTACTGTAATGCTTTGATAGAAATGTAATAATTTTGATTTATCTCCTGAAATATTACATACTTTCTCTGTTGTATTGTCTTGTCTTTTCTTCTTTTAATTTCTACTAGACTTGCTGTTACATTTATTATCATTTTCTAGTTGAGAATTTTGAATAGTTTTGTTTATCTTAAAGGTTTATCCAATAGCTTATTAAGTAAAAGTTAAATTTTACTTTTGGTGTGTATTAATTATTCCATATCAGCTGCTCTGTGATGTTTACTATTTTATAGCTTAGCTGAGGTTGATTCTATTCAACAGTTATTTTCTGGTGCTTTACTTTTATATGGTACCTGGTTTGCTAACTAATGTATATATGTTTATTAGTTTATTTCATAGCAATAATTTCTTTGGTATCGTCATTTTATCGAATTCCTAGTTCACAGAGAATGGTTTTATCTATTTAGTTTTGTACTAGGTAGTTAAGTATTTCATTGCTTGTATATGTTGTCAATTCTTTCAATTCTACTAAGTTATATATTATAGTAGAACGAGTTTTTGCATATGTTAGTCATTTGTTTGCATTGCACTTGATGGTGTTCTTGCCTTTTGTTGCATTTTTATTAGTATACTAATTTATGTTAGCAGTATGTCCTGTGTATCGAGTAGCATATCACGTGTATGGAGCAGCATGTCATGCTTTTTGAGCAGCTTGACATGCTTAGGCTCTATTGCTTGATTTGTTATATAAAGTGAAATTTTTACTTTTAGAGAGAAAGAATTACTTGCGCCAGATATACATGTATATAGTGAATAACTTTTCCGTTTAAGGATAAGAAGAGAACAGAACATATACAGCATTCATGATTGTGTTAGCATTCGTTATATTATATTAATGCTGTTTAGCAGTTTGTAGCCGATGACCTACTATTGCATTAATTAGTTAATGATGAAACAAATAACAAGTGTGCACTGTTTGGTCTTTGTAATTTCTGTATATTTTCATTACTTTTTTAGATAATTTTATAAGTAGGAGTGAACTTTTAATTTTTTGATAAAACGAGTATTATTTAAACTGACAAAACTTCTAGTTCAGTTCTAAGTTATCTAATTATGTATAAATTTGTGAAGAATTCCATTTTCAGAATAATTTTATGACATTTAGAAAAAATCACTAATTTAAATAAATTGCAGAATCAGAATCATTTACTTTTAAGATGCAGGTTCAGGACCTTTATATGTGCACTGTATTTAAATTTTGTTAATTTTACTGACTTAATGCATCAGTAGAACAAGAGAAAAATCTTATTAGAAGAATGCAAGTAAAGACTTACATTTGTAAATTTTTCTTTCAAAACATTAGAAGTAAATGTTCGTAAAATAAGGGCAGCCAGAACTTATGAAAGCATTTTTGATTGAAATTTTAAGCTTCTAGTATTACTGGTATTGCTAAACTATTATTATTAAATATATTTCATGGTTTACAATATTCTGTGAAATTTTATTGCGTCATAACGACTAAAGCACTGTTAGTATGTGCAGCCTTGTGTTGGATGGTTATGCTTACTTCAAGCCTAGAACGATTAATTTTGGATATTCTGATTAATTTTTAATATTCTGCTTATGGTTATGCGGTTAAAGCCTTGCATTCGCGGCTTCTGTAGTGAAGTAGCTAGCGTAGCTAGTCTGAGCTGCCAGGGAGGTGGCCGATGTTAACTTGAGGTGATGAAATGAAACATTAAATCTTCTTTTACTGTACTGTTAAACTATAGTGAAAATGTGTAATCAATCATTTGTCTGCTACAGTTTTGAAATCTTTAGAGATACTATACTAAGGAATCATCAGTATTATTGTGTTTAAAAAAATTCCTGATTTTGCTGTCAGATTATGAATGAAGTTAAATTGGAAAAGGGCAGTTTACTTGATCACTTGCTAGTTGTATTGTACAAACTTTATTTGCTTTCAGTGAACCTGTGCGTAATGACTTGCATAATGTTTCTCAAACTTTTAGTGACATCAAGTTGATTTTGTATCTGAGAAAATTAACAGGTGAAAGCAAACATTGTAGTGTGTATATCAGTATTGTAAGTTACTGTTCGAGCTTTCTGAATAAGTCTATTGGGTTGTTGTTTTATTCCAAGTTTGAAACTGGAAACTCTGTTGTTGACAATTTCGTCGCTAGATGGTTGCCTTGTTGTTGCAAGAGTTTGTTGTATTTTCTGTTAATTTCATTGACTATTGATGTTCTTAATTGATTATGATTCTGTGATATAAAGTTGTAATTAAATATTCGTTCAGGTTGCCATTTCGAAAGTAACGTTTCGTTTTATTAATAATTACTTCTTCACTCTTCTTATTTCCGGTTTTATGCACATTGTGTGAATATGAACATAATTTGCACACTAATTTATGTAGGTGTTCTAACTGTCGATCATGAAAACATCAAGCCCCTAAAAGCCTCTCTCATTATCATACAACTAACGCTAGCTGGTAGAAATAAAATCTATATTAAATCCTAAATGCATACAAGTATACTTACGTCTATTAGCAGGTCCGCCAAAAGGAGCATCATAGTTGCCGTGGCATAATAATCGAGTTATGAGTTATAATACATGTAAGTTCAATTATGCGTCAATTTTGGTTACGCACGCTGGCGCCAAAGGAACTTTCATGCAGTGCGGAATGCTAGTTGCATAAAGGAAATTAGACGGGTCTCCTTCTATTTTAAAACGAATGATTGAAATGGATGCATTTAATAATAATAATAACAACAATTAGAGTGCTAGAGTCATCAATGACAACATCGAGCATTATTGAGACAAAATCAAGCCGGCGAGCAAAAAAGACGGTCCAAAAACTGCAAATTCCAAAATCCAGAAATTCAGTCCAAAGTAAAGGGGGTTAAAGAAAAGGTGGTTTAGGCGCAGGGCGCTGCCCATGGACACTGGATGGAAAAGAGAGATGGAAAAGATAGGTCTTCAACTGCTTATGGAACTGCTCATAGGAAAGCAAAGGCTGATGTGATTCAAATGAAGATTTCCGAAGATTGGATGGAAGAGAATTCCAGATCTGTGCATTTCTGTGCTTGGATTAATTTTAAAGCTTAATTAATTAAATAGCCGGTTTCAGCATATGAAAGATAGCTTAAATAGTTTCACAGATTAAATGAAAATCAATCGTTGATGAGTTATTTTTATAACATAGAATAAAGAATTAGTAGTCTATGCTTTTTTTTTTTTTTTTGGATATAGCCTTTTAAAGAAGAATGAAAAAGTGTTTTGATAGCAAAACATAAATAAACATGTTACCATGGCAACAAAATCTAACAGCCTAAATTTTTCAATATTAAATATTAAACGTAATATTAAATTGTAATAATAATAATAATAATAACAACAATTAGAGTGCTACTGTCATCAATGACAACATCGAGCACTATTGAGACAAAATCAAGCTGGCGAGCAAAAAGAAGGTCCAAAACGGTGCAAATTCCAAATTCCAGATAATCAGTCCATAGTGAAGGGAATTAAAGAAAAGGAGGTTTAGGCGCAGGTCGCTGCTCATGGACACTGGATGGAAAAGAGAGATGGAAGAGATAGGCTTTCAACTGCCTATGGAACTGATCATAGGAAAGCAAAGGCCGATGTGCTTCAAATGAAGATTTCCGAAGATTAGATGGAAGAGAATTCCAGATCTGCGATGCAGCATGCTGGAAAGAACGATTAGATAGCTTAGAGCGCGAAGGTGAGCTAGGTCTCACAAGAGTAATTAATTTAGAAGACCGAGTAACAGCAGGCTGTATCACTTTAATCAAGTGAGACATACAAGTTTGTCCAGGGATGTTGATGGACTTATAGGTCAACTAAGCTTTTTTGTAAATGATTCGCTCTGTAATCTTTAGTCAGTGCAAAGACTTTAAAATGGGCGTAACATGTGAGAACTTGGAACTACAAAAAATTGCTCACGCAAGAGAATTCTGAACAAACTGCAATCGATCAATCTCACAGCCAGTGAGATTTAAAAACAGGGAATTTCAGTAGTCCAATTTCGATTGCACAATGGCAGCACCAACTGTAGCAGCTGTCTCACGTGACAAATATGGACGTATTCGACGAAGATCTCGGATATGAAAGAAACATGCTTGTGAAGTTTTAGTTATGGGTTCGTGGAAGGTTAGGTGTTTATCAAGGATAACACCGAGATTTCTCACAGAAGAAACAGGTAATATCAGACGATAACGAAAGAGTTTTCCCATTCAGCTTCAGAAGCTGTTGAGGTGTCCCAACCAACAAGAATTCAGTCTTAGATGGATTAAGGTATTAAATTGTATTCAATGTTGACAATATTAAATATTAAACGCAAATCTTCCTATCAATTCTCAGTAGAAAACATTTGTAGAGAAAATTATTTAATCTATATGCAAGGCAGATAGTCGATATTTTAAAATTAGCTATTTAATATGAATGATCAATCACATGCATTTTGCCGCAGGAAATCATTGCCAGATGATTTCAAATACTCGCACTCTAATGACTCCAGTACGTGTATCCGCGTTTGTCATCTCTTCAGAATACATGCAGAACTGTAGATAACATTGGCTCTTAAAATTTACGCAAATTTTCCAGAACCAAGATATTTGTATTGTGACAGCAATGTAATACCCAATATGGAGCTCGAGTAAGCTTATTAATTATAACTTATAGTCTTGTCGATTACACTAGCTAAAAATTTTACTTCGATCAAAATATCTTCTAAGAATAAATTTACATCTTATTTTTCTAACTTGGCAGGCTTTCTTTTATCTACATGAACTTTTAAGTGCAGCAATTAAGTTTAACAAGCATATATAATTATGTATGATCTTAAATAATTTTCTATTAAATTAATTCCTAACAAACTGAAAAATTACACTATCTGAAAGAACTACAATTAAAAGAACTCGAATGTCCGTTAAACATCTGCACACTGATTGAGCAATGGAACTATTAACATCTGACCGGGCTATGCCATCTTGCGAAAGATTGTTTGCTGAGAGCGAGAGGGAAAACAACAGCCGCAAGCAGTTACTTAATGAGGCATGGCTGAGCAAGATTGTAGGAAGTCTCGACAGGAACAATGAATACGAGCAGGATGTTGAATTTGAGGAGGGAGAGGAGCTGGAGAGAAAAGTGGAGAAGATCTTGAGTGCTCGAGAACAATCAGGAGACAGTGGGGCTGCTTTTCTGCTTGGTCAGCTCTATTTTGAGCAGGTATAGAATTACATGCTTATAATATTATTATTTATACAGATTTAGTTTTGCCTGAATCGGGTTTTTGAATCTAGATCTGTAGGTATGAGATTCAAATCCTGGGCATGTTGCACATCACTGATATTCTTATCACTTTAATTTTTATCACTGCTATTCTTATCACAGATTTTCGTATCACTGATGTTCCTTTTAGAGATTAAAGTGCGTGATGGTCAGCTCAGATTCATTAAATGTATTTACATTGCAGGTTTATACATACATGCCTAAACAAACTTTCTTTCTGCATTCTTCAATTCTAATTTTATTTTATATATCATATTGTCATTGATTAGTGTAATGAACGGGGTTGCGAGAGCTTGTGCGCGGCCTGCGAGGCCTCCCGTGTTACAGCGAGGGGAGATATCTTCTTATACGAAATACCACTTCTGACACCATTTTTAACCAACGGGGTTTCTTTAGCACTTGAGCAGTGCGGCTGGCGAGGCCTCCCGTGTTACAGCGAGTGGAGACGTATTTCTCTCATACGCAGTATTGGGTCCTGGGAACCCGGGACATTGGGTTTGGCGGCCCGGCCCGAATCGGGAGTGGGGACTCACTCCACGTCGTCAAGTTCTTGTAGGATGCTGTGGTGGAGCGACAGCGATTCGAGATAGCAGCTACTGCGTTAAATGGTCTATTACAGGTACCGCTTGTCAGGAGGAACCGAGGGGTGCTGCATCTCGAATGGCCTAGCTTCGCTCGACTTCTAGCTGTTAATTCAAGGGGCCGACTCCCTTACTTCTTTAGTAGATTCTCTTCCGTAGTGTGATTCTCGGGGCGAAGTGATATGGTGACCCGAACTGGGAGTGGAAGCGTACTCCACGTCTGCGTTATTTTTGGGCGACTACGATTTAGTTTTCCGCCCTGCTTCCTAGTCTTTAAACTTGTAGTAGTTAATTAAATGATTGGTTGTTTTAACTGCAACGAACTTTATTATTCTTTACCCTGTAAAACTTCCCTATACCTTTTTTTATACTTATTCTTCCCTATCCTTTTAATATTGGCCTTTCCGTAGTTCCTTCGCTCGCCTTTGCTGAAGCGTGTAATGGCCTTTCGTTTAGTGCGGTCAAATTCGTGGATAGTCTACTGGTCGTTGGTAATCCCGCTTCTTCATCCTTTTAATACTGGTCTCCCCATAGTTCCTTCTGTCGTCCATCGTTTCTGAAGGTGGTACAATGGCTTTCGTGTAGTCACTAAAAAATTCGTGGATAGTCAACTGGTCATTAGTAATCCTTCTCCCGCCTGCAGAGACGAACTCCATCAAGGCGCTTAGCAAATACCTGCAGAGACGAACTCCGTTCATGCAATGCCGTCGCTACCAGCCTCCCGCCTGCAGAGACACACTCGACCCAGGTGCTTAGCAAATCCCCGCAGAGACGGACTCGACCCGGGTATTGCCGTGGACTACCAGCCTCCCGCCTGCAGAGACACACTCGACCCAGGCGCTTAGCGTTTACCCGCAGAGACAGACTCGACCCGGGTATCTCCGTGGACTACCAGCCTCCCGCCTGCAGACACACACTCGACCCGGGTATCGCCGTGGACTACCAGCCTCTTACCTGGGCCTACCCAGGGGGACACCGAACTCTCTCGCCTCCAATTAGCCTTCGCGGCTTGGGACACTAGCCAACCTGAGGGGTCCCCTTACCCATCCCGTAGGGAGTCAGTAAGAGGAAGGATCATTGAGACTTGATCCTTTATGAGAACTACACGTTGTACACCATATAGACCCATCGGAGCCGCCCTCCTGGGAACCTACTCAGACGAACCTAGTAGGCCCCCGGCCCCAACTTGTTTCTACTGTATCTAGCTTCTCCTTATATACACTGCTGTCGATCGATGTCAAACGCTTCTATCGAATCACAGCGTTTCTTCGCTTAGCTAATTTACGACGCAGCTGCGTCACTTTGGAAATACCCTTCGTAATAATCTATCTATACACACCTATATCCTCGGCTTGTATCGTCTATTATAAATCTTTGGAAAAACCCTACGTCACTTATTATTTATAAATAACTGCTCTATAATATCTGCATTCTATCTAAAATATATTTATTGCTTTATATATAAATTGTGAACAAGGCGTGTTCATTACAATTATATAAATTTTTTGCACTATTGTTTTAAAGTAATTGCAGGTCAATATATTTATATATATATATATTTTTATTTTTTTTATATATATTTATGCACATGCAGATACATCTAGATGCAATTTGTGCATAGAAATCTTTGTTATGAGAAGCATTTCAAATTACGATTAAAATATTGTATTGTCAATAATAATGTTTAAAGTCAACTTTGATTCCAGATGATTTTCTTGATTACTGGTTTGAGTATCTAAATATCTAAGTTGTATATATTCTTAGTTAGTCTTTACATATCTGACTTTGAGCTCACTATGTAGGAAAGAATTTGTGCAATGAATGAAATCTAGTAAGTAAAAAATTGCAATTTATTTTCATGTTTCAGAAGCGGTACGAAGAAGCTTTTGAGTATTTCACGAGGGCTGTCAATTTAAAAGTAAACTGGCAGGCTCTCTATCAGCTTGCCGTCATGAACTATGAGGGAATTGGGTGTAAGCCAGACCCGGTATGAGCTAGAGTCAATTCTTTATTTCTTATTCCTGTATTTATTATTATTAGAATGTCTTATTCCTTAGTCAATATTTTATTTCTTATTACCTTTTTTAATATAACGAGAATGTCTTATTCCTTAGTCAATATTTTATTTCTTACTACCTATATTTAATATAGTGAGAATGTCTTATCCCCTTGACATGCCTGTATGAATTTTGATCTCGGAAAGGATATGTCATAATTTACGCATTTAACTAAGATGTAATAGAAGTACTAATTCCATTATTCATGAAAAATTTAAGTCAGATTTAGCAGATACTTTTAGCATCATATAAGCAATAAAGTGTTAGTTATTCAGATTTGATATCTGGATTCAGGATTAAATAGCTTTTCTTTAATGGACTTGGAGATGATTTTTTTCTAAATTTAAACTCTCCTTGCACTTGTAAAAGAACGGTTTAATTAAGATATTATGAACAGGATAAAATTGGCAAAATTATGAGTAAAACTCTCAGTCTGATCTCGTATGAATATGTTCTGCTAACATATAATCTGCTGTATGATGTATGCTATGCATGAGTGCTGTCCTGTAGATATAATGAAACGGGTTTCATTTGGTTGTAAATAACTAACTAGTAAAAATACTGGATATAACGAAATATTTACTATTCTAATTTTAAATGGATCTGTCAGAACAAGGCCCAGTATTGCTGAATTTAATCCCTGGATGAGGAAACAGACGTTAAACCTTTATTATTATTTTTAATCATATAATATTATTAATCATATTTATTGCTTCAATGTAGGAGCAAGGATTTAAACTCATGCTCAGTGTTGCCACGTCAAACTCCAGCTACGCCCGGCATTTGATTCACTCGGCTCAGTACAAAGTGGGTCTCGCTTACTACAACGGCATAGGAGTCAAGCAGTCGAGTGATTTGGCTGAGAAGTAAGACTCGTTATCTTTAGCTTAATCTTAGAATAGTGAGAATGTACTGTCTTACAAGTATGAATTTTGTATGAATTGCTATTTGCCTGCTTAGCTTATCTACATGTATAATATTGTACTTCTCTCTATATATTGTTCTGCCAAGTAGCAGGACTAATTTATAGATTAGTTGTAGAAATTTATCTAAAAAAGAAATGAAAATGTTTTGTGAAAATATTTAGAGCTTTGACTCAGTTATAGACATTTCATTAGGCTAGGATGTGTACGTTTTTTCTGCAGTCTGTAGTGTATATAGAGGTCATTTTGTCTATACATTTGTAGCATTCTGCAGCAAAAAGCTATAAAAGTATGGTACAAAATAGACTGTATGGCTAGTCATCGATATTGGACTGTATGGCTAGTCATGTATGGGTTATTTCGCCTGAAATAAAGCAATAAATAAAATAAATAAATAAAGCTTTGAATATTAATATAGACATGTAGTCCAACTTTGCTGTAAAGCAATCAATAATATCAAATGAAGCTTACTCTTAAAATAAAAGCTATTGCTTTAAATCAATAGTTGATGACGATTGTACAGGTTTTTCTTTATGACAATCGTGTGTAAAAGTCATGAAGTCACCTTTCACGTGACGACGCTCAGCTGATAGTCATGTGTTTCGAAAAAAATGCATTAAACACAATGATAAATGCAGGAAAAATTATAAAATGTTCCTTAAATTGACATTTATGTTGGTATTTACTCCGTAGAAGCTGATGATTACATGCGGCTGCTAAGCATTTTACCATTTTCTATCTTGAAATAAGAAAGAAACACATTGAAAACGATTATTTTGTGCTTTTAAGATCAAACTTCTAGGATCGACAATACAAAAACAGCATTTGTGTGTCAATAAACTGCGTCCGGCCTTCACCTTCTGGTGTCTGTTTACTTATATCCTATTGGCTATATCTTTCAACCTTGATAATGAATCGTCACATTTTTGCGAGGAATTCTGCAGGTTTTGTTGATGCTGATTTTTCAGGTTTTGGTTGATGGCCGCTGACAACGGGAACCCCAAGGCGAGTGTGAGAGCTCAGTCAATGCTGGGTTTGTTTTACTCGACAGGTGGCGGTTACGATGTCAAGAAAGCTTTCTACTGGCACACTGAAGCTTGCGGAAACGGGAGTCTGGAGTCTCAAGGTATCAATCAATCAATAAATCTGTCCAATCATCAGTCTTCGTTATCATCAGCGGACAAAATTCTAATCATAATAATCATCTATCCGGTAATCATTTAATGGGTCAGTTTGTAGTCGTTCATTTTGTAAAGCATAATAAGAGATCGGCGGATTTAGCTCTGTTTTATCACTCGGTAAAAAAGTATCTCTCTCTCTCTCCCTCTCTTTCTCTCTCTCTAGTCGCAGTAAAGTGGCAATGTACATATTCCTCATCAGAGTTCTTTTTCCGCTCTAATGATCTAACTTTAATGGAGCTATAAGCCGGAAATCTGGAGTGGTTTCGCATTGTCATCTTCAGTCTCTGCCAATGCGCCTCTTACGACACATTCATTTTACTCTAAGTGTACAGTATATAAAATGCAGAGTAAAGAATGTACATGTATATACTTGTGCAGGAGCATTGGGAATGATGCACATGTATTTACTTGTGCAGGAGCTCTCACAGTGATGCACATGTATATACTTGTGCAGGAGCATTGGGGGTGATGCACATGTATATACTTGTGCAGAAGCTCTCACAATGATGCACTTGTATATACATTTGCAGAAGCACTGGGAGTAATGTACATGTATATACTTGTGCAGGTGCTCTGGTAGTGATGCACATGCATATACTTGTGCAGGAGCATTGGGAATAATGCACATGTATATACTTGTGCAGGAGCTAATACAAGTATAATATACTATGTACATGTATATTATACTTGTGCAGGGGCACTGGGGGTGATGTACATGAACGGACTGGGGGTGAAGAAGAACTCTGACGCAGCGTTCATTTGCTGGAGAGAGGCGGCTCAGCGGGGAAACATCTACGCCACAGGTCATCTCGTCGCCTACTACTACAAGCACAAGCTCTTCACTAAAGCTCTCGGTCTTTCCGCCAGGTGACCTGTTCTCCATAACTGTTCTATGTGAACACATGCTTTAATCGTTACTATAGGTTAGTTTGGAAGGCAACTGAGGAAGGCAACGGGAAACCACCTCAGAAGCCATGCTTTTTTCTCTAGCAATAGGCTACATAAGGTATCGAGAAGGCATAGACTTTGTGAAGGTATTAACATGTTGATCTAAGGAGTGTTCTTATGGAGCGAGATAGCACACTTTGAGTAATTTGAACCTGCCGCTTGGCAGTGCACTGAAGAGAGTTAGGTTAGTTTATATTGCATATTTTTGTAATCCCGTTACTTCCGTATTTTATTTATGAGTATAATTCCATAACCATAGGTAGCTTATTTTGTATTGTAGTTGATTATTCAGTTATTTTTGTGGTTACCCTTTTTGACAGCTGACATCATGTATGGATATTGGAATCAAGTTTGCTATTGATAATTTTGACTATTTGATAACCTCAGACACTGTGAGAGACTGGTGGCCGAATGGTATAACGACCTGATGCACTTGTGTTGATGCTGTGATTCTACTTTTATTACACTACCTTTAACACTCTGGCTCATATTTTACTTTGCTCCAAGCCCACTGCTGTTAATTTGTCAAGTAAAGAAAGACATGGGGTAACAATTAGACTTGATGTACTCTGTTTAGCTCAATTTAGTAGGGAATTTGTTGAAATATCACTGTAGATTCTCTCTTTCTACATATCTCTCTCTCTCTCTCTCTCTCTCTCTCTCTCTCTCTCTCTCTGTATGTCTCTATATATACGGTATATATACATGTATACATACAGTATATATATATATATATATATATATATATATATATATATATATATATATATATGTATATATACTGTATATATATATATATATATATATATATATATATATATATATATATATATATATATATATATACTGTATATATATATGGATAAATATATTACAATAAATCAACGATAACAGATATCTAAATGGCAACGATCCATTTTAGATATTATTAATGAATTTCAATCTTTTACTGCAGACTATCATTGATCGACATAGAGGCCGTGCCAGATATCAGCGTCGATACGGAATGCACCATGGCCTACATCAGGAAGGGCATTGCTATGGGCTGCTATTACTATGGGCTGTGTCTTCTGTATGGAAGGGGCGTGGCTAAAGATGAAGAGGAGGCGTCTAGATGTTTCTCTAGGGTAATTATACAGCTGTAATAATGTAATAATAATAATAATAATAATAATAATAATAATAATAATAATAATAATAATAATGCGGCCTCCCAGAGCGTAGAGGAACTATTTTAGATATTTTTTCATCTTTTAATTAAATAAAGTCTTTTTTTATCTTATATTTTAGCCCAGGGCCTTACACAGCCCAGGGCAATTAAAAAAATAATAATAATAATATATAATATCAATAATAATAAACGTAACGACATCCTAATAATATTTCTAATAAAAAATTTCTCATTCTAATTATTTGCACTTACATTATATCAATAGTAACATTTTTTGAAACAGAAGCATCTATCATTCATTATTTTAATCAGTACAATAGAGTTGTAAATGTTATTGGCTGGAGCCAGTGGCGACGTCGGTAAGATGTTCGACCGCGGCTCAGTATGTGCGGGGTTCAAATCCTGGGCTCGCCCGTCACTGTCGTCGCTTTCGAGTGAGGAAACTGACGTTAACCTTAGCTTTTTTTTAGCTTTAATAAAATAGTGTATCAAATAATGTTTTTATCCGGAGCCTAGCTAAACTGTGATTCAAGGGAAGACGGTGATGATCATCATCATAATTTTAGAATGGCCAACAATGTAACAATTAATGTTATCTAATAAAATAATTATTTTATTTATCTAGTACTTATCTATTACCTTTTATCATAATTATATTTGTATTAGCGAGCAGAAGCGACTGCTGCAGAAGTTGACGAAGGTTTCGCCTGCCTATCTTAATTAAAATTCTGTGATTAGTAGTCAATGGTATTGTGCTACAATATACACTGAATCTGCTCCGTGCCTTCAGCTCTGAATCTGACAGTTCCCTTTAGCGTTTTTATTCGTGTTCTTTTTTTGTATCGTGTCCCCGTGTTGTGTCCGGGTTGTTTGAAAATTAGACCAACCGGTATCATGTGTCGTAGAAGGCAACTAAAAAACTAAGAGCCAAACCAACGTCAGAAAGGTATTCGGTTAGTGAGTGCCTAGACTCCAGAAATTGCTACCAAATTTTCTAATACAAATAGAAGAGATTTGATATGGTATGGGACTAAGAGGAGTGGAGAAAGTCCTTTCGCACACCGTCCCTCGTTGAATTGGAATTAGAGGCGAGATGATGATGATGATTCTTGTTCTCCTGTCGTTTGTTAATAGCTATTCTTCTAATTTTTGTTACTGTTTTTTTCTTGCAGAGTTTTCAGTTTGACGAAGACGTGTGCGCAATGTTGCACAAAGCTAATCAATTAGGTGAACTCTAGTCTTGTGAATAGTAGATATAGAGTGGGATTCCGAAGTGCAGCTACAGCAAGGATATTATAAAATACTGGTCCTCATAGAGCTATGTTGTGTCCTAGGATACTGCAGCAAGGATATTATAAAATACTTGACCTCATAGAGCTATGTTTCCTAGGAGAAACCAGTTTGAACCTGTTAGAAGAAAGACACAGCTGTAAAAGCTAAGCTTAGCATCTGTTCCCTGCTGCAAGAAGCTATTTTAGAGAAGATCGGACTGGGTTTGTAATATAACTCTTGACTTAATACATATCAAGCAAGCGTGTTGCCAACTCAGCTACCAAACTGCTAACATTAGACCAAGCTGAATGTGAATTTTATTTGTTTAAATATCGTAGGTTTCTTTAGCACATCAACGCGTGCCTAGTGGAATATGTTTAGAATATTATATCTGTGCCATGGCGTGTTATACAGACATTTGATAACTTCCTTATCTGGTAAATTTAGAGCAATCGTTCTTACAGTAATATCTGGATTATAATCCAGATATTGGCGGCTAAAATTGCAAAGGTACATAGAGAATATTACCGGATGATTTATATTAACTGTTGTATTATATTAACTTTTATTTTATCCTGCCACATTTATTTATGTGTTTCATTTGTATTATGTGTGGTATGTGTGAATACATAAACGCATGTTTATGAACAATTCAGACAGTATCGTCCCTGATTTGAGTAACACCAACCACCGACGATGAAAATATTTACACAATTTTTTAAAGCAAGTGATCAATATAAATATTCAGTCAGTCCGGCGATGCCTAAAACATTTGTAAGTGATTTGATCATTAAAGGCACGGTAGGCACCCTGTAAGCGCTATACCGCACCCTGTCATCAGTAGAAATTGCATCCCATTGTGGAAGAGAGCCCTGTATCAAAGCTTTGTGGTGATTTGGCTGGTGTACACACTTCTTAAATTAATAGAATGTCTTAAGCGTAGAGGTAACGTCATGAAATTTCAAATGACATATTCTGAGGTGAATTGAACCTTCATGGCTTCGAATCCCGGCCGCGCTGATCTGAGAGTAAAATCTTCGACATTCACTGGGCTGGCTATTCGGAAAATGGACTAAATTGCCTAACGGTTTAAACATGTG
This sequence comes from Enchytraeus crypticus, assembly GCA_905160935.1. Lineage (NCBI taxonomy): Eukaryota > Metazoa > Annelida > Clitellata > Enchytraeida > Enchytraeidae > Enchytraeus > Enchytraeus crypticus. The sequence continues at coordinate 458,042 of CAJHZI010000247.1, read as the reverse complement.
GTGTTAAAAAGTGATAGATATCAATATAGTTGATCATTTTACTATAATGCGTGTTTACATTACTTTGCTGAATAAGTGGCTAAGCGATGTTTGAACGAGTGTGACATACGCTAAGAAGAAGAAGAACTAAAAATTAAAGTTATATATTCCACCTATCTGTCGACCATTTCTCTCTCTCACTCTCTCTTAACATATATTCTCCTGGCAGGTCCATGACACACAACTCATCGTTTTTATATTCTCTGTCTTTCTCTTCATATCTACATAAATAATGCAGCAATTATCACAAAGTCATTGTAACTAGTGCGCACCCTGGTACACAGCAGTTTAGCAATTGGATGGATAGATTGCCCCGTCACTGACAGGCTTTTCAGACACGAAACTGACGTTAAACTATGCTGCAGCCTTTAACATTAAAATACTAACATTGGATAACGAAGAGGTTTTTGATCAACGGAATACTAGATTCAGTTTTAATGATAATTACTCGTACAGTTATTAAACGATGATATTGAATTAATAAAAAATAACATAACTATTTAAAACTCTGCTCATGCGATGTAAAACCAAAATAAAATCTATTACTTTATACACAATGTTGAAAAATTGTACACAGAAAGACACTAAAATAAATCAAACTAAGTACACACAAATACTAAATTAATAGCTTAGCAATGATTAATTATGCTCGTAGCCTCAATGTAATCATTCGTTAAGCACATCTCATAATTGAATCAACAAGCCCAAATCTTAATTGATTCATTAAGATCAATAAATCAATAACGATTCACTAAATTTTTAATTAATTGCCTCTACATGTATAATGAATGATTCATTAGACTACTACATTCATTATTGACTAGAGGTGTACCGGATTTGATATTTTCAAATCCGACGGAACTGGAACTGGATTTCAAACACAAATCCGACAGAACCGGATTTGACCTAGTTATAATTGAAAATTTAAAAAACTATATAAAGCCAATGTTAACGTCAGTTTCATCTCTCGAAAGCGATATCAGCGACATGCGAGCCCAGGATTTGAAATTCGCACATACTGATCTGCGGATGGAAGTTATTATTATCATGAAGTTATTAACTAGGTTAGCAGCGTTTGCTCAATCAATCATTATCATTGAACCATTCACTGGTTATAAACTTATAATCAATAAAGTTTTTCAAACATAACGTAGTCATTAAGAGGCTCAATAAAATCATCATCATTGAATAATTAACTAGGCTATCAATATATACTCAATCTATTCATCATCATTAATCTTTAACAAGGTTATCAATTTATGCCCATCATTATTAAGTCATATAATTAATTAGGATATCAGTATATGCTCTATCAAGTCATCGTCATGAAGGCATTAATTGCCTCAATCAAATAATCATTACTTAAGTTATCAATATAGTGTATATATACTCCATCAAAGTATCACCATTGTGAAATCAACTAGGCTATTAGTGTATGCTTAATCAAATAATCATCATTAAGTCTTATGTTCTTTATCTTTGAGGTAAATTTTCAGCAAATTTTGAAATATCAAATTATTACTTTTTATATTAAAAATGATTGCCAAATCCGGTAACAAATCCGGCCGGATTTGGCCAAATTTGCCGGAACCGGATTTGACAAAAAGTGCCGGAATCCGGCTAAACCGGAACCGGAATCCGGTACAACGCGTATAACATTGACACATTCATCGCCTATCCTATTCACTTTCACATTATAATATGGGCAGACATACGTAAGAGTTGAAATAAACTGCCCAGTTCAGACTCATAGGATAAAGTCTAAAGCATTTTAATTCACACAACCAGATTAGAGCTTGGCTAGATTTAAAGCTCGATATCTCCAGCTACCGTGGCAAGTACTCTAATGATTAGACCACTGATTCCGAAACGATCAAAAATATTTAAAATCTTTATTTTGTAATTAAACTAAAAAATAAGAAACGAAAATAAACATACAAATTCAAATCTAACAGCATGTACACATGGCAATTAATTCTCTAATAGTAAATTATGCAAATGCCCGCGCGCTTTAAATTGCAATACGTTATAAATTCTCAATCTATCAACCCCTTCAAAATCAATCTATTCAAACATCCAGTTACGAAGTTACTTTCCAAGTCTGTTTTAGAATTCTTTCACTTTTAACAATTTAACTTTTACTTTGTAACAATTCACAACACCTCGTTTCATATACTGTCAGTACGAAGTTTCAAGTTTTATCATACTTTCGTATATAAACACAAGAGAAGTTCACTTCAGTGACTCCGCAGAATTTCCATCAAATCCAATCAGACATAGACTATTAGGCCTATACAATCAGTAAGGAAACTATTTACAGAGATACGAGTGAAACAAGGAAAACACAATAATTACTTAAATAATCGATTCATAACAAATAAATGTTACAAATGTTTCAAATATTTGTATTTAAATGTTCTATTTAAAAAGTACAATTAACATAAATGTTGTATCTAATAACATCGCACAGCTCAGCTCACCCGGGATTCGAACTCAGGTGATTCCAATGCACCTCACGGATTAATCATGTCACAACTCGCGATGTTACGCATGGTGCTAATACACTGAGCAATTTAAATAGACTATCCTAATTTTAACAAATTGCTGTACCCAATAATTTTCAATCGTTCTCTTGAACCAACAACAACGCACATCAAATACATAAAACATCTTAAAATCAGCTATGCCGTCAAATTCGATGACGGAGAGGCTCCGTGAAAAATAATTTTATAAATTTCATATTCAGAAAATCAATAACTTTAGATTAGAATGTAATTATAAAATAACAGAATCAACAACAAACCATCAGAATGCTGGAAAAGCCCACAAGCGATCACTAAGAAGCCCGCGTCGATCGGCCAAAAAAGGCAATTAACGTAAAAAGTAAAGTAAACAGGCATTAAGATGAAATGATCAACTATGTTGATATCTATCACTTTTAATACCACATGTTTTAACCGTTAGGCACTTTAGACCATTTTCCGTATATCCAGTCCAGTGAAT